>CM076575.1:527890355-528252622 GCA_034641835.2 Pinus albicaulis | reverse complement strand
TAGAGTACCGACGTTCATTGTTCCAAATACAAATTAAAGTACCCAAAATCCTGCAACAGAGAAAAACGCTAATCATGTGAGGAGTGTGATATGTCCAAAATATAAAAAGACCATCGGACCATATCAATAAACCAGCAACATAGACCAGCATCGCTAGTTTTGAAGGCAGAGTGATAAACATTAATCATTTTTTTTTTCACAAGAGAAAAAACGTTGTTTTGAATATATTATATGAAGTAAAATAGTCCATGAAATCATTACATTTTCACATCTGAAGATTGGAACCCAAATATCCATCCAGAAAAGTGGAAGTCCCACCCCAGACAATGATAGAAAAATACCCCATGTCACATACAGGGACTTGATATAAAACCCAGTAACGGTCCACATGAAGATTATCGACAATCTGAGAAAGCATCCAAATATGCCCGAGGCATCTATAAGAAAGTGAAATAGCAGTATGTAGAATAGTAAAGCAACGGATAGAGTACGTACCGACGTCCATTGTTCCAAATACAAATTAAAGTACCCAAAATCCTTGAACAGAGAAAAACGCTAATCATGTGAGGAGTGTGATATGTCCAAAATATAAAAAGACCATCAGACCATATCAATAAACCGGCAACATAGACCAGCATCGCTAGTTTTGAAGGCAGAGTGATAAACATTAATCATTTTTTTTTTCACAAGAGAAAAAACGATGTTTTGAATATATTGTATGAAGTAAAACAGTCCATGAAGTCATTACATTTTCACATCTTAAGATTGGAACCCAAATATCCATCCAGAAAAGTGGAAGTCCCACCGCAGACAATGATATAAAAATACCCCATGTCACATACAACGACTTGATATAAAACCCAGTAACGGTCCACATGGAGATTATCGACAATCTGAGAAAGCATCCAAATATGCCCAAGGCATCTATAAGAAAGTGAAATAGCAGTATGTAGAATAGTAAAGCAACAGATAGAGTACGTACCGACGTCCATTGTTCCAAATACAAATTAAAGTACCCAAAATCCTTGAACAGAGAAAAACGCTAATCATGTGAGGAGTGTGATATGTCCAAAATATAAAAAGACCATCAGACCATATCAATAAACCGGCAATATAGACCAGCATCGCTAGTTTTGAAGGCAGAGTGATAAACATTAATCATTTTTTTTTCAGAAGAGAAAAAATGTTGTTTTGAATATATTATATGAAGTAAAGCAGTCCATGAAGTCATTACATTTTCACATCTGAAGATTGGAACCCAAATATCCATCCAGAAAAGTGGAAGTCCCACCCCAGACAATGATAGAAAAATACCCCATGTCACATACAGGGACATGATATAAAATCCGGTAACGGTCCACATGGAGATTATCGACAATCTGAGAAAGCATTCAAATATGCCCGAGGCATCTATAAGAAAGTGAAATAGTAGTATGTAGAACAGTCAAGCAACAGATAGAGTACCGACGTCCATTGTTCTAAATACAAATTAAAGTACCCAAAATCCTTGAACAGATCAAGAAAAACGCTAATCATGTGAGAATTCCAAGTAAAGTTAATCTATTAACATTGCGAATAAAATTACACCGAAGTCAAAAACATTGCCTGGCCATACTCATGGCAAATTTGTCATCAAAAATCAAAAAATTAAGAAGACTGCCCTCATACGGGGAAACCAGTCTTGAACATTTAATTTACAGAATTCAAAAATATTACAAAGGTCCAGCACAGTAAAATAAAATAAAAGCAGCCCAATTAAGTGGGCCCGCTAAGCAAGAAAAACAAATTAACGAAACTACTCCTCCGGTGGTTCCTCCACGATTCGGCACCATCCTTCGGAAGGTCTAGGATCACTAGGTGCTACCTCCACATGCATGCCACGGCTCCCCTCCTGAAGGCCCGAATGCTGGCCGGCTTTTTCCGAGCTCAGACCCGCCGGACGGGTGCATTCTTCCTCCATTTGGGCCTCCTCGCGGAAGACCACAGTGACTAAAGCCGTGATTCTTGGGCGGTTGAGAGAGCAATTAAAGGAAAATTGCGCAGTGCGCGTCGTGGGAGAAGGTGAACTAACGGTGGGGAAGCCAGGAGCAGGGGAATCCATACGGTGGCCATATGCTACAAGCCGACCCCGCCCACTCCTAGTATTTGGATATCGACCTAAGTAATAATCACTGGACTGGCCGGAAGTCGACTCTGTTGAGGGGCTGGAGGGAGCGCGCCGGGGTTGACGTCTAGTGCTCCCCCTGTGGCAACGCATCCTATGACGCACGCGAGGCATGGGTGCAATCTCAGGCGCAGTGGGCACAAGAGGAGATGAAGAAGCAGAATTCCAATTAACAGAGGAAGACAGACAGAGACAGAACCGAGAGAAATGCAAATATGCAGCAAGGTCTAGGCAGCAGTTCAGCTGGCCACTTCTCCTTATCGTCACAGTTAGCAGGCAGTGTAATCCAACAACCGGCTTGTCTGAAAAACCATGGCTAAACGCCATTTTGTCGACCCGTCTGCAATGCAATCATAGGACGCCCGTCATAATTAATCTCTGATCATTAATAATGAGAGCCGAAGGCCGGATCAAATTGGAGCGTGCGGAATCGCTAAGAGGAGTGGAGGTCCGATCTTGAACAGTGTTAAAAATTAATTAATGCAGATTTGATGTGAAAATTTAATTGAACAACATTAAATGTTAATGCGATTGATATGAAATCGCCATATCCATGTCCCATCACCTTAAACGCCATCGAATGCACCCGCAGCCGGGAGTAGGGCAAGTTTTTATTGAGGACACGTGGCAGAAATTGATTGGAGCAGATCTTTGTTTGGGCCGCTCGCGCAGTGGAAATCTGGACCCGTAAAATATTAGGGCGAATTTGATAAGAAATTCGCGTCACAAAATTGGCCGACGTCAGCAGGCTATTTTGGAACGCGAATTTGGTTTGAATTATGGTTTATCGCCGTTTGAAGTCCGGCGGGCTCAACTCAAGAACAATTTTGTTTGATCCCATATTATAAAATTTGTGTTGGTTTTCTTTGATAATACACATATTTATAATAAATCATGGGAATACCACACTAAACATGTGGAAAATTTATATAAATAATTATTGAGAACAATCATTTTTATGTAAAAATATCCAAGGCGGGGTCTATGTAGAGAACCAGGGTCGTGAAAACTGTTCAAATATAAAAATCCCGCTTAATAAAGAGACAAAATTGTTGTGCTTTCGGAACCTGACCCGAGGATTGGACATGAGTTAACAAACAAAAGGATAGCGGAACCAGACTTGCACCCATGGTCAAGCCCTGTACCAAAACCACGAGTGGAATCACAAAAGCGGGTTGCCCATATCGCACCGCTTTTGCGGAGTAGGCGGTATTTCCTATTCACGAGCGATTCCATAGGGAATGCGACACGTGGCGAAGTGACCCCGGAAAACAACCGTTTAACCCACGCCATCGCACGTTAAAGCCCGACGTTGGAAGCCGAGTGAAATTGCCAAGAGTCGTTGATTTGGAGAAGGGCCATCGGACGATGGTCGCACGTTGAACTTGCCCGGAGGTTAACTAAGGTGTGCGGATGATAGCCATGTACGATACGAGTGTTTGATTGGTTATTGATATATATAGGTGGGGCCGGAGTATAATGAAATTGTTTAATTAAACGATTGGCGGATAATTAGCATAAGTCTGGAGGGTGATTGTTGTAAGGTTGGGTGGTGAAATATAGAGCCGAAAGTTCACTACAAGTTATTTATTTAAAAAGAAACGTGGAGTATAAATACAAAGTGTTGAAAGTTAAACATTGGTTATAAGGATTGGAGATAATATAAAGTCGGGAATATAAATTAAAGTCAAACCATTGTGGATAGTATTTATTTATCAAATTCTACGAATTTGATAAATAAACCCGAAGAAAGAAGAAGTCAATTAAGACTCAGGCTGGAGGAAAAGAACGGAGTACACCAAGGGAAAATGCTGACAGAGCGATTGTAGACACACCAGCTCTCCTTGGGGGTCCAATTTTAGTTTTGTTGCGTCACACGATGATCTCTCTTCTCTGGCATTTACTTGTATTGAATATCACTATTCTAGGAATAAGGAGTTATTTTCTCCAAAAATAACCCTAGCCAAACATTGACAATGCATCAAGGATATATTTCTATGCTTCATAAGAACATTTTTTCTACTTCTAAATCATGTCTTGGAAGTGGTTGTTGTGCTGGAAATTATTCACCAGTTGGTTTCATACCAAAGTCTTTTTCACATTTTCAGCATCAAATACATGAAAAAGATAATGGTTTAAAACAACATAAATATTTGAAATTTTGCAAGAATTGTCTGGCACACTTTGAATATGAATTTTGAAGTCAAGTGCATGATCTTGTATAGGATCAAGTGTCATTTTGAATACCAAATGTTTCACAAGAAACTTCTCAACATGCTACCCTGCAGTAAGGATTAAATGACAATATTGCATCAACTATTTCCATAATAAAATTGCACCTCGGCCATAAGACTAAACAACTACAAATGTTGTAGATCTAACAAGACCACACAATCAAATGTATTCCACAAGGCCAATACTGTATGAAAAATGAAAAGGGGTTTGCAACCAAAAATACCTTAGGCAACTAATTCAATTAGATACACCAAACCATCAGCAAAAAGGAAAACCAGCCTACTCAAAAGGTAAGCGTTTACCTCCTTTGACAAAATTTTGAGTTCCGAAACAAGGGCCTTTATTGTCTTGTCAATGCCCCTAGTAATTTGAATGGGGTTTGCACCTGCTGCAACAACCTAAACAAAAGGTTTCATTTCAAATTATTTTCCACAAATTTAAGATACAACCATTGTCAGTTTTGTATTTCCTAACAAGCTCATAAATTTTGACAAAAGAACCAAAATTTTTTAATACCTGATAGCAATTTTTTCACTCAAAAAATATCTTAGACTCAATAAGCCCAACCCAAAACTAAAAAACCAAACACCATAAGACCCTAAAAAAATGAATAGATGATCTTAATCCAGTACTATCGACAAAAATTTACCTTTACACCCTCACTTATTAAACCCTGTGCTGTTGAATTTTAACTTCAACTGCTGCAGCAGAAGGACAGATGCAGCAACAACATTTTTTTTTGGAGGTTGCTTGCACGCCATCCAGAAATTTAATTCAACATTTAAAATTCCTGCAAGTTTTTTTTGTAGACGGCCGCAGCCATATTTCTGTACAGGATTGTATTTAAACACAACAACCAGCATTAACGCAATTCACCAACCAGAAATTAAATAAACAGAAATTTACCCGACAGTTTTGTAAATTCAAAAGGAGAACACGTGGAGCATTAATATTGGATCGCATGAAATTGAAGGGAATATGAAAACCTGAAAACCGGACCCGAATTTTTATAGGGCACATTGGATTGAGAATTCGAGTTAAAATTAGGCAGACGTCAGCATCCCATTTTGGAACGCGAATTTGGTTTGAAATTCAATCTATTCAGACTTTTGAAGTCCGACGGAAAGGGTTCTTTAATTTTTTGATAGTTTAATATATACATATGTTTTAAACATATGTTATATATATATCATATGTGAAATGAAAGGTGGGCCATAGAATTTAGTTTTAATTTTATTTTTTTTAAAAGAGGGTTTATTATAATATGTTTTATATGTTACGACATATAAAAATAAAAAGGACAAAAAAGCTTGGTATTTTTTTTATAGACAGTACGTAAATTTTTTATTACACAGCAGTGTGTAAAAAGTGAAAGATTGAGTGTAACTTTTTAAGTGTGTATGCACAGCAGTGCGAAAGGGAAAAACACAGTAGAGTGTTTTAGAGACAGAGTATGTTTGTTTTGAACAGACAGTGAGTTGGTTTTATGCACTGCGTTTTGTAGCAGTCATAATTTTGTAATCCCTCTCGGTGAGGAAGTAGTGTAATAGTTTTTTTTGAGTTATTGAAGGGAATAGAAGTTTGTTTTCAAAGTATTGAAACTCTGTCTCCTGTAAAAGAAATTTTTATTTTCTCTGTGTTAGAGGAAGGGAGATTTATTCTCCATTCATTGTTCTGGAATTTTTCAATATTCCAACATGTGCAAGAACAACAGATGTTGTGGTTCCATCCCCAGCTAAATCATTTGTCTTTGCCGCAGCTTGCCTTACCAACTTGGCCCAAATATTTTCAACTGGGTCCTCTAATTCAACCAATAAAAAGGCCAAAACCATAGCATTGAGATACATTTCATTACACTATCAATAACAATAAAATTTGACTCAGCCATAACCCTTTCCTTTTATTATTGTGAAAAGCTTTATGCATTACTCTAATGTGGCTAGTCCATAGGCCAAGTAGACCACTGGGTAAAAAATATGTTTCCTTTCACCTTTGAGTTTTCAAATTATGCCTACCAAATCTAAGACATTTAAGAGGGGGAACTAATGCAACGTTAAAAATAAAACCAGAGCACACATCTACAAATTACCTCCTTAGCTACTGTCACACCATCATTAACTATTTTCGGAGAACCATGCTTGCTCTCCAAGACAACATTTTTCCCTTTGCCCCAAGGGTGACTCCAACAAGATCAGCAAGTTTGTTCACACCGCCTGCAAGACAAATTGACAATGCTTTCGGTAAGTGTGCAATTGAATGCTAGACCATATGCCAAAACAACCCTCCATGAAAAATTAAAATAACACATTAAAATCAAATATAAGTGGACAAGGAAAGATCCACCGCAGTGAAGTTTCACGTGCAAGTGAACTTCCTTTAAACATAATTTTTTCTCTGACCTGCAATTTTTTTGTCACTGAGCCATCCTTGTTGAAGTACAACTCCTTTTCCATAGCTCTT
Organism: Pinus albicaulis; assembly: GCA_034641835.2. Taxonomy (NCBI): domain Eukaryota; kingdom Viridiplantae; phylum Streptophyta; class Pinopsida; order Pinales; family Pinaceae; genus Pinus; species Pinus albicaulis. Next base: position 528,245,763 of record CM076575.1, on the reverse strand, counting down.
GTATTAACTACCTTCTCTCTATCGCGTAATCTCAGAGTCCCTCTTCTGCTTGAGCGATTAAAGGAAATGGTGAAAAAACTGAAAGAGAAGACAATTGTCTGCCATAATTATCAAACATTGCACCCAACTTCTTCCCCTTTCCATTGTTACCCAATGAGGTAGATGTGGCAATTGTTGTCATACCGCCAAAAGCAGAGGCCATCTTCTCTTATGCTGAATATAGAATTACAATATCTTCATATTAGTATGAACCTTAAAAAACATGACTCCCATTGCTAAAAACCACTTTTAAGTTGTAACGGGCAAACTAAACAACTATCGCAACTTTTGGCAACTTCTGGAGCATTAAGAGAGAAACAACCAAAGAGAAATACAACCACAATCCTCATTTTAATGAGACCGGACTATATATTTGCATTAAGATAATATAAAGAAATCATGACTATATTAAGGCCAGCACAAAACAATCTTTAACCAGTGTCTCTCGCGGCCTTCATGTTGCCATGCTAGAGGTTGCATATTTTTAATTTAAATTCTTGACCTCTCGTGCCCATCTATGAATGCATCCAATGGGATATCTACATCAAATTCTCCTTTATATCCCCAAAAATAAATTCCCTACTACAAGAGCACCAGTATTGATGGATCACCCCACACCATCCCACCCACTAGAAATGGTGAAAAAGGAAACCCGAGAAAACTTCTGAAATATCTCAAGATGACTATATGGGTGGTTCTTATGAATCAACCAACCATTCATAACATGCTCATCAATCCAAACCATAAGTATTATGTGACAATATTCAAGCAGGCACTGAATCGGATTTCTGAAGCTATGTTAGAGAAACCATAAACTCTCACTGAAAATAGGTGAAATGTGGCACCACTCAGAGATTGACATGTACCAATTGGTACAAGTGGTAGACAATTGGCATGCTCAAACAACGAGGTGATGCAGGAATGACATGAGGGAGAAAATATCAGAAAAGCCCCAAATCTGGAGAACTAAAGCTCATCACCAACACGAGATTGACAACTTTACATGATGTAACCTATGAAATCGTAAATGGAGAAATCATAGTAACAATAAAGTAACCTATGTAACAATAAAGTCGGATTCATCCTGGGAGTGGTAATGGGAGAAATCATGGTGAACAACAGGAAACATGCATAGTTGCTTACAATCAAATAGATGAAAAAACACATACAAAAAACCTAGATAATAATCGTGAACAAACCACAATATTGGATGGAAACTGGGAAACACAAAATGACATTAGGACACGGATCCAAACAAACCATCTGGACCTTGTTGGTGGTTTATTGGTTATACTGCTCATGATGCAGAGGTTACCACAGAGTCAATCAAATCTGTGTTTATCTATAAATAAAATATTAATTTGATGTAGTGTTTCTTACTCGAACTTATTATATTATTAAAACATATATTAGAAAATGTCAAAACCTTCTGATAAATATCCTTAGTTTCAGAACAATTTATTGGAGTCGCATGACTTGGAACAAGCCTTGCACGATCTGAAAGAGTAGCAACTAAGTCAACAGTGACTTTTTTGTTGCTACACTGGATCGAGGGAGGTTTGCTCCAAGATTAAATCGCTCCAATAAATTATTCTCTACTAAACAGGGCCAACCACGTGAAGGTGGAAGCTCTTATGGCCCCTCCCCCTCACATCACTCTCATTCAACATAACTAAAAAAAATGGGTGGCCGGAGGTTATTACGGATGTTTTTTTCATCGTTGGTCTTATCGTGTTTTAACGCGAAAAATGCATATCGGTAGATAGCGCACAGCGCACCGGGGTGGTCTAAGGAGAATGCACCGGGCCGTTAAGGAAAACAATAGCACCGAGCCTGGTGTTGGTGATACAATGCACGGGGCCGTTCTAATTGGTCTTGGGATTTGAGCGATGCCCATAGGTCGTATAAGCGCACCTGTGCGTGTATCTTTATGAGGCACTGGTGCTTCGTATCACAGAAAGGAACCAAGATTTATAATTGGTATCGGTATTCATGCAGTGCACATGGCATCTACAAATGCACCGATGCTTATAGATACATAAACACCCTGGTGCGTAGTATCACACAAACACACCGATATTTATAACTGGAATTGGTATTAGTGCGGTGCCCATAGAATCATAAATGAACTGGTGCGTATAGACACATAACGCACCGGTTTTCATTTTGTTTTTTTTAGAAACATCCACCTCTGACAGTCCAATTATTGTGATTGTTTTAAATTCATTATTCATCAAAATTTGACACATCTTATAACAATACTCATATTAATTCCATTTTTATTAATGCATTTGAATGTGTTGTTTGGATTAATTTGTTATATCATATCAGAATTATTGTGGTTTTTTAAAATTCATTATTCATCAAAAGTCGACACATATATATAATCTTATAACAATATTCATATGAATTAAATTTTTATTTGTGCATTTTAGATTGACAATGGAGAACGCAATAGCGACAATGGAGAACACAATAGAATAAATTAAAACATATTTTATGATTATATCTATATATATATGAATAAGACAGTCTTTATCATACAAAATGGGACAATTATTCGTATCCCTTTGTCTTTCAATTGGGACACTATGTCCATTACATTAAACAAAATGTTTGATTCCACAGACATATTTCAAAAAATAAAATGCCTTTCTTTGATATCCAAATTACATAGTGATCATCATTCTTCGCTTGAACTATTATCACTGCTAGAGCTACTTCCATGACGGGTTATTTTCAGGAATGTTGTGTTCACGGCGTTGATTTCTTTCTTCTTCTTCACTTTCCATCTACAAACATAAAAATAAACTGAAATGAGTGTATATAAATTGGTGAGAATAATGAAAATTCCAATATTAAATAATATACATCAATGTAAATTGAAAAGAAAAATGACGTACCATAGCAACAATTGACTCATAAGCTATACACATTCTTTCAAAACCATGTACCATGCCATCTTTCAAAATTTCATCTGTTGGCACAGTTCCATACTTTGTTTCCTGCAAGTTTTATACCCCATAACAAATCATGTATTTAATATAAAAGATGTTTTTGTTCTACTAATTATAGACGAAGCTAATTAAAACAAGATCGATAGATGCTTACAAATTCCACAATTAAATTTTGATATCCCAACATATACTCACAACCCATATTTAACCCAATTTCAATCAATTCATCTGATGGTTCTTCTTTATATGTTAGCACCTATTTGAAGACATTCTATGATGATTTTTGTAAAACAACTTAAAAAATACAAAAATGAAATCTAGTTAAGTTGTTATAAGGAAGTAACAATTACTCACAAACTTAGAGATCAACCATTTTCTTCCTTGTCGTCCTGTTTTATATGTTGAATGGGTTCTGTTTTCTTTTCTTTTCTGTAAGAAAATTCTTGAAAATTAATATTTAATGCTAAATTGTTTATTTATTGTACCTAATGATCCAAAAATTCAATGATTACATATTACATTTGAAGCACGTTGTTGTATTCATTCCACTAGATCCCTCAAACTTTTGTAAAAGTTTTTCTCCCTTTTGTTAACTTCCAGCACCACTCCAGATGAGCCAAGGAGTAATTCATTTTCATTTGCATGTTCTGTATTTTTTCTTTTCTTAGAACAACATTCCTTTTCTAAGTTGTTGGTCCCTGTAGAACATTAAACAGATGTGAATTAGTAGATTGTTTGACACATGTTATCTAATAATTTTAATGATATTATTAATGATAATTAAAAAAAGAAACTCATGTTGGATCGATAGTATTGTTTCATTCACCTAATTCATCTTTTTGCAATTTTTCCATTAAAATTTTATGCTCTTCTGGTCATAGATCAAAAATAATCATATCGAGCTTCATCATTTTGTGGCTTTTCATGATACACAGTAAACAATACATATTATTTAAAGTTACATATAGTTCAAAAATAATAATTTTTATAAATAATCTACAAAGAACTTGCCTTTTTTTCTTTTCTTGATGTGTTAACAGTATTTTTGTTACTTGATATCTTGTCAGTAATTTCTTTATCAATCTGAAACGTGTAGCATATCATTCATTAATATATTTAAAAATAAATTCTCAACTTTTCAGGTATAAAATAAATCTCGAGACACCAGTGCGCCTTTCATGAAATCCGCACCGCCGCTGGTGCATGGATATATTAACAACGCACTGCAAAACAGTACAATACACCGTACGGTGTGTTTGGTATTATAAACGCACCGCAAAAATAGTGTAATAGACCTAACGGTGCGTGGGGTATTATAAACGCATCGCAAAAACGGTGTAATACACCGTACAGTGCTTTCCTAGTTAAAGAGAGCATTGGTGCCCTATTTCAGATTTGGCGCGCGGATTTAAAAAAATGTTTTCATTTTTTTATGACACGGAACTTGCGCGGTGCGCTGTAATAATATAGAGCACCAGTGCGGTGGCATACGTAGGGCGCATCGATAAAGAAAAATCCATTTTTTCAAAAATTCATGCAATGGCCGAATGGATTGGGATTCGACTATGTAAGTCGTCCTGTGGGTTGGACGTCAATCTAAAATGAAAACACTAATTTTGAAATAAAAGAAACAGGGAGAAGAAAGGGAAAAAACAAAAAATTGAAGGGTTCGGGGTAAAAATGGATAAATCTGCAGGAAAAAATAAAAAATTGCAGAAAAAGGTAAAAAAAATAATTAAATTTAATCACAAAATGGTTTGAAATTCTATGAAAAAGGGCTTGAATCACCAGAGTTTTGGTTTTTGATTGTCTGAATACTTCTGTTCGAATGTATTTCGCCATCCACAATTCCCTCGTGCTCTCTTGCTCCAGGTCTATCTCCTACAAAAATCTAACTGAAAATTTTTAGCAAAAATAGTGAAATAATGAAAAGTGTTTAGTATTTAAAGAATTATTTTATCAAATTAGATTTTCGAAAATATTTTGCCGCCCATTTTTCAAATTGACGGCTTTTTTTTAACTTAAAAAAAAATAAATTTGCATTTTTTTATTTGCGTTTATTCATTTCCGGTGCGCAAAAATGTGACGCACCAGTGCGTTGTATTAATACGACGCACCGGGGCCCATTAGGATGATAAGCACACCAAACTTTTTAAAGTTTTTTTTTTTTTTTTTTTTTTTGTATGTAAGATCATAATAAGATAATGATAATTATAAAGCACATGAATTTATTTTCATTATTTTCTAAACTTTATATATGTAAGATCATAATAAAATAATGATAATTATAAAGTACATGAATTTATTTTCATTATTTTCTAAACTTTATGTTACAAAAATTCATATTATTCTAGATTTGTTGTTTTACAATTATTTGCAAATTTACAAATTTAAATATTTTAATAAAATCGTTTCACATTAATACAATTAAAATTTTCACATTAATAGAATTAAAATTTTACAAATTAATAACATACAATTACATTAATTAAAATTACAATTACAATTACAATTAAAATTACAATTACAATTTTACATTAATTTCACATACACGAATTACGATTAGAATTAGAATTACAATTTTAATTTTACATACAATTACATTTACAATTGTACATATAATTACATTTACAATTACAATTATAATTTTACAAATATTTTACAGACAATTCAATTAAAATTACAGTTACAAATACAATTACATTTACAATTTTACATAGAATTATATTTACAATTACAATTACAATTTTACAAATATTTTACATACAATTCAAGTAAAATTACAATTACAAATACAATTACAATTTGTGAAATTTACATACAACTAGAATTACAATTACAATTTTACAATTTTTCATATATACAATTACAATCATTTCAGAATAAATTAAATATTACAATTACAATTAAAATTTTACATTAATAATCTCCGGATGTGGATGACACCCGGGCTTGATGGGACGCCCGTCTCACGCCGCATCCCAATGTCAATGAAGTGGGGTGGCCATGTGGCCTCCCACAGAAGCATTAATGCAAGCATTCAATACGCCACCGTGCGAGCCATTAACGCTTCCCTCTCAAACCATCGACGCTCAGTGCATTTCAACTGGCCTATTTTGGTATCTAATATGGAGTTGGGTCTTTTGTATGGCGATTGTTCCGCCTGCACTCCTATTGCTCCACATCATAGTTCTTGCTCGCCTGCCTGCACCGAGCCAAGCACTCAAACGCAGACTGGTAGGCGTTGTGCGCTTCTGTGCTGCTTGGAGACTATTCCTGTATTTCACTTCACACATAGCAATTTCTGTTGTTCGAATACCCTATCCAATTCTTCCTGCTCCCCGGTGCCGCTTCTCCTCCACTCTTTCCACTAGAATCTCCCTGTCATCATGCCAAGATTGCGCCATCGAATGCGATGTCATCGCAAGTCCAGTCGTGGCCACGCCATTCGCTCTCGGTCCTCTCCAAGTTCGGATTCCTCCTCTGAGGAATTGTCCTATGACCACCTCCCGGAAATGAGGAGCCGCAAAGGTCGACTTCATTCCAGTGATTTTAATCACCTTGTTCTGTGTTCTCCGCCTCCCCATATGCTCTCTTATGCGCCTCAAGCCTTTTAGTCTGGTGCCCCTCTCACCGCCCCTCCGTCTACTTCCTTTCCCCTACGAAAATCCTCTCAACGAGTGGAGTTCAGATTTGATTTCTCTTTCGACAATCCGGTCATCACCTCCTATGTCACGGTTACCATTCAGGAAGAGACAGCTCGCCCCACTCCCCCTTCGGTCGCTATCCTTGGTCCCTCTGTCGTCTCCCCTGGCCCCTTTGCAGCTCCCGACCCCGCTTTTGTAGATAAGGCCAAGGTCTCCTTGGCACAGTTGAACATTGCCTGTGACATCTCTATGCAGGATAAGACAAAGGATGGCAAGGAAAAAGACAAGGCGACTGATGAAGGAGGAAGTAGTGATGAGTACAGATGCAGAATCGTGGAGGAACCGCCTTCTCCAGCCAATGATCTGTAGCTTGGAAGACTGTCAGAGGTTTTTGTTTCTTATGCACATGATTCTTAGGCTAATTTTGGATTTTCTATTTAATCACCCTCTGTTGGCAGAGTGGTCAGTCATATTACATGTTTTTTTGTCAAACTATGAGTTTCAAATGCTGGTTTCCCCTATGAGGGCGACAAATCTTAACTCTCAGGGACTGGTTTCTCCTCTGTGGGCAGTCCAAGCTCTTGTTTTCCATGACTGTCAAGCCCTGCCCTTAAGCTCTCTCAGCTGAGGCAGCGACAGTTTTGTACTTTTATGTTACATATTAATAGAAATAACATTACTCAGAAAAAAAAAAATAAAAAAAAAATAAAAAAATAAATAAAAAAATAAAAAAATAAAATAAAAAAAAATAAAAAAAATAAAAAAATAAAAAAAATAAAAAAAAATAAAAAAAATTACATTAATAAATATTTTACATACAATTACACTTAAAATTACAATTAGTACAAATACAAATAAAATTTTACAATTTTATATAGAATTAAAATTTAAATTACAATTACATTCATGACATAATATTTAATAAAAATCATGGTTATTTAATAATATTAAATTAATTAGTAAACATCATCAAGATCATGATAACCATCGTACAAACATCATATTCGACTAATAAACACATTCAATTAACATCAAATTAACATTATATATTAACATCATCACAACACAAACATCAAATATACATCTCAATATAATGTCAAATAACTCATGTGCCTATCACATATACACATCTACCTGCAAGCTAAACATTAAATGAACATATCTAATGTGACTAACAATATGCGCCACATCATGATGATCATCAACATGAAAATTAAGTACAACTGCAACATGAACATAAAATACATGGACCATATATATATATATATATATATAACTGAATAATGTTAAAAATATACAACTGTAATATAAATGTCATGGATCAGGTGCTGGTGGTAGTATAAAAACATCAATAACACTAGTACAAGTGGATGTAGCCTGCTCAGTAAAGCTGGTTGCAGTCTCGACAGTCGATGGTCAACTACCCTACTCATGATCATGATGATCACTAGTACTGATGGATGCATCCGCTGGTGGTAGTAAAACATGATCAATATGAGGCGCAGTAGTAGTGGAGGCCTGCTCAGTCAATAGTACTATAACCTCGACGGTTGATGGTCTAGCCTGCTCATGATGATCACGACTAGTACTCATGATGGATGTTGTAGGTTGCTAACTGGACGTGGCCGATGGTCCAGCCTCATCTCCATGATGACTAGTGTCAGATGCTGCGAGTGGAGCCTCATGCTGATCATCAGGTGCGTCACAACGTGAATGATCATGAGATGCATCTGAGTCGCTACTGTCCATCATGTGCCGCAGCTCGACTATGCCTATAGCTATGGAAAATCCTCCTCAATTGCGTAACAACTGTCTAGCTCCTACGACATGCTGCATCAGGTCATACATGTCACGCGGCATGCCTCTCCACATCCATAACAGTCTATCATCACCCTGTATCTCTCTGTAATGAGCGGGCCTGATGCCCGCATCTGAAATCAATCCACAAAGTTGGCTACCCAACTCCATCTGGTATCTAGTCTCAGGTTGACCACGCCTAGAAAAAGGCAATACCGGTGCACCATGAGGCGCAGGATCAGCATGTCTCTCTGCTGTGCCACCGGCCTCATCCTCTAGTGCATCAGCCATCTCCTAATCGTAATCATTAGGATCGACACCTGAATCATGTGGTGGATCCAGCATCTCATCGCCATCAAAAGAGCCAATGTATGAAAAATATATACAAGTACACAACAATAATTAGACAATTTCATTACAGAATTTAATAAAAACAAGTTAAAGAACATGTTAGAATAAATATAAATAAAACAATAATATTACCTCTATCATCTGGCGGCTCATCAGGAGTGAAGAGGATATTGGGACACCCTCGCTAATCTAGTCCAGCATAAGGACATGGGACCATAATGAAGGGATGCAGGACACCAACACTAGCTAGTAAGTCCAACGAATCATGTGATATCCTCTCTGGAAACATAGTGTCTCCCCTCTTGGGCATCATCTACCCCCACATGTGCATCTGGGCCTCGAACATCAACCTACGGGGTTGTCGAACAAAACTAGGTTTCATCTCTGGAAACCTCTCAAAAAATAAACAAAACAACTCTAAAGAAAAAGGGAAGTTGACCCTCCCTTGTGCATAAGCACAACATCTATCTAAGGCCATACAAAACTATCACAAAAAAATGGCAGACCACCTCACAAGTCATGGCTGTTGTACTAAAGAATCAACATAATATAAAAGCGAGCAACTAATGCATTTCCTGTCACTGGTTTGTGTGAAATGATCAAAGCGATAGTAGAGAGGCACTGTATGTCTTGTCTACCAAAAGAACCTATACGTAACTGACCTCCAGGTACCTGAAACTCTAAAGGAGATAGTACATGTGCTCCAATGTATCTATGGGAGTAAACTAACTTACTCCATGCTACACAACCAGCTAGCACGTCTGGGAATGAGGGAAAATCCACCCCTCTCCTCGATAGTCCTGTAATAAAATAAATTTCCTCCTTAGTGGGTGTGTACCACTGGTTAGGACCAACCTAAAAATCCTGTCGGTGGGCATTCCACCTGCCGATAGTATGTCTCAAAAGCACACTATGGGCCTTTAGGCTGGAAATAGCCTCCTCATAGAACTTGAGGAGGCCTACCTACATAAGGATCTCCCCGGTATCTGCAGTAATAGGGTGAGGGCATCCATCTCTCTCCCTCTCTCTCACCTCCCATTGGTGAATCATGTCATATTGTTCTTCTTGTTTTTGCTGCTGTTTCTCTTGTTCTCTCTGAATCATTGCCATATTAAATAATTTTTTTTATTAAAACATAAATGTATTTATAAATATACATATATAATTTTTTTTGGAAAAAAAGCAAACATACAAGTCAGTGCTCCATAAAAACTGTCACACATCGGTGCCAGTGCATCCTAATATTTTAGTGCACCATCCCCGGGGCCCCTAATGAAACAGACCACACTAGATTCAGTGTAGATGTCTATTTTTCAAGCATCGTGGACTGTATATAATTCAGAATAGCGGTGTGCTAACTTAAATATACGCCCCGGCGCATACAATCGTGTCAGCGCATCGACTTCATGCCAATGACATAGTTGACAGTGCGTTATTTTACCTGGCCGCACTGTTGACCCTCTTGGAATCCAAAATGTGGTGCGCTGACATAAACTGGGGCGGAAAATGAAGTCAATGCACTGCACTGTGATTGCCGGGGTCAACGGTGCGCCTAGATAAATGAGCGCACCATATTTTTTATTTTTTATTTTTAGTTTAAAATTATTCGGGGTGCCTTCCGACACCACCCCAGAAACGGTGCGGTTACCGTTAGCACCGGTAGCAATGTTGCCTGTAAATTTTACAGGTAGCACCGCTATCCGGTGCGAGCCGAACAGCTCAAGTGCACCGTGCGACAATTTTTTTCTTTTTTCTTTTTTAATGGTTATTTTTAAGTTTATTTCAATTTTTAATCCACTAAAAGGCTTAATTATAGAAAAACTAGAAAAATACATGTACATTTCACTGCCGAGGAGACATTGGCTGTAAAATTTGGAAAATAAAATTTTCCCATTGTTTTTCAAAATGCAAGCTAGAGATTGGTGGCCAATGCAAAGTAGCAGTGCGTGCAATGGGTGCAATGAGAGCACTAATGTCAGGGCAGCTTAGAAATAAGGAAATAGCACTGGGGCTTGAGAGCTCTAGAGCACTAAGGAAAGTGAATAATGAATTTTTTTGGCTGTAATTTTTTTTTAATTAACCATGTTTCGGTGCGCGGGGTTTTATAAGCGCATTGGTGCGGTTAAATAAAACCACACCGACGGTATCAATTTTAGCGCGTTGTTTATAACGCGCTGGGGTGTTTCCCTAACCGCGAAATGGGATGTTTCAGTTTAGGCACGAAAATTTGATGATGCACCGGGGCGGCGTAGTGGTAAAGCACTAGTGCGTAATAGTCGCAAAGCACTAGTTTTTTGGCCCTAATTTTTTTTTCTATATAACGTTATTCCAGAGCGTGTGGTTTCTGGCGCACCGGTGCTCTTAGAGAAGAATGCACCAGCTCGTTTATGTTTTGGCGCGGTGTTTTATGATGCACCGGCACAGAAGAGTATTGACGCCCCAGTGCGCTATAGTAATTGGATGCCCCGGCGGTGTGTGTACTTCGTGCACGCTGTCTGGTCTGCAAATGTTTGGTGCGCACCGGTGCATTCTATGGTATCGTGTGCACCGGTAATTGATAGCTCAGGAGCACTGGAAAATTGAAAAATCCGGGTTTTTTTCATAAATATTTTTTTAATTTAACCCTTTACTGGTGCACGTTGTTTATAGGTGCACTAATACTGTTTGGTACAAATGCACTGGTCGGTTTATGTCTTGGCGCATTTTTTATGATGCACTGGTGCGGTTTCTATCTACCGCACTGGGTGGTTTCAGTGTTGGCGTTGTGTTTTATAATGCACCGGCATGGACAAGTTGTGAGGCACCGGTGCTCTATTATATTATGACGCACTAGGCGGGTGTGTATAGAGTGCACGGTGTCCTGTGTGCCAATGATTTTGTTTGCACTGGTGCTTTATTTTTTTGAGAGCACCGGGGCGAGTTTTAACGATAAGAGCACTGATAGGAAAACATCCGAAAAACCCTCTGCATGCCAACCTCCTCTAGTAATCTCCGCTAGAAATGGATGTATGGGGTATTTTTCTTTTTGGTTCCTCAAAAACATCTGCTAGAGGGTCTTTTCCTTGTAGTGTAAGAAAAAGTTGATTCCCATACCTTTGATGCCAATTTATGTTGAGGCGCATTTCCAACAATGGGGGATGGATTTTATTGGTGAAATTAACCCATCCTCTTCAGGGCAGCATCGTTGGATCCTGACAGCAACAAATTATTTCACCAAGTGGATTGAAGCAATCCCAATAAGGCAGGCAAATGATTCAGCCATCATCCAGTTCTTAGAGAATAACATATTGTCCAGGTTTGGTTGTCCTATGAAGATTATTACTGACAATACACAAGATTTCAAATCCAAAAGGTTGATTAGCTTTTTTCATTAGTATCACATAACACTTGGACACTCTACTTCTTATTACCCACAAGGTAATGGTCTTGTTGAATCTTCTAATAAAATCATTGTGAGAATTATCAAGAAGGTACTGCATGAAAACAAAAGATCATTGCATCTGAAGCTGAAGTATGCTCTATGGGCTGATAGAGTATGTATAAAAATATCCATTGATACTTCACCTTATGAGTTAGTGAATGGAGCTGAAGTTATTTTTCCCACTTCCGTGGGAGTGCCTGTAATGAAATTGCTACAAGGAATAGAAGAGGAGCCTAATGCTATTCAGAGGAGAATAAACCAGCTTATAGCTCTGTAAGAAAAATGGGAGGAGGTATTAAAAAGTCATCAACAGTCACAAAACAGAGTAAATAAGACATTTGACATGAAGGTCAAAGAAGAAAATTTCCAGATTCAAGATGTGGTGTTGAAGTGGGAAGCCAGAATTGAAGAGAAGGGGAAACGTGGAAAGTTTGAAAACATCTGGAAGGGACCATTCATATTAGCCTCATTCCATGGCAACAACACTTATCTACTTCAGGAGATGGATGGAAAACCTTGTGCTAGTGGACCTATAAATGGTAGGTTTCTAAAGCACTATTCCTCTTAAATTTTATTGAATTTTCACTCCATTGTATATATTCAATTTTATTATACTTTTATGATAATAAAGACAGGTTGATCATCAAGCTTGAGCCCGAGGTGAAGGACATAAGAGTTTGAAGAAGGCTTGGAAAATTTCATAGTTTTATTTCTAAAAATATGGATTGCACTGGAACTACAACTTTTTTGGTGTACCACAGGAGCACACCATCCCAAGTGGAGCCACTATTATCACTCATTAAATTGTGAAACATTTCATGATAGGGTCATATAGGTCACTCACCAAATGGGTAAGGTCTCATAATCCATTTAAATGTGGTATAGGAAATTTTTTTACATTTTATCCTATCCTAAGTTTCATGACCACCTTCATTTATGCCATTTCAGTCAAATAAATCACATATGGTTTTAGTTGTCATTCCCCATGCATTCAAAATCAAAATGGCACATTCTATTAGTTTTTCAAATTTGTGTAGCATCTTACATAGGAAAACAACAGATTTCACTACGAAACAACCTAATAGTTTCGTAGCAAATCTGTCAGAGGCTTAACTAATTTCCCTACGAAAATACATTTTTTTAATTTGTTTTGTCAGAGTTGGATGAGGTGTCTTTTTATGATTAGAGGAGTCAGGGTAGAGGTCATTCAAGTTTGTTATGATAAATTCAAATGTACATAGCCGTGTTTGATGTCATCGTTACCTTTTTTGGCTTGTATGTGTCATGATTGAAGCTTGAGCTATCAGTTAAACCCTAAAACCTTACCTCAACTAACCTTTTGTGATATTGTGATTTATCCTTGCATGTGATTCGATTTCTAGGGAGCTGCATCATCGAGCCCAACAGGTGGTTGGCAAGTTTGAATTCCGCAGGTGTCATAAAGCAAGCGAGGCTGTGAAGACTATAAGACATCCATGTCTACAAGAAGAAAAAGAAATAAGGGTGGTCATTGTCACAGATATGAGCCTATTGATATGAATTTTCTCAATGAAGACCCTACTGCCATGGAGGTTTTCATAAGAACTATTTTCTTGGAATTCTATCGGAGGTTACAGGGCTTTCATTTACAGGTTTCAATGGATTTTTCCACCAGCTTCACAGGAACAGCTTCAACGGTTGGAATTATGACCCTTACAGTGAGACTAGAGAGCATCTCATCAGCTACAGGAATCCCTAGAGGAGGTGAACAGTGGCTTAAAGGTATCAAATTCACAATGCAGGATTGCAAAGAGTTCATCAAGCAAGAACACAGTGAAATTGATCTAAAAAATGCTATCCCTAGGAGTTTAATGAAGGATAATTATGAAAAGTTGTTGATGGTTATTCAGAAGTACTTTACCTATGAAGGAAGCATTCACATGGTCTACTGCTATCATCTCATACTTATTATGCATTTTTTAGGTAAGAGATTACTTGACTTGCCCTTTTATTTATACATAAGTCTAGGGAAAATGTCAAATAAGGTTCAAATCAATACAAAAGGAAGTGAGACTTCTCTTTTTCATCGTGGTTTAATTAAGCTATTAATTTTAGAGGAATTGAGGAGGTTATATAGATATTTTAGTTCCTTCTTGTTCATGAGTGGCTACGAAATATATGTCTTTACTCCTAAGAAAGCCTCCAAAACCAAGAAATATTTCATCACCACCTGTGGCAGAGGAAGTTGAAGAAGAAAATAGATCATCTCCTCTAGAACCAGTGAACATGGAAGCAGAACCTTTGCAGGAGACTGAAACACCTCAAAAAACACCTATGAAACAGAAGCAGACAATCAACAAACAAGGCAACGAGAGAGTCACTAGAAGATAGACATTAGCTAAATGTAATATTCCTAATTAGCCAAACTAATGGGAATATTCAATTTTTTTTTACTTTAATGTTTCATGAATAAATGTGTAAAGGAGGATTATAAAAACTCCTAAATCAGCAAATAAATCAATGCCACATGTGAACAAAGCTAAATCTGGGCTATTTAAATAAACACCCTTGTATGTGAAAAGGGGTGAGACGTTTGACTAGGTCAACCATGATCAAATCAACAGCGTTGTCTAGAAGGAGTGATCCTCATTAAGGCACAGTGCAGCTTTAGTTGGAGGTGTCACATGTGAAAGAAGCTAAATCATTGAGATGGTTTAGGGTTTTGCAAGATCTCAATCTTATAAAAGGAAGAGAAGGACAGCATGAGAACGTTGTTGATGTGATTACATTTTCAAAGTATATTGTCTGTTTAGACATATCTCACTCTCCTTGCTGTTTAGCAGAGAATATTGTTGTTTAGCACAAGGATTCCCTATTTAAGAATCCCATCTATTTCCTTGAGAGGCCTCTTGGAAGAGTCTTGCATTTCTTGTCCACTATTATGCTAAAGGCGAAGCCTCTTCTTCCAACTACAATGTAGATCCTGTTGAGGGTTTGGTTGTCTTTGTAAGCTGCAGCAAGTGGAGGCTAGATCTACTTAGATCTAGGCAAATCTAGTTCCTCTTTTCAGTGGGAAAGTCATATATTCCATTGGCAAGAGAGTATTGGATCATTGGAGCATCAGATCCACATCTTGGCGTCAGGCTAAACTGATATAAAGCCCTACAACGTAGTTTATCTTCCAGATCTATGTTTTTCTATAGGTGTTGTTGCAGGGACTTTTGGCATAACATTTTGGAGGAGTCTTTCTTGTGTGTTGGGGATATACCCTTCACCTTTAAGATCCATTGCAGAGGGTCATTCTATTGTGTACATTAGATCAGATCTGATTATTCCTATAAATCCAAAGATTTCTACAGATCTGCAGCTTTAAATCTCAGATCTACTCCATGTGCTTCATGTATTTCTGAAAAACCCAAGGGGTAGTTGAATTAGAGAATCTATAGTGTATGGATCTATCATAGATTTGATTGTTCATGCACTATTTTTCTCTAGATCTAAGTTGTAATCAACAACTGTTGTAGCATAATAAAAATAATGTTGTCAAGGCAGTTTCTGCTCATTTGTGTGGTTGCTGCACCTATTTTTGAGGATATTTCTTCATTGGAGACTTCTATTTCCTGTTCTACATTGTATGGGTTTCATTGTACATCTGATTTGTTGTTATAAATGATTAAGAAGGGTCTCCATATTGTCCTCCTTCTTTTACTTGGCTAAATTGCGTTATTTTCTGCAGTATTGTTTAGTATTGCTGCATGTTTCCCATTTGGGATATTATAGTGGTATCAGAGAAATCATCTTGGCTCAACCTGTGAATTCTAAGAAGCCAATATGTATTTTCAAGAAAATAAAAGACATAAGAAGAAGTTTTATCACACTGCAGACAAAGAAGACAAGGGTGAAACCCCTTTATCTGGAAGAATGAAAGGGAAAGAGTTCTAAAAAATTATGTTCCAAACTATACATGAGCCGAAAATTGAAATTAGGGGAATGAGGAATGAAAGAATTGCAGATCCTTTGCAGAGATTTTCACATGAAGAAAGCCCCTGTTATTTATCTTATGTGTGTGAGCATTCAACCACACAACCAGATCTACAACATTGTATCATGCCTACATTCTTGGCAAGAGAAGAAGTAGAAGGAGGGACACCAAAAGAGGAGACTCTTGGTGACTATCACCAAGAATATTAATCTTAGTCTAAAATATTCAAAGAGAATCTAAGATTCCTAGAGTTTTTTCAACTCAAAGAAGAAAGGAGATCCAACATATACAAGAGAAGAAGAGGGTGCATGCAGGCCACTTTGGGTAGGACTTTTCTACCTACATTTGATGGATCACCCGAGCGCTCAACCAAGTCTTGGGTAAAGAAGCTAGACACAGATTTACAGCTGCATCAAGTTTCTGAAGAAGAAGCCATAAGAGTAGTAGCACTGCACCTCTAAGGTAAGGCTTCTGCCTGGTGCTTATTTGAATCTTCTTCATTGAAAAATGTAAACATCTCTACTTATGCAAAGTTCACTATGAGGTTAGTGAAAAGATTTGATATTGAGCCATCTGAAACTTTCTTGGGTAAGCAAACTAAGCCCAAGAATTCAAAACATTTGCATGAGATGGAAGGATCTAGGAGGATAACTACATTCTAGAGCATTGTTGAAGGAGTTAAAGATCTGCTACATGATTTGCCAAGGGCAAAGGCCCCACTTCAGCAAGAACATTCTTCTCAAGAAGAAGACATGAGTGTTCCTTTTTCAGGGAGAGATGAAGAGAAAGAATCTCTTATTGATGAGGCATGCTCCATTGATGAGGAGAAGAAAGAAAAAGAGCTGGAAAGATCCTACAGTGCTGTGATAGTAGGAGGAGATCAAAGTTTATTGGGAGATGGAGATGAAGCCATTGCTTCCACTAAGAGGTCTCTTGTATCTTTACAAGAAGGCCCCAAGGATCTTACACACGAAGAGAATGAGTAGCATGTGTCTATGATGATAGACAATGAGACAAGACAATGGAAGTAATGTGTCCCGACATTGCATCCAGTTTTGGGAACACACACTATGGCAGATCATCCCTTTGTGATCAATACTCTTGACACCAAGGAGATGATGGGTGTTCATGAGTTAACTACATCTAAAGGGAGCACCTTAGACTATGAGATCTTGCAGAAGGTGGGTGAAGGAGAGAAGATGAAGGATCACAACACTGATATGATGGGAGGTGATCCTCTATTACATGGAGAAGAAGATGGGGAAATTTCTCCAATCAGAAGCACTCTTGCATCCATAAGAGTGATACCCTATTATCATGATACTTCCACACAAAAATCAGAGATGGATTTGTGTAGTGGAAGTAGTCATAATATGTTCCCATCTATTCTTCACATGGGAATGATCCATGAGACATCATTATCTTGTGATATGCCACTTGGGAGACCACCTGATTCAGATTTGATGAAAGATGTTTCATGCATTGATGCTCCTTTCATAGATCCAAGGAGGAAGTAAGCACTAGAAGACCATACTAGAACACTAAGAGTATGGGGGAGGCTCAACGAGAGGGAAAATATTTTTCCATTATCACCATTATCCATTCTTTCATCTCATACTGTGCTGAGAAAAGATGCTACAAGAATGAACGATGACACCATCATGGAGCAAGGAAGGCAATCCTTGAATCAGGATACAAAATTTTTTGGAGAACACTTTTCAATACATGATGAGAGATGGTGGTGACACATGCATACTTTGGCAAGGCCAAGGAGGTTTTGGGTAGATGATAGCCTTCCATGGGAGACTAACTTCCAAGAACTTCCATTTTCTGTTGAGCATGTGCATATGCAACAGAGGAAGCAAGGAATGAATGACAACCTTCCAACTTATACCTTTGGCATGGGAGATGTCAAGGAGGATAAAAATGGGAGGCATGACCTTCCAACATACACCTTTGACATGAGAAATTTCAAGGAGAAGAGAAGCAACATGGCAGAAATTTCAGATGACACATTATCAATGCTGTCATTGTTGGGAAAATTAGATGCATATTGGAAATCCCAACTACTGTTGGAATATTCCAAGGATCTTCACACTTGCATGGTTCCATATGACTTGCTACATGATGAAAGCTATTCAATCTTAGATGGAGTCATCTATAATCATGGTAGGATATTCTTATGTAGAGCCTGCAAGCTCAAGGAGAAGCTACTACAAAGGACCTATGAAGAGTTCTGTTTCAGCCAAACATATTCCATGAAGCTCAACAATATTATCTTGAGGAGCTACTATTGGGAGGGCTTTGAAAAAGAACTATATTAGCATTTTCAAAGATGCATGTACCATGTAGAGATGGAGCAGCAACATAACTCTATGGAAGAGTTAAATCAGCCTTCTCTTTCTCTTGTTGAGAAAGGGGATAGATCCATGCACAACTCCCTCGATATGAGGATAATTGCTGGTGAAGAGCATGCTCTTGTTACACATGTTTTATATTCTGATTTTATGCATTATTTCACCATGTTTATGCAGGTAATTACTCCAAGGAGGAGTATTATATCTTGTAAGCTTCATGGCCAATATTGGTCCACAAAAATTTCTGAATTTGGCCACTCCCTTGGAGGAAAGAGGGAGATCTTGCAACCTGATGGGTGCTTTCCCAAGGCACCAAATATATCTCACACTCTTAGCTATGGTGAGATGGTATGGGCAGCAAGTAAGTGGTGGGAAAACCACTTACCACATCTAGATCTGATGCATGTAGGATATGCACTGCGCTGGTTCCACATGTGGGACTATGATCCACCTCCATATATGCAAAATTCTATTTGCATGTACATTGTTTTGATCCCCTACATCAATGATGTGATTGTAATTTTTATGGGGATGTATGGAGGAAGGAGGGAAGGTATGCATGTGCCATATGGGATGGATAATCCCCGTGTACCTTATGTCTCATATTTAAAGGAGAGCATTGGGCAAACCATGCTTGTTTCATGTGATCTATTGTCTCCTTATGGGATGAGCTACTTGCATCTCATGAGAACTTTGAAGGAACAAGTCATGGATGGTTGGTTTGGTGAACACTTGGCTGTTAGGTCCCTATATTACTAGTATAGTCCCTTATTGTTGTTAGTGTATGTTAGTCGCCTAAATTGCATTATTTTTTACCATTCTTCCCTTCCCAAATCGTAACCATTTACCCTATTTTACCTATCTTATGCGCCCTCATCCTGCACTAGTGCGAGAACGATGACACATTTTGCATTAACTTCATATTTTACATTTTTAACTCAACATAGAATTTATTAACTATCTATTACATGATTTCTTACTTAGAATTACTTTTGTAACTTATCGTTACCTCCTATGCTATTTAATAATTAAACACTTATCTTGACCGCTGATTTTTAGTGCAGAACAGATCTCGCACCAGCACTAGCGCCATGAATCTTGGCAGCGAATCTAGATCACTTGGGTTGCCACCTGTTTTGTACTTCCTTAGCCACGATCAACGAAGACATATCCGAAGGCGATCGAGTTCCAACTATGATAGCTATTAAATCTAGAGTAGCTGAGATCAGACTTAAGAGAGACGAACAGCCAGAGATAGCCGCGACCTATTCTATTAAAAGCGATTTAATTTTGAAGGCCGAAAGCTTATTCTACAATCGGTTATGTAATTTTTTATAATGATTTCTATAATTGGCTATGTAATGGTTAGAAATGTAAACAGGACAAGATGTTCAATGTTTTGATAGAATTGAATAGATCAGAGAATAGAACCAGTGAGGCAGTAACAAGCCTGTGTTTTGTTATCATCCAAATATGGGCTGGATATGTAATCGTGCATGTATTTGCTTTGAGGATTTAATAAGAAGAGCTCTGCCTTATGCTTCATGGATTTTGTTTTTTCATTCTTAAACAGTTGATGAATTGATTCAATACTGAGTAGAATTTCCATTTGAAAGGGAAACATGTTGGTTGGCTAGGGCCCAGCCAACCCAGCACATTCTTCCTCCTTTCTGTTCTTGCAATTTATGTCTGCTAAGTGTGATTTAATTTACAACATTTGAATTTATGTTTGAGTGAAAGCAGATCTGCAGTGTGAAGTAGTTAAATTTCCTTTTCTGCATCTAAATTTAAATTCTTTTTCTCCACCTGGTTCGAACAGGAGAAATTAACTGTGCCAGTGCACGTTGGTGTGCTATTCACTTTCTGCATGTGTGGTTTGTTTTCTCCGCCTAGTTCGAGCAAGAGAAATTACCTGCACTAGTGCACGTTGGTGTTTTATTCACTTTCTACACGTTTGGTTTATTTTCTCCGCCTAGTGCAAGCAGGAGAACTGTTTCTACACCAGTTCTGGATAGTGTGATGCAGAAAGTCTCTTTAGTTTACTTCTAACATCTTTCTTGCTTTTAGTTACATTTTAATTAAAAATATTGTTTCCTTATTCTCTACAGATATTCATCTTTCTGATAAGAAATTTGGTTTCATAAACACTTGCAGTAATTAATAATTGATTTCAAGGACTAAAAGTTAAAGTGTAAGAAGCTCAGATCAGGTACAAGAACCAGTTTCTTGGTACCAGATCTCAGTGCGGTGGACTTGAGAAAGTTCAGGGCCCTTACACGAAGAAAATAATTTTTAGTACGGACATTACTTTACACCTTCTGCATAGATCATTGTTCCTACACTAATGCAAGATTGATTATTGTGGGAAGGATATATTTACATGAGCAGGTTTGAAAGGGCCCATCTGTTGAAGACTGCTAAGGTGTCATTGCTAAAAAAAACACATTCTCAGTAGATGATCAATATCCCACTAGAGTAATTTCCTTCTTTTTATTTATGAATCTCTCTTGCAAGTACATTTGTTTTTATTCTAGCCTTAGATTTTTTTGATGGTTTGAGTTGCCTTTTTCTCTAAAGTTTTATTTTGTAATTTTTCCTTTAAAAAGTAGGATTTGATATTAGAAATATTCATACCATCTCTAGCATTGACTGTGCTTCATCTCTAAGTTTACGAATCCCCCGAGTTGACAATTTAAATGTTGAGGACTTTACTTAAGTGTAATTCCTTCACCCAACATTTTGGTGTCGTTGTGGGGGAGGCGATTTGATTTGGTAAGAATTTTCTGATGATGCAATAGGGGTAAGTCTGCCTTTATATTTTTGTATTTTTTTTATGCAATTGTGATGAGATTTATTTTAGCCAATAACTTTGAAAATAAATTATCTTGAGATCCTAATATTTAACGTTATATCATTTTTGGGGTGTTGTAAGAACCCCCGTTACTAATATGTGTGTGGAGACAGGGACTATCAATCAACCAGATGGACTTAAATATGATAAAAAGTATGAAGGTTCTCTCTCAAGCCCTAGTAGCTGTTGGGATCTTGATCTCTACCTCTCATGAAGAAAAATTCTTGACAATAGTCAAGGACTTGTCCATTTCTCCACCATCATAAGAGGATTTAGAATTCTCTTTTGAGGAGACAAATGAATCATGCACTACAATCAATGGAGAAAATCCAATGGAACTTTAGACCGAGGATTTCTTGACATGTCTATCAGCAGATCGAGAATGTAATTAAGAGACTACTCACCCTATTGGGATTTCTAATAATAATTTGGAGAAAATCTCGTAAATATGACAACAATAGGATTTGTTTCTAAATTGACTGCATCTAATCCTTATGTGGAGTTATTGCATCCTATTTTGTTGTGACTGAATTTACGATTAAGTTTCTACTCCCATCTATAAAATGTAAGCCCGTAGAGGTTTCTGAGCATGAGTGGTGTGAGGTGAGAGGAATAGGAGTGCAGATGAGAAACTCTGTTGTTGTAATCTCCTATTGATGAATGAGATTGCCAATGCCTCTGTATGGTGGACATAGACCAGATTTGTTGGGTGAACCAAGTTAAATCTGTTGTCTCATGTTTTATGTTGTATGTGTTTTATTTATTTTTTCGCTGCTTGACTCTAACAATTGGTATCAGAGCATTTAGGTTGAGTTTGTGTGGCTACCGTGGCATGCAACCGTAAGCTGTGAGCGTTGAAGGTCGGGTCCGCGACACAAGCGAGAGGCCGTGAGGCCGGGTCTGTGCATTGGACCTTGAGACAGTGAGGCTGTATGTTGCCGAGCCGTGGGCTGGCTGTGAGCTGCCAAGCTATGAGCTAGAGATTTGAACAGCGCCGTGTGATATGCGTTGTTCATAAATTTAGCACCGTGAGCTTCAGGATTTGAATAGTACTGTGTGAGTTGGATCGGATCACGAAACCAGCCAGTGAACGCAGATCTGTTTTGGATAGAGTAGATATAAGTCACAAAACTAGCCGGTGAATGCAGATCCATTTTGGATGTGTGTGAAAGAGCTGCACAGAGAGCCGTGGAAGATGATATGCTGCGTGAGACTATTAAACCAGACGTGAACATGGAGACGTGGACTTTTATGTTAACTGTGAACCGTGAGCTGGTACATGCGTTGAGCTGGGTCTATGAGCTGGTATGAGCATTGAATCGTGAGCTGGTATGTGCGTTGAACCAGAGCTGTTGGAGCATTGTTGGTATGTGTGTTGAACCGGAGCGTTGAGGGCATGGTCCTGTGGTATTAGAACCTTTGTGAATTTCAACGAAACATAGTCATCGTGGAAGCGGTAGCATGGTCTGGTGCTGTCTTAGCTAATTGTGCTTCTATTTTATTGCTAAACCTAAAGTCACATGAATATTAGCTTTTGCGTTCTATGTTTCGTTTTGTCTTATATGACTTTAATTGCATATTAGACTGTGGGAGGAGTGCGTGAATTGATAAAGGAAGAGCCGTGGGATTGCAATACCATTGTTTGATTTATGTGTGCTTGCCTAAATCGCCTCTGGATCCTTGGAATTTGCGTTGAAAAGTTTGAATAGAGAACTCATATGCGGTTGAATGTTTCGTGGAGGCTGCTTTTGAATTTGATCCACTGTGGGTGAATTAAAGGTATCCTAAAATTTTTTATTTTGTTGAAAAGCCGTTGCATGTAATGTTAAATGATAGTGTTGTGTGAATATTTCCTTGTGTTGCGTGAGAAGACAAATTATGCTATGTCAAAAACACAAAGTGCTCGGTTTGAAATCGAGAAGTTCAATGGGAAAAACAACTTCGAGATCTGGAAAGTGAAGATGAACAATCTACTTGTACAACAAGGTGTGGCGAAGGCGCTTTTAGGAAAATCCAAACAACATTACACCATGACAGATGAATAAAGGAGTGACGTCGATGAAAGAGAATTGAGTGGCATTCGTTTGTGTTTGGCGGATGATGTTTTGTTTAACATCGTGTCAGAGAAAACTGTTGCTGGTTTGTGGACAAAGCTTGAAAAGCTATACATGACAAAATCCTTAACCAATAGGATTCTTCTGAAGAGACAGTTGTACATCTTACACATGAAGGAAAGTATATTAATAACTGATGATTTGAATACCTTTAATACTCTTCTGGTGCAGTTAGATAGTATAGATGTAAAATTTGATTCAGAAGATAAACCTGCAACTTTATTATGCTCATTGCCCGAGTCATGGGATCATTTTGTTACTTCTATAAGTCTTAGTTCATCAGAAACCCTTGAATTTGATGATGTTGTTGGAGCTTAGTTATCTGAAGAAACAAGGAAAAGGTCAAATTCAAAAACCTCTACATCAAAAGCAATGATGGTCAGAGGTCATTCTAAAGAAATATGCTTCAGTAAGCAGAACAACTCGCGGTCAAAATAAAAAGGGAAGAAGAGTAAGGTAAAGTGCTGGTTTTGTGCCAAATTGGGACATTTGAAAAAGGACTGTTGGAAGAGACAACAAACATCCAAAGGAGACTCTTAGATAGAGAATAAAGAAGCAAACACGACAGATACAGGTTCGACATCTGTTTCATGTATGAGTGATGAAGTGTTATCAGCTAGTTTGTCTAATCATGATCAACATTGGTTGTTAATTTATGGTGCGTCAAATCACATGTGAATTCATAGAGAGTGGTTTAAATCTTATAAATCAATAAATGATGGAGTTTTTTACATGGGAAATGATGTATCATGTAATATTGTGGGAATTGGAAGCATCCAGATTAAAATGTTTGATGGGACAAATAAAATTTTAACTGATGTAAGACACGTGCCTGAACTAAAAAAAAACCTCATTTCTCTAGGAGTGCTAGACACAAATGGATATAAAATCCTTATTCAAGGTGGAGTCATGAAAGTTTATAAAGGAATTTTACTAGTAATGAAAGAAAAGAAGATTGGAAATATTTATTAGTTAGAAGGAAGAACAAAGTCAGATCATGCTTCTGCAGTATCTAAAGACGACAATGATTCTATTTGACTATGGCATCAAAGGTTGGGCCATATGAGTGAAAGAGGATTAAAAATTTTATATGATCGTAAGTTACTTCCTAGTTTAAAATATTCTAAGTTAGATTTCTGCTAACATTGTATATTTGGGAAACAAAGCAAGAAAAAGTTTAAAAATGGAAAACATAATAGTAAGGGAATCCTTGATTATATCCATTCTAATGTTTGGGGTCCATCTCCTACAATCTCATATGGAGGATCATCATATTTTGTATCTTTTATTGATGATTTCTCTAGAAAAGTGTGGGTCTATATGTTAAAGAAAAAGTCTGATGTATTCATAGTTTTCAAGCATTTTAGAGCATTAGTTGAAAACATCACTGGAAGAACCATTAAATGTTTAAGAATTGACAATGGTGGTGAGTTTACTTCAAAGGAATTTGATAATTATTGCAAGGAAGTTGGGATCGAAAGACATAGAACTATTGCTTATACTCCTCAGCAAAATGTTGTTGCTGAACGCATGAACATGACTCTTTTAGAAAGAGCAAGAAGTATGATTAGTAACGCCAATTTGCAGAAGGAATTATGGACAGAAGCAGTATCTACAACTTTATATTTGATAAATCAATCACCATCAACTGCAATAGGATGCAAAATTCCTCAAGAGGTATGGAAAGCTCATCCATGTGATTATTCTAAATTGAATTTTTTTGGTTGTGATGCATATGCTCTAATTCTGAAACATCAACATTCTAAATTATATCCTAAATAAAAAAGATATATCTTTGTTGGATATGGTGATGGAACTAAGGGATACAGGTTGTGGGATCCTACTACTCACAAGATCATCATTAACAAAGATGTTAAATTCAATGAATCTTCACTCAATAATCCAGATGTAGATGATAAATTGAAACATGATAATGTACCTAAGTTTCAACATATTCAGTTTGAAACTAGTTCAAATACTGATGATAGTCCAGATGAACAAGTTTCAGATGCAGATCATGAACATGTTTTAGACACAGATCATGAAGAAGTTCCTACAGATAATAATCAACAAATTGTGGAGGAACCAGAAACACATTTAAGGGGGTCCACGAGAATCAGACGTCCTCCTAAAAGGTATGATGATTATGTTACTTCAGTTGCTTTAACCACTAATGATGATGATCCTTTATGCTATCAGGAAGCTATAGAAGGTTCTAACAATGATATGTGGAAAGAGGCTATGAAGGATGAGATGAAGGCATTAGAAAAGAATGCCACATGGGATCTGGTGGAACTTCCTAAAGATAGAAAAACTGAAGGATGTAAATGGGTTTACAAATTGAAAATGGGTGTTGATGATACAAAAGACAGGTACAAAGAAAGGCTAGTCGCAAAAGGTTTTTCTCAGAAAGTAGGAATTGAATTTCATGAGATATTTTCACCAGTTGTAAATATTGTTTCAATTCGGATTGTGTTAGCATTAGTTGCTTTAATTGATTTAGAATTACAACAACTAGATGTTAAAACTACATTTTTACATGGAGATCTAGATGAAGAGATTTATATGGAACAACCTGAAGGGTTTCTTCAAAATCGCAACAAGAAATTTGTCTGCAGGCTCAAGAAATCATTGTATGGTCTGAAGCAGTCACCTCGACAATGGTACAAGAAATTTGATTCTTTCATGATGAGCCAAAATTATATAAGAAGTGAATATGATAATTGTGTTTACTTTAAGAAATGAAGTAATGGCATATTCATTATCTTAGTGTTATATGTTGACGATATGCTTTTAGCAAGAAAAAGCATAACAGAGATCAACAGGTTAAAGGCTCATATGGCTAGGACATTTGATATGAAAGATCTAGGAGCAGCAACACAGATTTTGGGCATGGATATTTTCAGATACAGGAGCAATGGTAAGCTATGGTTATCTCAAGAGAAGTATATTGAGAAAATACTCTTAAGGTTTGGTATGAACAATTTGAAGCCAGTTTCAGTCCCTTTAGCTTCCCATTTTAAGCTTTCTTCAATTTTATGTCCTAACACTAATGAAGAAAAGGAATATATGTCTCGAATACCTTATGCTGATGCAGTAGGAACTTTGATGTATGCGATGGTCTGTACACGACCAAATATTTCACATGCAGTTGGGGTTGTCAGAAAGTATATGGCAAATCCAGGGAAAGAACATTGGTCAGCAGTGAAATGGGTGCTTCGGTATCTGAGAGGCACAAGTGATTATTGTATCACTTATGATAGAAGTAGTGAATTTGTTTGTGGATATGTTGATTCCAATTTTGCAGGTGGTTTGAATAAGAGAAGGTCAACTTCAGGATATGTCTTTACTCTTGCAGGTGGAGCTATAAGCTGGATGTCAAAGCTACAAAACATTGTTTCTTTATCCACTACAGAAGTAGAATACATAGCTGCTTCACATGCTTGCAAAGAAGCGGTTTGGTTGAAAGGTTTGTTTGGTGAGTTTGGTAGGTTGCAGGGCAACATCAAGTTATTTTGTGATAGTCAAAGTGAAATTCACTTGGCTAAAAATCCAGCCTATCATAGTAAATCAAAGCATACACCTATAAATTACCATTTTGTAAGACAGGTTATCACTAAACGGGGAGTCTCTCTTGAAAAAGTGCATACAAAGGAAAACTATGCAGAAATGTTCACGAAACTAGTTTTATTAGAGAAGCTATGATGGTGTCTGGCTTCTCTTGGCTTGCAGAAAAGATAAAAAAATAATAATGGAACAGGGTATCAGGCTAATTGTTGTCAAGGTGGATATTGTTGAGATCTCTAATAATAATTTGGAGAAAATTTCATAAATATGACAACAATAGGATTTGTTGCTAAATTTATTGCATCTAATCCTAATGTGGATTTATTTCATCCTATTTTGTTGTGATTGAATTTATGATTCAGTTTCGACTCCCAGCTATAAAATGTAAGCTCGTAGAGGTTTCTGAGCATGAGGGATGTGACGCGAGAGGAACAGAAGTGCATATGAGAAACTCTGTTGTTATAATCTCTTGTTGATGAATGAGATTGTCGATGCCTCTATTTGGTGGACATAACCTAGATTGGTTGGGTGAACCACGTTAAATCTGTTGTCTCATGTTTTATGTTGTATGTGTTTTATTTGTTTTTCTGTTGCTTGACTCTAACACACCCTACAGAGAACAATCAACATGACATGGACGAAGAGGGCGAGCAGCGTGGGCCAAATCAAGAAATGGACCAAGGCTACCATGATTACATCGAACATTGGCTCCAAACAACTACTCAAGCAAGGCAACATTATCCTCTTCTAAAACTCTGGTTGTGATATCATTTACATTCATTGGTTTTTCATGCTCATGCACATTTTCAAGTTTGTATGATAAATTTGAGCATGAAATATATTTTCACCTGATCCGCACATGGCTTCATTGGAAGTACTCCTATACATAAAAATAAGTCTTTTGCCTCTTAGGTAAAGTAGGGTAGGTGAATAAAGCTATTAAGATGCTATTGGGTTTTTGATTTTTAAAGTGTAGTCATTAAAACTACTTTTGATCCGCATTGGTTGTTAACACACACATATGTGACACATCTTGTTGAGTATGATTCACTCTAATACCTCATGATTTTTCAAAGTAACCATGACTAGACACTCTAAGAAGTTGTCATCTGATATATATAATTTCAGTTTCCCTTAGAAGGTACTATTGGAAACCCCCTATGGAAGACCACTCTTGTTAAGATCATAATAAGCTACTCATGAGAACACTAGCATTCTTAATTCAAGAAGTCTTTTAGTCATTATCTGGGATATATTTAATAACTATTTAGGGTAGAGGAACTAGTCGGTAATGATTAGTCATTAAAAACTTTTCACGCCATCCTGTATTCTTAAGGAGTAGATCTGTCTCCCCACTTATTAAGTAACCTTTTAGGTTGATCATAGTAAGAGTATACAAAATATTTAGGGGAGGATAGGAGGTCTCGTGATGAGCCGACCTACCATGATCATGAGACCTAGCATGTATGACATTACTGCTTCTGGTCACCAAGCCAAATTAATGGCTTTCAACCAAAAAGTTGGAAGACAGGAGGTCTCATCACGATCCGACCTGTTCATCCATGTTACTTCTTCTGAGTGGCACTGCCATTAGTTGGTTACCAAGCCAAAGCAGTGGCCTTAATCTAAAATTAAAATAAGATAACTCTTAATCCATGCCTAGTAAGTGGGACACAAACATTTCGATGAGTCAAAAGACACCCCTGCCGAGGTTATGGACACATGCGGGCAGCAGGGCTATGTTTGTGGTATTAAAGTTAATTGCATACTATGATTTGCTTGGCTATCTTTCTCTTCCCATAAACTTATCTTTTTTCCTTCGAAAATGGTTTTAAAGAAGATTTGAACATGATACTTTGAGTTATATCTTTCAAAAATCAAGTATATTTAAGGATGTGGTACCCTTAGTAAAGGTTATTATTTGTTCTATATTAAGAGGAAATTTATTGTGAATCTGGATGACAACGAAATTGAGAGTGTTCAATAAAGAGATTGCTAATTGGCATCATAACTCATTATTGACTTTCACGATATTTAGAGTGATGAATTACTCAATTATGACTGCTCACAAGATGTTGGTTGGCAACAATGTGTATTGATGGTGGTTGCCTCTAAATATGCACTGCATAATCTAGAAACAAAACAAGGAATTCATTTGGGACAAGGTAATAGGTATGTACCATACTCTTTTGTCTATAATTCTTGCTGCAATTATTTTTCTTGCACTAGTGCAGGCAGACCTTCCAGAAAATTTTCTGCCTTTCTTCATATCCCATTTCGTAATTTTCCCTCATCTTTATTCTCGGAATCCTAGTATAATTAACCTTCCCATATTCTTCTAAATTCACCCTATCTGCTTCGAAGAAATCCCACTTTAACCCTAATTTTTTTTTTTCCTATCTCACTTCTATTTTCCCTCTTTTGGTACTTTCCTGGAATCCCTGTGACAAAATTCCTTCCCATTCTAAGATTTTCCTTTCCCACTCCTTTGTTCCCTCATGAGTTTATTGCAGGATCTTGCATACAAAGATCAGAAGGATGTGCTCTGAAACATCAAGAAAGGGCAAAGCAAAATTTAGAATAAGTTGAGGAAATCATGTGAAATCCAGCCTATATTTTAATTCTCTATCTTAATATTATGCTTGCACTAGTGCAAGAATGTTGTCCTGTATGATAAGATGAGCAGAAAAGTACCAGCATAATGATATGATTTAAGCAGTGCAAAGATTAGTACAAGCATGCACCTCATCAGCAGCATAGCACAAGTATCATATGACATAAGAAAGTGATCATGATGGAAAGTTATATGATGTTTTTCATATGATTTACAAGTATTTACGCTATTATATTACCTAGGAGGAAATTAGTTAAAATAACAAAGTTTTTTTAAGTAGAGATCATGATCTTTTTAATGAGTGATAAGTTCTTTTTTGTAATTATGAAGAAATGTAAGAATCATGTTAATCGTTGTTTGCATATAATCTACCCCGCTCTGAAATAATTTGAAATATCCTTCACTCATAACTCCCCCCACTCCTACATTTATCCCAAATGTCCCTTCATCGTGATTATTACTACACTTAACCATTAAACCACCGTCGCGCGTACCAATTAAGCCTGACCAGAAATGATGAGTATTTATGGAAAATGAATCAAAGATATGGTTAGATATTTATGTATGAAAGACGATTCTCTGGTATTGCATGCAAGCCTTGGAACTTATTGTTCATAGTCGATAGAAGAAATGCCTCCCATCTGAAATGATCCCCTGTCTCTTAGCAAGATTGAGCAAACTGCCGAATTTCACAACAGTCTTCCACTATTACGGGAGTCGGGATTTCTACGGTTCCTGTAGAAGTTCGATGGGTATGATAGTGAGGTTGCCCTAAAATTTGCAAGAAGCTTGAAGAATGGCCAAGTGAGAATTGGGCCACTCAAATTCAAAGTCACGAAGAAATTTATAGCAGCAGCAACAAGCTTGGAGAATACAGGAGTAGAGTGGTTCAAGAACCAGAAGTTGGAAAGCAAACGCTGGCAGCGTTTTATCAAGGGAAAAAAGATGGAGACTCCTACCAGTACAAGGGTCTGAACATAAGTGAAAAGGGAAGTTCTTCTCACACTAGTGTGAAAAGAAAGCTCTCAGAAAAATCGTCAGAAGAGAAGACCCCGTCTTACATTAAGGAAACAGTTGGCGCACCCGCTAAAGAAACCCCTTCTACACAGGCACAGGCTTGTGAACACGACAGTCTGTCGGTCCTTGCAGACGCGACGAATATTGCACAAGTCAGGGATGATACTCTACTGGCACATTTTATCAAAAGACCCCATAAGAAGAGTAAAATTGCCGATGTAGGTAAGAAACCACAACCCCCACAGGGTATGGAATCCCATTCTACACCAGTACAAGAAGAACCCACAGAAGAAGAGGAATCGGATGAAGAGGAACCAAAAGAAGAAGAAGAGGCAGAAGAACCCACAGAAGACGAGGAACCAGATGAAGATGAACCGGAGCAGAAGGAAGGAGATCTAGAAAAAGAGGGACCGCAGGTAGAAGAGTTCCTTGACGTGACCATGGCAGATGTAGAAGTCCCAGAGCCAGTGACAGCCCCTGTTGAGACAGAGGGAGGAAAAGAATTGGTGACTCCTGCTGCTCGCATAGAATAATTAGAACTCCAAGTGCAAAACTTGGAGCAGATTGTGACCAAAGCACAAGAGGAGAAAGAACAAAGCAGAGAAGAATTGATGGCAGAGCTCAAACAAAAGAAAAGCGAGGTTAAAGTTTGGAAATATTGGGTTGGATGCTATTTGAGGTGGTTGAGAAAGGTAGCAAAGAATTTAAGGCACATCAAGAGGAAGAAGGCTGAAACAGTGCAACCTGAGGACAACATGCTGGAATAGGACTGAGTTGGAGTATTCAAAATTTTGGTTTTTTGTAGAGGTAAAAAGTTGTGTGAGGAGACACAACATTTTAGGGATGGGAGGATGTTAGTCCCCTAAATTGCATTCTTTTTGACCATTCTTCCCTTCCCAAATCATAATCATTTACCCTGTTTTACCTATCTTATGCGCCCTCATCCTGCACTAGTGCGAGAACAATGACAGATTTTGCATTAACTTCATATTTTACATTTTTAACTCAACTTAGCATTTATTAACTATCTATTACATGATTTCTTACTTAGAATTACTTTTTTAACTTATCGTTACCTCCTATGCTATTTAATAGATAAACACTTATCTTGACCGCTGATTTTTAGTGCAAAACAGATCTCGCACCAACACCAGTGCCGTGAATCTTGGCAGCGAATCCAGATCACTTGGGTTGCCGCCTGTTTTGTACTACCTTAGCCACAATCAATGAAGACATATCCGAAAGTAGCCGAGTCCCAGCTATGACAACAGTTAAATCTAGAGTAGCTGAGATCGGACTTAAGAGAGATGAAAAACTGGAGATAGCCGCGGCCTATTCTATTAAAAGTGATTTAATTTTGAAGGCCGAAAGATTATTCTGTAATCGGTTATGTAATTTGTTATAACAATTTCTGTAATTGACTATGTAATGGTTAAATGATCCTTTTGGCCTACGGTCAAAAGGATCTATATAAGCAGAAATGTAAATAGGACAAGATGTTCAATGTTTTGATAGAATTGAATAGATCGAAGAATAGAACCATTGAGGCAGTAACAAGCCTGTATTTTGTTATCACCCAAATCTGGGCTGGATATGTAATCACACATGTATTTTCTTTGAGGATTTAATAAGAAGAGCTCTGCCTTATGCTTCATGGATTTTATTTCTTCATGCTTAAACAATTGATGAATTGATTCAATACTGAGTAGTGTTTCCATTTGAAAGGGAAACGTGTTGGTTGGCTAGGGCCCAACCAACCCAACACGTTCTCCCTCCTTTTTGTTCTTGCAATTTATGTCTGCTAAGTGTGATTTAATTTACAGCATTTGAATTTCTATTTGAGTGAAAGCAGATCTGCAGTGTGAAGTAGTTAAATTTCCTTTTCTGCATCTGAATTTAAATTTTCTTTCTCCACCTGGTTCGAACAGGAGAAATTACATGTGCCAGTGCACGTTGGTGTGCTATTCACTTTCTACACGTGTGGTTTGTTTTCTCTGCTTGGTTCGAGCAGGAGAAATTACCTGCACCAGTGCATGTTGGTGTGTTATTCACTTTCTTCACGTTTGGTTTATTTTCTCCGCCTAGTGCAAGCTGGAGAACTATTTCTGCACCAGTGCTAGATAGTGTGATGCAGCAAGTCTCTTTAGCTTACTTCTAACAAATTTTTTTCTTTCAGTTACATTTTAATTAAAAATATTGTTTCCTTATTCTCTACAGATGTTCATCTTTTGGATAAGCAATTTGGTTTCATAAACACTTGCAGTAATTAGTCATTGATTTCAAGGACTAAAAGTTAAAGTGTAAGAAGCTCAGATCAGGTACAAGAACTAGTTTCTTGGTACTAGATCTGAGTACAATGGACTTGAGAAATTTGAGGGCCCTTGCACGAAGAAAATCATTTTTAGTACAGACATTACTTTACACCTTCTGCATAGATCGTTGTTCCTGCACTAGTGTAAGAAGACTGCACTAGTGTAAGATCAATTCTTATGGGAAGGATATCTTTACATGAGCAGGTTTGAAAAGGCCCATCTGTTGAATACTGCTAAGGTGTCTTTGCTAAATAAAACACATTCTCAGTAGATGATCAATATCTCACTAGAGTAATTTCCTTCTTTTTATTTCCGAATCTCTCTTGCAAGTACATTTCTTTTTGTTCTAGCCTCAGATTTTTTTGATGGTTTGAGTGTTGGGAAAAATACTGAGAGGGGGGGTGAATCAGTATTTAGAGCTTATAATATAAATTCAACTTTTTCTTTTGAGCAGATTTCCATACGCGGTTTTTATGAATGGAAATAGCGTATGCACGCGGAAATGCAGAAGGAAACTAGCGTATACTAATTTAACTTTCCAGATTTAGAGAAAATTCTCAGAAGCAATCTTATAAACAGATTTATCAGTTATGTATCAGATTATGAGAAGTAATCAATAGAATAAAGCATCACACACATGAACACCAATATCTAAGGTGGAAACCCAATTCGGGAGAAAACCACTGCTGTTGTCATCTCTGTTTTCAATCTTTATTATATAGAAAACCTTTTAAGACATAGTACTGATGCAGACTCATACCAGTACGTAGGCTTCTACCTATAAAAGGCTACAACCTTCTCTCATTTTCCAGCTAAAATTGGAAGGGAGCTCCAACCCCCTAATCTCGTTTACCAACCTCTCCTGGAAGGGAGCTTCGACCCCCTAAAATCAATCACCAGCATCTACTGACAGAAAGCTTCTTCTTTCATACTAAAGGCTTCAACCCCCAGATCTACCGCTGACCACGTTTCATCAATTTTCATACTGGATCCAACAACTTAACACAACCCTTCACTTAACATAAACAAACATACTTTGCCCAATACTTCAAACAGAACAGTGAGACCGTTGTAACCAGAATGTCAGAAATAAACCAGACTTCAGAATAGATATGCAGATACAAACTCATCCCTGAAAATTCATTAATTCAAATAGCATACACTACTTTTCTTCACTGAAGCTGCGTACATATGCGCTTTCCTGCATACCAACCCGCACATACTTCTGTGTATTTTATTCTTCAGAAACCCTAACTTCCATATGCGCTTTTCATGAAGAGAACCCACGTATATATGCGCTTTTTCTTAAACCAACTAGCGTATAGATCTGTAAAAATAAATTTTGTAAAACAGACCAGATCTATAAAACTTACCCAGATTTATTCATTTTCTTTAGCAGACTTGCGCCAGTTCTTCATGATTTCATCACTCGATCAAATCAGAGATTCATCATCGTCAGGTCTAGAGATCTTGAACCATGATTATATCCATGGGTGCATCATAGATTCAGATCTATCAATTAAGAACAAAGTTCATCCATGCAAATATTCCTTAGAGAAATTTATTCATCAACAACCCTTACATATGCACACATTGCACTATGATCTTCTTCTCCTTAAATAGATTTAGCTTTTACCAATACCATGAGTCAAAACCACACAAATTCTGATGGTTTTCTTGGATGGAATCAAATAAACCATACAGCTCTCAATATTGTGTGCCAAAACCATGGTAATGCCCCTTGGTATTATAATTTTGGAGTGCAAAAGGGCATACGCGACTTGGGACGTACTTATAAGCATGTATACGTGACTTGGCCTTTAGAAAAGCGTGTATACATTGTGACATATTATATTTATCATTTCTCCGACACATACTGGACTTATTTTTCTCTATCACATCTAAACTTCACTGCAGATACATCATTCTTACATCTTTAACACATAGGTTGCTATCCAAAGATAACTCATCAAGTCAGTTTCCATCAAGGAAAACTTCATCAAGTAGGTTGCCATCAAGGACAACACGTTGCATCATATTGCCAACAATCTCCCCCTTTGGACTTGATGGCAACCATGACCAGAAATACATTCAGCAACAAAATTCTCCCCCTTTGACATCAAGGGCAAAGGGTAGATCAAGATCCTTTGTACCAACAATACCATGCTCCCCCTGAGATCATGTTGCATCTGCAAACATAATATTCAATGAAGTACATGAGTCTATAACTCAACTTAGTTTGACCTTTCCTATCACCAAGGAATCATACTTACATCAATGATCCAACCAAGTGGATTTACAAGTTTGACTCAATTACCTAACCAAGTGTGTTTACAAAATGGAATAAGTCTTTGCATGACTGAATATTACAATTTTTACATCATGGGTCTCAACATGACCTTTTGCATCAAATTACAGAAATGACTTATACAATCAAGATCAAAGATTCTCAAGCATGAGATCAGACTACAACAAATAATTAGATTGCCAACAATGCAGCCTTTCCACATGACCAGTGCTCCCCCTTAGCATGTGAATCCTGAACACTTTCAACAACAAATCATCAAGGAAACTTCATCAGAAGTATTAAAGAATGAAATAGAAATATGAGAGCTGGAACATCACCAGAGAGACCCAACAGCACTGCAGCTGTGCTGAAGAATGCTGACCCAGAAAATTTTTGTCAGCAAACACTCATACGTTGTTTTCTGTGTATAAACTCGTGTATATACGCGACTGTCCTTCAGGAAATCTGCGTATCCATTTTTAATATTATGAATTCAAGTAGATCTGATCTTCTGCATGGCAGAGACTACTCCCAATTTCTGTCTGAGATATTCGAACGCTTCCCTGGGTAAAGGTTTGGTAAATATATCAGCAACTTGTTCTTTGGAGGGAACATACTCCAACTTCACCTTTTATTCAAGCACTTGTTCACGTAAGAAGTGATACTTGATGGGAATGTGCTTGGTCTTGGAATGCATAACAGGATTCTTTGAGATACTGATGGCACTTGTATTATCACATATAATGGAGATAGGAGGTGAACATTTGATTTGAATGTGTTGTAAGGTTTGCATCATCCAAAGAAGTTGAGTGCAACATGATGCGCTAGCCACATATTCTGCTTCTGCTGTAGATAAGGCAATAGAGCTTTGCTTCTTGCTGAACCAAGATACTAACCGGGGCCCCATGTAGAATGCACCACCACTAGTGCTTTTCCGATCATCAACATTTCCAGCCCAATCTGCATCGGTGTAAGCATGAAGAGTGAGATCAGCATTCTTTGGATACCATAGTCCAAAGTCTTGAGTTCCTTGTAGATATTTGAATATTCTTTTGACAGCCTGAAGGTGAGACTCTTTTGGATTAGCTTGGAATCGTCCAACAATCCCAACTGCATGCATAATGTCTGGTCTAGTCCTAGTGAGATAAAGTAGACTTCCTATCATAGATATGTATTCTGGTTGATTCACCATGGGAGAATCATCATGAGAACTGAGATTACATCCAGTTATCATTGGTGTACTTACAGGTTTGCACTCTTCCATGCCATACTTCTTCAGAATTTGCTTAAGATATTTTGCTTGTGATAAGAATATGCCATCTATTGCTTGTTGCACTTGCAAGCCAAGAAAGAATGTTAGTTCCCCAAGTAAAGACATTTCAAATTCTTGCTGCATAACAGAAGCAACTTTCTGACTCATAGACTCTTCATTACTTCCAAAAATGATATCATCAACATATACAACCACAATCAATAGTTTATCATTTTCAGTTTTTGTGTATAAGTTGCTATCAGGAGACCCCTTTGAAAATCCTTGTTGATGAAGATATTTGTCAAGACGATAATACCATGCCCTTGGAGCTTGTTTGAGACCATATAGAGCCTTTTTAAGTCTGCAAACAAGTTTTTCATCATTTCCCAAAATGAATCCTTTTGGTTGTTCTATATAAACTTCTTCTTCTAGATCACCATTGAGAAAAGCAGATTTAACATCCATTTGATAAACTTTGATTTGTTGGAAGCTTGAAAAAGCAAGAAACATTCTTATGGCTTCAAGTCTGGCTATAGGAGCGAAGGTTTCTTCAAAGTCTATACCTTCTTGTTGAGCATACCCCTTGCAAGCAAGTCTGGCTTTATTTATTATGACATCCCCATTCTCATTTAACTTGTTTTTGAATATCCATTTAGTTCCAATGACATTTTTGTCATGAGGTCTTGGTACTAATTCCCAAGTGTGATTCTTTTCAATTTGATGAAGCTCTTCATTCATGGCTTGAATCCAACATTCATCTTTGCTAGCTTGATTGACATTGTGTGGTTCAATAGTGGATAGAAATTCCAGATAGCTAGAAGATCCCACAAGAGTCCTTCTTGTTTGTACACCTAATCCCTTTTCTCCCAAAATTTGAGATTCTAGATGATTCTTTTGAACATATCTAGATGGAGCTTTTTCAGATAAATCATCTTCAGGTTCTTCATTGGGTTCACTATCTATATCATTTCTATTTGATGTAGAAGGATATATGTCATCATCGTCTTCATCTGTTGTTTGTTTTTCTTCTTTTGGAGTTGCAGGAGACTCATCAATAACAACATCAATGCATTCAAAAATCTTCCGAAGTCTTTTATTGTAACATTTATATGCTCTACTCCCAGAGGAGTAACCAAGAATTATTCCTTCATCTGCTCTGGGTTCAAACTTGCCAAGTTTTTCATCATTATTTTTGACAAAACATTTGCTTCCAAAAACTCTAAAATGCTTCACAGTGGGAGGATTACCATACCAGAGTTCATATGGAGTTTTATCACTATTTACACGAACATGTGCCTTTTTAATAATATTTACCACTGTATGTGTTGTTTCTCCCCAGAATGTGTCAGGTGTTCTGGAATCATCAAGCATAGCTCTAGCCATTTGTTGAACTGTTATATTCATTCTTTCTGCTATGCCATTTTGTTGTGGAGTGCCAGCTACAGAAAACTGTCTTTTTATGCCATGTTGTTCATAAAATTCAAGGAATTCATCTGATGTATATTCTCCTCCTCAATCAGATCTAAGACACTTGATTTTTAGATCTAATTCATTTTCAACCAGTGCTTTGAAGATCTGAAATTTCTCAAATGCTTCATCTTTGTGTTTAATCAGCCCAATCCAACACATTCTAGAGAAATCATCAATAAATAAGATACAGTATTGTTCACCACGTGGTGACTTTTTCCTCACAGGTCCACATATGTCAGTATGAATGAGTTCAAGAGGCTTACTTGATGATCCTTCCTTGGCATTAAATTGCACTCTGGTTTTCTTACCAAATTGGCAAGATTTGCATATGATACTTTCAGGTAGAGTAATATTGGGAAGATCACGAACAACTTTAAGTCTACTTGATTTGTTGATTTGAGAGAAGATCAGATGTCCCAACCTTCTATGCCATAGCCAGTTTTATGAAGATTTACTCAAGTAACATTGATCTTTGCAGTTCTTCAATACATACAAGTTGCTTGGAGTTCTGTTTCCTTTTATAATTGTTTTACCTGTATCAAGATCACGTACCACACATTCTTTTGAACTAAAGACAACTTCAGTTCCTTGATCACACATTTGACTTACACTTAATAGGTTATGCTTTAATCCATCCACATACATGACATTATTAGCTTTCACCTTTTCTTTTAGAAAAACAGATCCTTTTCCCTTAATGATAGCAGGAGTATCATTTCCAAATGTAACATTCTTTTCTTTTTCTAGAGAACTATATGCAAGAAGTTTGTTTTTGTCACCTGTCATGTGTTTTGAGCATCCACTATCAATATAACATTTATTTTCTTCACCTTCTACAAATAAAGCTATGCCACAATTTTCAACCTATAATTCCTTCTTTTTCCACACTTTGGTGTTTGAAGGAAAATGCTCTTTTGGCTGGACTTTGCTCCTGCATTCAGATTCTTTATGGCCAAAGTTATTGAAATAAGCACATTCAACTTCATTTTGAAGAGGAGAAAAGTTGTTATAGGTATTCTTCTTTGTTCCAAAATCCATCCTTTTCTTTCTTGCTTCTCTTGTCATGATGGTTTTATATGCAACACATTGAACAACTTTATGACCAAAATTGTGACATGAGAAACATTGTCCATTGAAGAAGAAATTTATGCTATTATGAAATATTCTACTTGAATTTACTTGTTGGTTGGTGTTTCTTTGGAAGGTATTCTTGTTAGTGTTTTTTGAATTGAGCTAGTCATGCTTTACCTGTGAAGATTATTTATTCCCTTGCTGAGTGGCAGAATGTTGGATACTGGTTATAGCTGCTTTTAGATAATTTGGTGCTGAAGTCTAAGAAGATTCTCTGATATATCCAAGACCTGTCTTTATAAAAGGAGAACGTTGTACCTTGATAATCTCATCAAAGGTTTCAGATCCTTTAGCAAATCTAAGATTCAAAGTCTTCACTTTCTCAATTTCTTTTCTTATATTTACTATTTCACATTCTAATTTCTCATTGTGTTTCTCCTTTTCTTCAAGCTGATTTTTCAGAGTTTCTATGGATATTTTACTTTCTTCTAAGCATATTTTGAGTTGATTGAATTCATCAAGAAAATCATTGTCCTCTAAAGCATCCATAAAAGTATATTTTTCTTCTCTAGATTCTTTTTCAAATGCCATGAGAAGTCTAAGATCTTGTTCACATTCTTCCTCACTGTCAGATAACCCATCACTATCTTCATGAGTATAGTAACTTTTTCTAGTGCTAAACTGATTCTTATTCCTTCTTGCTACTTCCTTCCATTTTCCATGTGTTTCTTTGTAAGGACACTTAGCAGCATAATGACCAACTCTTCCACAAGAAAAACATTTGTAAGGAAGCTTACCTCTGAACCGTCCTGTGCCAAGTTGGAGTTTCTTTACAAAATTTACCTCATATTCTTCTGAGATATACCCTGATCCTTCTGTCTCTTGTACTTCTTTCCCTTTTGTAGAAGCCCTAAAGACGGCTTCTTTGACTTCAGATGGTCCTCATCTTCTCATTTCACATGCAGTTAGTATGCCATGAAGTTGCACCACAGTAAGATTTTGAAGATCCTGCTTTTCTTCAAGAGCAGAAACTTTTGACTCAAATTTTGCCATTAGTGATCTTAAAACTTTCTCAACCAAAGTAGATTCAGTTATTGTTTCTCCCAAATTTCTCATACGATTTACAATACCATCAAGACGTAAGAAGAAATTGGCAATGCTCTCCTCATTATGCATTTTTAGATTCTCATATTGAATTCTGAGAGTTTGGAGTTTAGCACTTTTTACCTTTGCATCACCTTCATAACTTAGAATGATTTTGTCCCATATTTCCTTTGCTGTATCCAGCTGCATG
Organism: Pinus albicaulis; assembly: GCA_034641835.2. NCBI lineage: Eukaryota > Viridiplantae > Streptophyta > Pinopsida > Pinales > Pinaceae > Pinus > Pinus albicaulis. The sequence goes on along the minus strand of CM076575.1, from coordinate 528,205,384 downwards.
ACTTTGACAAATTCTGATTCAGTTAGACTTCCCAATAGAGCATTGACTGCCTTTGCATTTGTTTCATAATTCTTTCTTTCCGTTGGATCTGTTGGTGTTGCGGCTAGATATTGATATCCTCCTTCAACCATAGCCCATTCATCTGCTCCCAGAGACTGAAGATAGGATCTCATCCTTGTTTTCCAGAAGATTAAATTATTTCCGTTGAAGAGCAGAGGCCTGATAGATGTTGTTCCTTCTTGATTGCTCATCTTGATTGATCTTCCTTCTAACAGCTAATCTTTTTCAGAAGGACCTGATCTGATACCAATTGTTGGGAAAAATACTGAGAGGGGGGTGAATTAGTATTTAGAGATTATAATATAAATTCAAATTTTTCTTTTGAGCAGATTTCCATACGCGGTTTTTATGAATGGAACTAGCGTATGCACGCAGAAATGTAGAAGGAAACTAGCGTATACTGATTTAACTTTCCAGATTTAGAGAAAATTCTCAGAAGCAATATTATAAACATATCTATCAGTTATGTATCAGATTATGAGAAGTAATCAACAGAATAAAGCATCACACACATGAACACCAATATTTAAGGTGGAAACCCAATTCGGGAGAAAAACACCGCTGCTGTCGTCTCTATTTTCAATCTTTATTATATAGAAAACTTTTTACAACATAGTACTGATGCAGACTCATACCATTATGCAGGCTTCTACCTACAGAAGGCTGCAACCTTCTCTCGTTTTCCAGCTACAACTGGAAGGGAGCTCCGACCCCCTGATCTCGTTTACCAGCCTCTCCTGGAAGGGAGCTTCGACCCCCTGAAATCAATCACCAGCATCTACTGACAGAAATATTCTTCTTTCATACTGAAGACTTCAACCCCAGATCTACTGCTGACCACGTTTCATCAATTTTCATACTGGATCCAACAGCTTCAATACATCCCTTCACTTAACATCAACAAACATACTTTGCCCAATACTTCAAACAGAATAGTGAGACCACTGTAACCAGAATGTCAAAAATAGACCAGACTTCAGAATAGATATGCAGATACAAACTCAACCCTGAAAATTCATTAATTCAAATAGCATACACTACTTTTCTTCACTGAAGTCGTGTACATACGCGCTTTCCTGCATACCAACCCTCGTATACTTCTGTGTATTTTATTCTTCAGAAACCCTAACTGCAATACACACTTTTCATGAAGAGAACCCGCGTATATACGCGATTTTTCTGAAACCAACTAGCGTATAGATCTGTAAAAATAAATTTTGTAGAACAGACCAGATCTATAAAACTTACCCAGATTTATTCATTTTCTTCAGCAGACTTGCGCCAGTTCTTCATGATTTCATCAGTCGATCAAATCAGAGATACATCATTGTCAGATCTAGAGATCTTGAACCATCATAATATCCATGGGTGCATCATAGATTCAGATCTATCAATTAAGAACAGAGTTCATCCATGCAGATATTCCTTAGAGAAATTTATTCATCAACAACCCTTACATATGCACACATAGCACTATGATCTTCTTCTCCTTAAATAGATTTAGCTTTTACCAATAACATGAGTCAAAACCACACAACTTCTGATGGTATTCTTAGACGGAATCAAATAAACCATACAGCACTCAATATTGTGTGCCAAAACCATGGTAATTCCCCTTGGTATTATAATTTTGGAGCGCAAAAGGGCATACGCAACTTGGGACGTACTTATAAGCATGTATACGCAACTTGGCCTTTACAAAAGCGCGTATACATTGTGACATATTATATTTATCATTTCTCCAGCACATACTGGACTTCTTTTTCTCTGTCACATCTGAACTGCACTGTAGATACATCATTCTTACATCTTTAACACATAGGTTGCTATCCAAAGAAAACTCATCAAGTCAGTTTCCATCAAAGACAACTTCATCAAGTAGGTTGCCATCAAGGACAACACGTTGCATCATATTGCCAACATTGAGTTTCCTTTTTCTCTAAAGTTTGATTCTGCAATTTTTCCTTTAAGAAGTAGGAGTTGATATTAGAAATATTCATACCATCTCTGGCATTACCTGTGCTTTGTCTCTAAGTTTACGAATTCCCCAGGTTGACAATTTAAGTGTTGAGGAATTTACTTAAGTGTAATTCCTGCACCCAACAGTGTAGCCCCCTTATTTTTATTATTGTACCCCTGTAACCCCCATATTGTTATTATTGTGCCCTTAAATTATTATTTTTAGGTCGGCTAGGATTACATTGTGGTCCCATGGACTCCTATATAGAAAGGAGGTTTTGTAATTTGTATCATCCAAGAATTGTTCATTCATGTAATGTATTGGAGGTTGCCCCTTCGAATTTTCTTATTTATAAGGCATTGATATCTCTTTTCTTCTATTTTTGGATCTAGCTTCACAACATTTGCTATCACAGCTTTGGATTCTAGGGTTTCGCTGCTCCAAATAGGTCATCGTGGAATTTTCGCTATAAACTTTTTTCTACAAAGTTTTAGAAGCTGAAATTTTTAGGGTGCGAAGCCAAAAACCTGAGGAACATCGGTACAAAATTTCAAAGCTTGGTTCACAACATTTTCGGAGATATAATCTATGGAAGTTAGGTCTTCTTGCAAGCTCCTCAATTTAATCTAAATAGGTCATTATGGAATTTGCGCTATAACCTTTTTTCTACGAAGGGTCAGAATCTGAAATTTTTAGGGCACGAAGCTAAAATCCTAAGGAAACATGTTGGAAAATTTCAGTGCTTTGTTCGCAATATTTTCGGAAATATGATCTGTGGAAGGTAGTGCTTTTTCAGGCTCCTAAATTTCATCTCAAAGAGATGATCGTGAAAAAATCTTCATAACTCTCTCTCTGAGCAACGGATTGGAGTGCCGTAAAAAGTGGTCACAATCAAACGGACTATTGTTTCTTTGATATCAATTTCAGAGCTAAAATATGAAACTGTGACACATGGCAAGTTGTAAAATTTCGCTCTTCTGAACCAGTCCATAATTAGGTCATTGTGGGAGATTGGACATAACTTTGTCTTGGAGAATCCAAATCAAGTCAGACCTATGGCATTCGAAAGATAATTCATAAGGCTACGTCAGTGCAAAATTCCAAATATTAAAGAGCCGCAATCACAAAGATAATCCAATTTCAATATCAAGCTCCTCAAAAGCAAGAAAAAGGTGTGTATTTGTTTTCCGAATTGCATAAGTCTTGTTTGAAGAATCAATTTGAATTGATTCCAATGGCATATTGTAGAATAGATATCAGTATTGGGTTCTAAAATATGCCCCATAAAAATAATTCAACACCAATTAAGCCTTCAGAAGGCTCTACTATGACTCATGAAGATGAAGAATTGCAACATGATCTATCAAAATTACAAGAGCAAGTGCAACAAATTTCACTCTCGCAAAGAGCAACAAAAAATAAAATGGAAGTTTTGAAGAAAGGCGTGGAAGTGAAGATGGACGGTTTGAAGAAAGGCATGGAAGCTAAGATGGATGGCGTGGAAGTGAAGATGGACGGTTTGAAGAAAGGCATGGAAGCTAAGATGGATGACATGGAAGTGGGCATCGAAGCTAAGATGGATGACATGAAAGACAACATGGAAAACATGAAGAATGATCTAAAAGCATACATGGAAGGCTTGATGACAAGCTTAAAACAAGAAATGATTCCTAATGGCGGAAATATAGTAGAAGAACCTCATGATGAGAACAAAATATATGTTAATCGTGATTTCATAAACTCTAATGTTGGCGGGAAGAACCACCATATTCCAAAAATGGATATGAGGAAGTTTGATGGAAAGGATCCTGTAACATGGATACTACAGATGGAGCAATATTTTGATCTCCATAACGTGCAAAACACACAAAAAGGTACGCATTGCAACTTTACATTTAGAACAAAATACATTTGTATGGTATCGATGGCTTTGTTCCCGTAAAAAAATTGTCACTTGGTCAATTTTTACGCAGGAAATGATAGCACATTATGAGGATACAAAGAGCAACACCTTCTTTACCCAATTGATAAATCTCAAACAAAAGGGTTTAGTGGGGCAGCACATTGAGGACTTCCAAAAATTGAATATAAGGGTAACCGATCTTACAGAGGAACACAGGATTGATCTCTTCCTAGGCACTTTAAAGGATAACATCCAACATGAAGTTCGCGTTTTGGAACCTGATTCATTGGAGAAGGCATTCGGGTTGGCAAGAAAAGTTGAATGTAAAATTATGGCGACAAGGAAGCCTACCACTCAATTCTATAAAGAAGGAAGTGTTGCTACGCCTAGATTTCCACAAACTACAAGGTTGACACCACAACAATTGGAAGAAAAAAGAGCAAAAGGGCTTTGCTACAGTTGTGATAGCAAATACACTAAAGGTCATAAGTGTGCTGAGAAGAAATTATTTTACATAGATTGTGAAGAGGAAGAAGAAAATGAACAAGAAGAGGATATACACCAGGAACCAGCCCTAGAAGAGGAAGAAATGAGTCCAACCATATCATGTAATGCATTGGCAGGAATTACCACTCCTCAAACTCTCAAGATAAAAGGACATATCAAGTAGAAAAAGGTAATAGTGTTGATTGATTTAGGTAGGACCCATAATTTTATTCATTGTAAGGTAGCCAAGGAATTGAATTGTTTCCTATACCCAGCACCAGAATGTCAAGTGATGGTTGCAAATGGAGGAACTATAAATTGCTTTGGAAAATGCCATAATATCAAACTAACGATGGGGAAATATGTATTGAATAGTCCAATTCTTTCCATTCCTATGGGAGGTGCTGATGTTGTATTAGGAGTACAATGGTTACAATATTTGGGAACAGTAGCTTTTAATTTTCAAGAAATTTTCTTGAATTTTTTTCAGAAGGAAAGGAAGTCGAATTACGGGGTATTGCAGGGAAGCCAGGAAAGATAATAAGCTCTAATGTCATGAAAAAGCTTCTAAATAAAGAACAACGAGGCGTTATTGCACAATTATGCTCACTAGAAGTTCCAACATCAAAATCATCTATTTCTGCAGATCTCCAACAAGTCTTGGACAATCATTCCAAGGTGTTTGAAACTCCCAAAGGACTCCCACCTATTCGTGATCATGATCATGCTATTCATTTGATTCCAGGAAGTGTTCCTCCAAACATCAGGGCTTATAGATATCCTTATGTCCAAAAGAGCGAAATTGAACGTATGATTGCAGAAATGTTAGAGGCAGATATAATTCAACCTAGTCAAAGTTCTTTCTCTGCTCCTGTAGTATTGGTACACAAGAAGGATGGATCATGGCGAATGTGTCCGGATTATAGGGAGCTCAATAAGCTCACAATTAAAGATAAATTTCCCATTCCTGTGATTGATGAATTATTGGATGAATTACATGGAGCAATTTATTTTACCAAGTTGGATCTTCGTTCAGGATATCATCAAATTAGAATGAAGACCGAAGATATTCCAAAAACAACATTTCGAACTCATGAGGGTCATTATGAATTTTTGGTCATGCCTTTTGGCCTTACCAATGCACCTTCTACATTTCAAGTGTTGATGAATTCCATTTTCAAACCCTTCCTTAGAAAATTTGTTCTATTATTTTTTGATGATATAATAATCTACAGCAGGTCTTGGAAGGATCATGTTGAACATGTTGACAGGGTGCTCAAACTATTGCAGTAGAAACAACTATATGCAAAAACATCCAAATGTTTCTTTGGAATAAAAGAGGTGGAATATCTGGGTCATATTGTATCTCACGAGGGTGTTAAGGTAGACCCTAACAAAATTAAGGCCATTAAGGAATGGAAATTCCCCACAACCATAAAGCAGTTGCGAGGATTTCTCAGGTTAACAGGGTATTATCATAAGTTTGTTAAGAATTATGCAAGAATAGCAGCACCTCTAACAACATTATTTAAGAAAGATGCATTTTCATGGACTCCTGAAGCAACTAAGGCCTTTTAACATATTAAAGAGGCAATGTGCCTAGCACCGGTCTTAGCTACGCCAGACTTCACAAAAACCTTTATTATGGAATGTGATGCCTCAGGAAATGGAATTGTTGTTGTTTTAATGCAGGAAGGAAGACCCATTGCTTTTGAAAGTCGTCCAATCAAAGGAAAGTATTTACAGAAACCTATTTATGAGAAGGAAATGTTAGCAATACTACATGCACTAAAGAAATGGAGAAATTACCTAATGGGAAGACACTTCAAGGTAAAAATTTATCATGATAGTCTTAAACACTTTTTGGAACAAAGACTATCTTCAGAAGAGTAGCAAAAATGGGTCACAAATATGTTGGATTATGACTTTTAAATAATATACAAAAAGGGGAAGCTTAATGTTGTTGTAGATGCACTCTCAAGAAAGAATGAAGAGGTGGAAGCATTGCTTTGTTCCATTTCTATTATCCAACCAGATTGGATAACCGAAGCAAGAGATGAATGGAAGAAGGACAAAGAAGTATGGACACTCATTCAAAAGTTGCAGCAAGATCCTAGTACATCTGATACATTTAGTTGGAAAAAGGATTCTTTATGGTACAAAGATCGCTTATATCTTTGTTAGAATTCCCAACTAAAACAAAATATTCTTTTGGAATTGCACAATTATCCTTTAGGAGGACACTCATGATTTTTAAAAACTTACCACAAGGTGAAGAAAGAAATTTTTTGGGATGGCCTTAAATCTGCTATTCAAAAGTTCGTGGCAGAATGTTTGGTTTTCCACCAGAATAAATTTGAGACAATTAAGACCCCGGGACTTCTACAACCTTTATCCATTCCAAGTCAACGTTGGGAGCAGATTTCAATGGATTTTATCATAGGTTTACCTAATTCCGAAGGAAAGAGTGTCATCATGGTGGTAGTTGATAGACTTACCAAGTATGCACACTTTTGTGCATTATCTCATCCATTTAAAGCAAGTACAGTTGCTACTACATTTATGGATAGAATTCAAAAGCTACATGGAAGCCCAAGGGTTATTGTGAGCGACGGAGATCCCATTTTTACTGGAAATTTTTGGACGGAGTTATTTTCTTGTTTGGGTACTCAATTAGCTCATAGCTCATCTTATCATCCTCAATCCAATGGTCAAACTGAGATAGTAAATAAATGTTTGGAAGGATATCTTCGTTGTTTTGTATCTGATAAACAAACACAATGGGTCAAGTGGTTACCTCTCGCTGAATGGTGGTATAACACTTCCATACTGCAGCAAAAATGACCCCATTTATGGCACTTTATGGATATCATCCACCATCGATCACATCATCTTTAAGGGAAAATTCGAAGGTTCAAGCGGTGGAAGATCACATCGAGCATCAGCAAGAAGTTCTCCAACTCTTAAAGGATAACCTGAATTTGGCACAAAATCGAATGAAACAACAGGCAGATCAACATCGCAGCGAGAGAAGTTTTGATGTAGGAGATTGGGTATTTTTATGGCTACAACCATATAAACAAATGTCCCTCAAGCACGCTAAGAAGGATAATAAATTATCGCCAAAGTACTATGGTCCTTACAAGGTGTTGCAAAATATTGGTACTATGGCATACAAATTGGAGCTTCCTGCTTCTTCGCGAGTACATCCAGTTTTCCATGTTTCGTGCTTAAAGAAGGTTATAGGTGAAAATCTTCCGGTTCAAACAATATTGCCAGAACTTGATGAGGAAGGAAAAATCATATTGGAATCGGAAGCGGTCACGGAAACAAGAACTCGACAACTACGGAATCGATCAATTTCAGAGTATCTCATCAAGTGGAAGAACTTACCCACTGAAGATTCTACATGGGAGGATGAGAATTTTATACAAAAGCACCTAGAGCTACTCAAGCATTGAGGACAACACTTTTTTTGAAGGAGAGGGGCATGTTAGGTCCCTATATTACTAGTATAGTCCCTTATTATTGTTAGTGTAACCCCCTTATTGTTATTATTGTACCCCTGTAACCCCCATATTGTTATTATTGTACCCTTAAATTATTATTGTTAGGTTGGCTAGGATTACATTGTGGCCCCACTAGGATTATATTGTGGCTGCATGGACTCCTATATATATAAAGGAGGTTTTGTAATTTGTATCATCCAAGAATTGTTCATTCATGTAATGTATTGGAGGTTGTCCCCTCGAAGTGGCTTATTTCTAATGCGTTGATATCTATTTTGTTCTATTTTTGGAGCTACTATTGGGAGGGCTTTGAAAAAGAACTATATCAGCATTGTCAAAGATGCATGTACCATGTAGAGATGGAGCAGCAACATAACTCTATTGAAGAGTTAAATCAACCTTCTCTTTCTCTTCTTGAGAAAGGGGATAGATCCATGCACAACTCCCTTGATATGAGGATAATTGTTGGTGAAGAGCATGCTTTTGTTACACATGTTTTATATTATGATTTTATGCATTATTTCACCATGTCTATGTAGGCCATGACTCCAAGGAGGAGTTTTATATCTTGTAAGCTTCATGGCCAATATTGGTCCACAAAAATTTCTGAATTTGGCCACTCCCTTGGAGGATAGAGGGAGATCTTGCAACATGATGGGTGCTTTCCCAAGGCACCAAATATATCTCACACTCTTAGCTATGGTGAGATGGTATGGGAAAAAAGTAAGTGATGGAAAAACAACTTACCACATCTAGATCTGATGCATGCAGGAGATGCACTGCACTGGTTCCAAATGTGGGACTATGACCCACCTCCATATATGCAAAATTGAGTTTGCATGTACATTGTTTTGATCCCCTACATTGATGATGTGCTTGTAATTTTTATCGAGATGTATGGAGGAAGGAGGGAAGGTATGCATGTGCCATATGGGATGGATAATCCCCATGTACCTTATGTCTCATTTTTCAAGGAGAGCATTGGGAAAACCATGTTTGTTTCATGTGATCTATTGTCTCCTTATGGGATGAGCTACTTGCATCTCATGAGAAATTTGGAGGAACAAGTCATGGATGGTTGGCTTGGTGAACACTTGGCTTATGAAGCAAGCTTAACTCATGTTGGTGTCATCAATGGAGGAGGAGATGAGTTTCAACACTCACCTTATCAGTTGCTTGAGGACAAGTAGGATTTTGGAAGGGAGGACTATAATATTCCTAACTAGCCCAAGCTAATGGGAATATTCAATTTTGTTTTACTTTATTGTTTCATGAATAAATGTGTAAAGGAGGATTATAAAAACTCCTAAATCAGTAAATAAGTCAATGCCACATGTGAACAAAGCTAAATATGGGCTATTTAAATAGACACCCTTGTATGTGAAAAGGGGTGAGAAATTTGACTAGGTCAACCATGACCAAATCAATAACGATGTCTAGGAGTGATCCTCATTAAGGCACAAAACAATTTTAGTTGGAGGTGGCACATGTGAAAGAAGCTAAATCATTGAGATGGTTTAGGGTTTTGCAAGATCTCAATATTATAAAAGTAAGAGGAGGACAACATGAGAACATTGTTGATGTGATTACATTTTTAGAGTATATTGTCTGTTTAGACATATCTCATTCTTCTTGTTTTTTAGCAGAGAATAGTGTTGTTTAGCACAAGTATTTCTTGTTTAGGAATCCCATCTCTTTCCTTGAGAGGCTTCTTGAAAGAGTAATGTCAGGATGAAGGCCAAGCTTCTTCTTCCAAATACAACAGATCCTGTTGAGGGTTTGGTTGTCTTTGTAAGCTGCAGCAAGTGGAGGCTATATCTACTCATATCTAGGCCAATCTAGTGCCTCGTTTCAGTGGGAAAGTCTTATATTCCATTGGCAAGAGAGTATTGTATCATTGGAGCATCAAATCCACATCTTTGCATTAGGAAAAATGGATCTTAAACCCTACAGCGTAGTTTATCTTCCAGATCTGTGTTTTTATGTAGGTGTTGTTGGAGGGAATTTTGGCATAACATTTTAGAGGATTATTTCTTGTGTGTTGGGGATATTCCCTTCACCTTTGAGATCCATTGGAGAGGGTAATTCTATTGTGTACATCTATTCATATCCGAATATTCCTATAAATCTGAATATTTTTGCATATCTTCAGCGTTAGATCTCAGATCTACTCCATGTGCTTCATGTATTGCTGAAAACCCCAAGGGGTATTTGAAGTAGAGACTCTATATTGTATGTATCTATCATAGATCTAACTATTCATGCACTATTTTTCTCTAGATATAAGTTTTAATCAACAGTTGTTGCAACATAATAAAAATAACGTTGTCAAGGCAGTTTCTGCTCATTTATGTGGTTGCTACACCTCTTTTTGAGGATATTTCTTCATTGGAGACTTCTATTTTATGTTCTACACTGTATGGGTTTCATTTTACATATGAATTACTGTTATAAATGATTAAGAAGGGTCTCCATATTAGCCTCCTGCTTTTACTTGGCTGAACTGCATTATTTTCAGTAGTATTGTTTAGTATAGCTGCATGTTTCTCATTTGGGATATTACACTAAAGGAAATTTGGAGGATATCCTGCAAGTAATTGGCATTGAAGAGTCACCCATTGTGCAAGTTGAAGACATTGAAGATGGAGGAGGAAGTTGAAGAAAGTTAAGACTGCTAAAAAACTAGATTTTGCAGGTGATGATGTTGGTTTCATTTTTCAACCTAGGAAGCCAATAACCAAACATGCAAGGAAGGTCATGGAAAGAAAAGAAACTATGAAAATCAATGAATTTTCTCAGCCACCAAGCATCATATATTTTTCTTCACCAACAAAGGAGGAACAGGTTATCATGCAAAGAAAGTGCAAAGAGAAAATGATTGAAAAATTAGAAATAGAAACTCTCAAAGGGAAGTTGAGGGAAGAAGGTAAAGAGATATCAATTTTAAAACTAGAGGCAAAGAAGCACAGAGCTAAGGAGGTTAAATTTGAACATGAGGAAAATATGGGAAGAACAAGTCACAAGTGTTTCAAAAACCTTGGAAAATACAGAAAAGTTGATAAAATGGACTCAACCACTAAGAGGAGAGGTCAAACACATCAAAAGGATAAACTTGCACTTACAATCCAAGAACAGAGCATTAAAAGACTAATTGGAAGGTCTTCAAGAGCAGTTGGATTTTGATTCAAGTGGAGTTAGAAAAGAAAGGGTTGAAGATGAAAGTGGTAGAAGAAGCCATTAGCCAATTGATCATAAATGACGATGAAACACCACAGGAGTAAAAATTTGAGTTGGAGTATGTTTTATGAGGTCCATAACATACAAAGAACCCAAATTTTGTAGCTGGAGAATAATTTTTGAAGAAAATCTTGAAATTAGCAAATTCTGGTTTTTTGGGTAGTTTCGTAGGTACAGTTTTTCCTTAAAACTCAGTTTTGTCAAGTTTTATGAACAGAGATTGACTGTTTGCAAGGTTTCTTGGCATAATAAAGGTGTTGGAACAACAAAGGAGCTAAAGAGATAGATGGAAAATCCATTTTTCATAAGCTTCTAAAACTTGCTACGAAACTTCCTAAACAACCCTGTTTCGTAGCGAGGAGATTTTTGAAGAGTTTTGAGCATCTCAACAACACATTTTATAACTGGATACCTACAAAATTTTAGTGGACCATACCAGGAGAGATTCATGGCTCAAAATGAGTGCCACACGACCAGTTTATCAGTTAAAACAATGATTAAAGTGAAGGTCATCCACACCTAAAAAGTAGGATTATGTTCCACAGATCTAGGGGTATTTTGAAGATATAAAGTGGTGGTGAATTATGGTGATTTTTCCTTCGAGCATGTGACATTAATTATGTAACCATTATGTAACCGTTTCACTATTAGGAGAACTGACTGTAATAAATAGGAGATAGAGTCCTATTAGGAGTTTTTTTTCTTTATAGGATAGTTGTCATTTTTCTATTTCAAGTTAGTGGTTTCAATTATGATAGGTGTCAAAGTATAATTCGAAGATATATTCAACCAGGAAAATCATATACATTGTAAAGAATGTCTATTTATAGACTAAACATGAAAGAGAAAAGGGTTGGAGAATATTGCACTAAATTTTTGCTTGTATGTTTTTGTCCATTATCAGTAATATACAGTGACATTCTACTTCCAAACCTGAGATTCTCATGAGGTTTTTGATGTGTTATTGATTTTTATTTTTATTTCTAATCACTTGTAGTATATTTTATCTCTAATTACTGAGAATTCATAATATTATGCTCTGACTTCCTTTAGGGGTGAAATCATTGTGTTTTCCTATGTTATGTGTATGAATTATCTTTGTTAAAAACCTCTATCTTCCTTAACTTCCATGTGAAGAACCACTGTCACTAAAATTATTTATGTCGACTCCATAGCCCAATGGTAGCAAGCCTTCATTTTTCAACCTGCAATCATACAAAACCAAGCTACATTTCATGGAGTTATCCATCTAGGATTATCTTTTTTTTAAATCATAAACCCCCTTTTGAGAGAGCCCTCTCAAACTAAAGAGGCTAATATTCAGTTATAAGTGGTTTGAAAGAGTTACATTGAGTTGATTGACGAGCATCCAATCAAGATAAATTTAGTGATAATAGTATTATCAAATAATTTTGTGTCACTTTAGCCAAAATCTTAGTCATGGATGCTGTGGTAGCAGACATACCTCCAAATTATGGAATTCTATTGTCAAGATCTTGGGGGGAAAACTGCAGGGCACCTTACAACTAAATATGAGTTATGCTACCATTCATATGTTTGGGAAACCAAGAAAATTTACAGAGAAACACTGATGAAATATATGGTTAGGAGTCAAGAGAGGCCAAGCAACCATCCCTTGTATTTAGTCCACTCAGATCTAGACTCTTTGATCTTGTATAATGATGGAGACATAGAAGACCAAATTTTTGGGCACTAAGATGACTCCTAAAAATTGATCTTAATACTATCTCATTAATTTTATCAACCTGGAATTCATATTTTATTTCAAGGCTATCAGAAAAGTATATGCAAGAATAGAGTTTTAGACTATGGAAAAGTGAAAAATAACTATTACGAAAAAGTTACATGAATTGTTATTCTAATTCAAACGTTCCTGAAATAAATGATAAAAGCAAATAATTACTCTTACGATTATAATTCTAATGAAATAAACTATTCTAACTCACAAATGTTTGAATCTATTTCTCGGAAAATCCTACGCATAAGGAGAAACTATTAATCACACGAATGCTCGAAAGTCTCTACTTCTCAAAAGTAACTTCTAAGATTCACACATTCACACTTCACATATGTGTAAAACAATCTAATCGATAACTTCAGAAATTCTTAACAGAATTCAAGACGAAATATTCAATTAATTATATACTATAAAATAAGAGGCAAGTAAAAGGTAATACAACTAATGCGACTTACAGAAAGGTAAGTTGACTATCAATGATACATAATATTAAGTAAAACCTCTGGTGATTGGGCCCATAGTCTTTAGAAGTATTTCCTAGATAAAATCAATCCATAAGACTAAAGTAAAATCTCTTGCAACTTCATTAACTAAAATTCTTTTACAGAATAACCTCAAAAAGGTTGAACTCAAATCGTTGTATTTAATATACAGTAAAAGTGAAATGATAAACGGAACATGAACAACAAACGAACAACATCTGTCATTCACTTTGTTTTCTTATATATTACATTTGAAAACTAAATATAGATCTATCCTAAGAATCGAAATATTCTCAGGATTTCTCTTTCAACCATAAGTCTTCGTATAGTAATTATCAGTTTCATTTTTCCTTCATTCTTCAACTGCGCTCAGACATCGAGCTATAATATGCTATAAATACGATGTTGGATCAATCGGTATCTCGCTTAAATATCTCAAGGAATAGAAATCTTTAGGTTTATCTGCATAAAAATTTACCTGAATTATAACCTTTTTGATATCAGACAAGCTCACATTAAATATACTATTTTCAACTTTATTATACCATCCTTTTGAATTATTATGAATTAATGATAAACTTGCCTAAAAACATAACAATTATCAATGAAATAAGGAGGGGAATTATACATTTTCCGTGCCCCAACATCACCCCACAACTTACCTAATTGTGTTTCCTCGTACAAAAAAGATGATTTACATGTAGTGAAGCTAGAGTATGCTAGGCAAGACTATTTGCCATAATTCCGAATTCCATTTTTTCCCTTAAGAACCTTGAAGGCCTCAGTTTCTGCACCTTTTGGGAGTTCAAACTCAACATTTTACCCATCTGGAGGATACCATATAACAGGGCATCTGTATCATAATCCATTAAGTAGGTCCTTTAGACATAAGCATCTGACTATATTTGTAATGTTCCCAAAATTACCATGAAGCTAATTTGAACATTAATTTTTCCTATATCATCTAGGAAGTGAATAAATGGGTAAGGAGGTCCATGAGTAGGAATAAAATCCCTCATAGTGTGAAAAGGATCATCAGAGTATTTTTGCACCCTGAAGTGTGAAATAGGGAAAATGCATGAGGACAAGGTCAAGTTTGACCAAGTCAACAACGCTGCCATAGAGGGAGTGGATCACTTTGAAAGACAACGTAGTGTGAATGGGGAGAGGTCATTTGGTGGAGGAAACCCTAATGTGTGGGGGCCAAGGCAAGAAGGATTTCATTTTTATAAAAGGAGGAAAATGCAGCCATAGATGGATATGTTATTGAGTATAGAATTTGGTCTCCATGACTATTTTCTCTCTTTAGTTGTTTAACTGAGATTGTTGTGATGCTTAGCACAAGGGATTTCCTATTTATGAATCCTTCTCCCTTATTGAGAGGCCTCTTAAGGGATTGTACTTCATTTCTCCAAATTCAGGCTCAATTCCAAGCCACCTCCTTCAGCTATAGCGTTATTCCTATAGTAGGAAACGTTGTGTTGCAGGGTGTTGCAGTGGAGGGTTCCACAACACCATTTCCTTGGCTTATATTTCAGAGGAGGGAGATTCTATTCCTCTGGGAGGTCAGTGAGGAAGATTCAGGATCTTATTTCACATCATTGGCATCAGGCCAAGCACTTCCCATATCCTACAGTGCAGTCCATCTCCTTGACTGCGTTATTTCTGAGTGTATTTATAGTGGGAGTTTGCATTGCTAGTTTGGAGGGTGATATATTCAGTGATTGGAGAATCCTTTCACCTGAATGATCCTTTGGATGAGATTCATGTATCATATGCATCATATTCAACTATCTCCATCCATTTCTAGTTCTTGATTTGCAGCTGCTACCCTTCAACTCCGACATTTTTGCAGTTTTTCATATTTTAGCCAATCCTTCCAGGATTGTCTAGAAATTGCCTTTGGGAGTCTATATGTTTTCTCCCATGTTGTATGAGCTTTATATTGATATATATATGTATTGATATTATTTATGTAGAAGTGCCTCCTATAAAATGCGCAGTAATAGCCTTGGGCTTTCTATATGTAGCAATGTTCTTCATTTTCTTGTACATGTTCTATTGAGGCTTGCGTTGCCTAGCTTGAGTGATCATTACCTTAAGGATTTGTATACATTTGATGCTATAAGATCAATTTCATGGCTATTTGGATCTTCTCATGATTTATGTATTGATATAACGCTGCTACTCCAATATGTGTTTTTACATTGCTGCATCTCCAACTTCAGAATATCTTAAGATATTCTTATTGTTGTAGAAATTCCCTATTTTGGGATATTACAGTGGTATCAAAGCATGATATTTGGCTCAGCCTGTGAGTTTCAGCCATAAGAAGATAGAAGAGATCAATATGATGAAGAGGATGAGCTTTCTCTCATCAGTTTTAGATCCAGGAAGGACCTCTCCAAGGAGGTTAAGAAGATGGAAGAAGGAGAAGAGGAAGGACCATGTACTTCCTACTCTCAAAGAGAATAAGACATGAAGCATGAAGAACACTTGGAATCTGAAGTTCTAGGTGAATATCCTGTTGAATACCAAGATAAACCTAGAGCCTTCAAAGTGACTCTAGCTTTACCACAATTTATTCAGCTGAAGGAAGAGAGAAGACCCTACATCTATGGGATGATGAGAGGCAAGAAATTTCTATTTTCCACTTTTGATGGATCACTCACATGTGCAGAAAAGTCTTGGGTGATGAAGCTAGAGGCTTTCTTCCTGCTACATATTGTAGTAGATAGGAAGGTTGTAAAAATTACAGCGTTGCACCTTCAAGGTGAAGCAAATACTTGGTGTTTCAGCCATTGGAGCCATGCAAGAGTATCTACCCTTGTTGAGTTTTCTCAGAGATTGATCAAGAAATTTGGAAAAGAGGAGGATAAGCCCTTACCACCAGTCTAAGAGGCATGTACCAATGTTTTTGTACCCATGGAGGAGCAGCCTTCATCTTCAATAGTTTGGGAAGCCCACACATATGGGGAAGAAGCTCTTGTATCCCTATAAGGAGCTTCCACATTTCACCAAGGTATGCTTAAATGTCCATCTCTTGTCATTTCAGAAAACATTATGGATGGGTCCACATCACTGCATATTGTTGATTTAGAGCAGTAGAATTTCACTGCATTGTACAAGAGAAGTGATGAAGAAAAGAAGAACCATTCCTCATGGGAGCATTCAAATGGCAGCTTCATTCAGGAAGCCATGAAGGGAGTAGTAAGAAGGAGTAGACATCTGGAGATAAGAAAATATTTCTCCTCTCTAGATGACACTCTCTCAATAAGCATGCCAAAACTCAAAGAGAGACTTCTACTTGCAGTAGATCCAAGGCCTCTTTGGTTTTGGAAGGCCATGCATGAAGAAGAGATCTCATGGAGGGATTTCATTGGAGGTGCACTTCAACACATCATGGAGTGAAAAGTTCTTCAACAGTTTGAGGAGGTTATTCCCTTCTCACACTTGGATCTTTATGGATTCAAGGAGGAGTAGATAGATGATGGAGGACATCTTAGGATGGATAACATCTCTCATGCATGTGTTGGACATTCCTTGAGCCGTACACATCATGATGGGAGGTTTTTTCCTACCACCTATTTGGGTCCTTATGGGATCAACTTGATCCTTGAGAAGATTGCATTTCAACATCCCATGAAATGCAAGGACAAAAATCTGATTTGGGAGGATGGTAGCCCTCATGGGAGGAGTACCAAGATGGAGGATGGAAGGATACATCCACAAATGATTGAGTGGATGTGGATGAAGAGCAAGAGGCTAGTAAGCCACTTGTAGATCTATGACACCGGGAAACAGGAGGCTTGGCTGCGCTGGTTACTCTTGAAGGAGTTTGGCCATCACTTGGTATACACTCTTCCTAAGGGTATGGGGATGGAGAAGAAGTGGCAGGATGCTTGCATCATTGAGAAGAAAAGAGTATAGATGCATGGTGTTTATGTGACATTCATATCATTCATTATGTCTTCATCACATGATTTGTATGATGGAGGTATGAGGAGGCAACAAAAACTTTTGTTGCTTGGGTTGTACTTGAGAGAGCAAGGGAAGGATTTCTCTCACATATTATATGATGTTGTAGGAGTAGGGGATGGCACTATCATTGTGAAAAGGGGCTACTCCTTGGCCTTAGATGAAAAGGAAGTACTTCCATTTTGGGAAGAATTTCCTAATTGTAGCAACATCGTTGGAGAAGTCTTTGACAAGGATCATGTCAAAGAAATGAGTTATGGGTTGGCAAGAGCCTATTTGCATAGGAAAATAGCGCTGTTCTTTTGGAGCATGGAATTATTCATTTATTCATGCATCACTTTAATTTTAGCACATGGTGAGAATGTTGTTTTTACATCCATTGATTATGTAACACAATATTTGCATCTTCTTACCATTATCATACAGTGCATTGTTCCACAAGAGGGCAAGTTTATTGTTGACTCCCATAAACAAAATTTTGCCAACTATTATGATGGAGACAACCATCCTTTGTATAACCATGGATAAGTGTTTGATTATTTCTTGTATGCTCAGTTGGCACATTCTCTCATTTACTATTCACTAGTAGATGTGTCGATTCACACAACTAGCCATTTGTCAAAACACCACTTGCCATGCTATTTTCTGAAGTTGCAGTGGGAGAGACTGTGTTGTGTCCACTTGAGAGATTGTTTGTATCATGCAGAATCATGTAAAACTTTCATAAAAATTCTCATTTGGATACCCTATGATGATCATGTCCTATTCATCATGGATGAGATGTTTTGGGCCAACTTGTTCTTCAATATTGGAGAGGAGATCCTTGGAGGATTGTTCTTCATTTTTCCACTTAAGGGAAAAATTATTGCAGCCCAAAATCAGCACATAACCTACACTTATCACGAGTGGAGAAGAGGAAAACATGGGGTAGAATACCTTGTCTACAATAATCATATTTTCAGCCCACCTACTTTGCATGAGCCAAAGGTGGAGGAAGACTTTCAAGAGTTGCCATGTTGGAGGGTAACTCATTTTGTATGGATGATTGCTTGGGGATGGGAGATTCATATGGGGATGGCAGATCCCAATTCATTTTAGCCTCATGCCTCAAGAATGCCCTTCAGTTCTATCCTTGCAGTTGCTTGAGGACAAGCAACATTTGGGAGGGGAGGACTGTAATGTTTCGAAAATTAGCATGAAGCTAATTTGAACATTAATTTTGCCTATATCATCTAGGAAGTGAATAAATGGGTAAGGAGGCCCATGATTAGGAATAAAATCCCTCATAGTGTGAAAGGGATCATCAGAGTCACTCTATTTTTCACCCTCAAGTGTGAAAAGGGGAAAATGCATGAGGACAAGGTCAAGTTTGACCAAGTCAACAGTGCTGCCATAGAGGGAGTGGATCACTTTGAAAGACAACACAATGTGAATGGGGAGAGGTAATTTGGTGGAGGAAACCCTAATGTGTGGGGGCCAAGGCAATAAGGCTTTCATTTGTATAAAGGGAGGACAAGGCAACCATAGATGGATATGTTATTGAGTATAGAATTTGGTCTCCATGACTATTTTCTCTCTTTAGTTTTTTAACTGAGATTGTTGTGCTGCTTAGCACAAGGGATTTCCTATTTATGAATCCTTATCCATTCTTGAGAGGCCTCTTGAGGGATTTTAATTCATTTCTCCACATTCAGGCTCAAGGCCAATCCACTTCCTTCAGCTATAGCGTTATTCCTGTAGCAGGAAACGTTGTGTTGGAGGGTGTTGCAGTGGAGGGTTCCACAACACCATTTCCTTGGCTTGTCTTTCAGAGGAGGGAGCTTCTATTCCTCTAGAAGGTTAGTGAGGAAGATTCAGGAGCTGATTGCACATCATTGGAATCAAGTCAAGCACTTCCCATCTCCTACACCGTAGTCCATCTCCTTGACTGCGTTATTTTTTAGTGTATTTACAGTGGGGGTTTGCATTGCTAGTTTGGAGGGTGAGATATTCAGTGATTGGAGAAGTACTTCACCTAAAGGATCATTTGGATGAAATTCATGTATCATATACAACATCTTCAACTATCTCCATCCATTTCCAATTCTTGAGTTGTAGCTGCTATCCTACAACTCCGGCATTTTGGCAGTTTTGCATATTTCAGCCAATCCTTCCAGGATTTTCTAGAAATTTCCTTTGGGAGTCTATATATTTGCTCCCCATGTTGTATGAGCTATATATTGATATATCTATGTATTTATATTACTTCTGTAGCAGTGCCTCCTATAAACTATGCATTCATAGCCTTGGGATTTCTATATGTAGCAGTGTTCTTCATTTTCTTGTACATGTTCTACTGAGGCTTGCATTGCCTAGCTTGAGTGATAATTACCTCAAGGATTTGTATACATTTGCTGCTATAATATCAATTTAATGGCTATTTGGATCTTCTCATGATTTATGTATTGATATACTGCTGCTAATCCAATATCTGTTTTTACATTGCTGCATCTCCAACTTTAGAATATCTTAAGATATTCTTATTGTTGTAGAAATTCCCTATTTTGGGATATTACAATATTGCTTCATCTGGTTAGCTGCTGCTTGAAAGTTTTTGTAGTCAAAAGGCTCTCTATTCTTAACCTCCTTAGAATATTCCTTCCATCACTGTTGTGCTTCCCGAAGGGCTTATTCTTTAATGTCTTCAAAGTACTAAAGTCTTGCAGTAAGAACATCTTTATGTGTGGGAGAAAAATCAGAAACGACCCCATGTCATTGCATGAACCTTTTATGTTTTATGAAATTTTGCACTGGGATATCAGTTTCTCCTCTAACCCAAAGGTCTAAACTATTTTCTCTCCTTTGGAATACACTATAGGCTTTGTGCCACTTGATTTTATTTCCGGAAAATGATATAAAAGTTTGAAATTGTACCCCAATAAAAGGGCTAGGGATCTCGTCCCTCTGTTCTTCTAGGAATAAATTATGCATATAGAGTTCACATAAGAAATATCTTACATTATCTTCCTATTCTTGAAAATAATTAATAAAATATAAAAAAATTATTGAATTCAATAGGTTCACTAGTCTATATAGCTTTTACTTTCAGTAATAAGTATCATTCAAGTAAAAATACAACATAGTTTGTAGCAGGGGACCTACATGATAATGCATCATATTATACAAAACATATCTCCTTGGTTTGTTCGAGTGCAATTTCTCTGTTTTATTTTTCTCTCTTCTAAGTTTTCCATGAGTTTTGTCCTCAGTGATGGTCAACGCTTTGAAATTTAATAGCAATTCTTGGTGTTCTGCCCAAGGTACCACTTCTCCTCGGTATTGTTCCAAAAGTTGTTTATGCCTTTCCAATTCCTAGTTTAACATTTTGATAGTGGCATCCTTGATCAAGGAAGAATAAGGAGGCACCAATTCATTTTTTTTAGCCTTGTCAATAGTTCTCAGTAGGTCTGTTTGGCCTACTACCTCAATTGTAACCACATAGGGATTGATATATGTTTGAAATTCCCATAGAATTAGTGGGAATACCCTTAGTTTGAATTTCTTCTTGGTTAATAGGGATTCCTTCAGTCTAGAATTCTACATGAATAATGGGGGATTCCTAAGTCTGAGTTTCTACATGATTCAAGAAATTTTCACTCTGGACTCCAATTGTCACAGTTTTTGTTTTCTTTCTATCGTAATCTCTAATTATTTTTCTAAGTTGTTCCATCTTCTCTCGCAATTTCATGTTTTCCTATTTCAATAACTTAATTCTCTATTTATTATTTCCTTTCAACCCTTCAGTGGGTTATACAACTGGTGTTGTATGTGAAGATGGCATAATAGTAACATTAGGAGGAACTTCAATTTATTCATCAATCAGAATAGTAGTAGTGGAGTTACCTTCAGAATTATGGTTATCAGGGGTTAATGGGATGGTCCCCTCTCTAGAAAAGTAAGGTTCATTCATAATTATGGACGATCCTTGTAGATGGTCCTGGCCATGCATGCTTTGCGACGATGGAAATATTTTAGTATTATGAGAGTTAAGGGTAGAGCCTGGAAAATTAGGAGCTAGTTCAGACAAATTCTCAAAACAATATTTATTCTCTTCAGAGAAAAAGAGTGTTCCCATATTTTCCAAAACCTCGACTATTTCCTCTTCTCTAACTTCCAGTGAGTTCCCCTATTGTTCCATCCAAGGTTGATTCTCTCGCGCATTATCAACAGACTCTATAGGTTGCTTTTCCTTGGCCAGTATTTTGGACCTTCTATGTTTAGCTGGCTAGGAAACTAGGATAGAGGCTAACCTCTTCTCAGATCTAGAAATTTTTTGCAAATTTAGGGTTTGATTATCATTTTCCTCTCTTGGCTGACTGTTTTCTGTGTCAGGCTGGGTAATTTATTACATAAGTGGCAGGTCATTGAGTCCCAAAAAATTATCCCAACTTGTTTTTTATAATTCCAATTCCCTACTGACTATCAATTTAATTAAAAAATGGTGACTTACTATGGCGATTGGATCCTTAACTGTACTCATCCTACCGGCAACCTCATGTAATATAAAATTTAAAACGAAATGAATTTTTAGCACTATATTCTGCTTTAAAGCTAATAATAACTTGAGATGTCATGGTCTTACTACATCATGGTGGCCGTCATATGTAATGTACCACTGCATTATGTTTTCGAGCTCCTACCTTGGTTCCTAAATGAGGCAGGGTGGAATCCTTTTCGTTTGCAGACCAATGCATCACCAAGATCTATGAACAATTCCATTGCACTCTAGAGTCTGATATGATTGTCTATCCACTTTTCTCCTTCTGTGGAGAGTCCTGTGACTTCTGCTAGGATCGTTTCATTAACTGGTATCTTCTTTCCTTTGACCATTTTGATTTCATTACTTAAATTCTGTAGAAATTCCAAAGCCACATAGTTATTGAATCTCTGCAATCAGGTGAAATACTCAAGCCAACCCACCCTTTCCAGGATTTGTCAATATTTTTTAGTTACCCATAGTATAACAGGTTCACTACGGATGGATTTACCCCCCATTGTTGTTGATTTGGAAGGAATTGTTGCAAAAATAATACACAATTTTGGTTTGGAAGAAATTGCTGCAAAAACTATATACAGAGTTGTTTCAATCCGGAAAATAGAAAGAGAGATATGACAAAGTACCATTGTTCAATGTGATTTTTTACGATGGAAATTACTATTTTCGTTAATTATGCTTAGTTACGTCATGTGTGTGATGTGCCTTACCTCCCTCTAATAGAAAGGTCGACTAGGACTGGTAACATTATGGGAATTAAATGGTCATACAGAAGTAGTCATTACCTCAAAAGGGAATGGTCAAATCAGGTGCAGCCAGATGCAGAGGATAATTAACTATCATATATACGTTGAAGTAATGATAATGATATATCATGTGTGAAAAGATTTCCTTTTTTAGAATAAATAACCTTTTAAGAACATAATAAAATATATATATTTGGCGACATTATTTTATAGGTAATATGCATATTTCATAGGTTCAAAAGTTTAAAGATATGCTCATGTTATAATTTATATAACACCTCCATATTTTATTATAAGATAAGTGTAGATATTGATGATGGTGATTTCTTTATAAAAGAAAGATGTCTAACAACATAATTATGATGAGGAAATTCAAGATATATTCCAATGCCATAGGCAGAGCCACTGTTGCAAGGTGTTCATAGCCTTGACGGGGTTTCTTTTTTAACCTATAGATGAGCCAGTATCCTATGAATGATATATCGTATTTATTATTTTAAATGATTTTTCTCAAAATTTCATTGTTCTGGCGAGGAGACTAGATAACAACAATTGTACTCACCATATCATAACAAGGTGAGCAAGTCGGCTTGTGATGAGACCTCTTGTCCTTTTGACACTTGTGTCAGAAAGGCCATAACCCTGGTTTGGTAGCCATAATGGGAATGTCACTGCAATAGGCTGGTTCATGATGAGACCCCCTATCCTTATGAGGAAATCTAAATCTAAGTGTTATTTTTTTGAAAAGTTGACCTTTTTATTCATCAATGGTGGCTCATCAACTCCTTAAGAGTTTAAGGATGGCGTAAGGAAGAAAAAGGATGCCACATAAAGTAGGTGTCAACCCTTTTTTATATTGAAATAAAATCACCATTAAATATGTACACAAAAGATAAAACTATTATGGTGGTGATAGATCATGAAAATATTATAATTATTTAAAAAATATCCAAATATAAAGAAATTTTTTAAAATAGGATGTGCTAGAGGATAAAATAATGTTCCTCGTAGGGTGATAGATAAGGAATTATTCTTAACATCATGATAGAATAAATATCAATTCTTTTGAAGTTCCCTTGCAAAGATTGGAATTAATTATATAATAAATATATATCTTGGCGCATAGGGAAAAATAATTGTACCGAAGGGAACACAAATTGTGCCCAAGGGAACAAAAATTGTGCCTAAGGGAAAAACAATTGTGCCGAAGGGAACATAAATTGTGCTGAAAGGAACAAAAATTGTACCAAAGGGAACAACGACTATGAAATATAAAGGTAACAACAACTGTACCAAGGGGGAAAAAAATTATGCTGAAGGGAACAACAATTGTGCTGAAGGGAACATCAATTGTGTTGAAGGAGAAAACGGTTGTGGAAGAGAAAGGGAACAAAAATTGTACCAAAGGGAACAAAAATTATGCCGAAGGGAACAACAATTGTCCTCAAGGCCATTTTACCCCTTTTTATTTTTATTATTAAGAGAGAGAAAAAAGGAAGCAAAATAAATAAATAAAAAACAACAAACTTAATTAACTCTTAAAGAAAACATATGTACATTATATAAAAAGTGATAAATAAAATCATATATATGGAGATGGAGCTGCTGGGTTGCTACCCCAGTCAGCTATGATCTAAAAAACAGGATCATTACTTACCTCATGGTAAAAAGACTCATTTGTGAGCGGTTGGTGGTAAAGATGTAGTAGATATCCATTTACTAGGAAAGAAGTACCAGATTCATCGATGGCAATTAATGTTTCGATACCATTATTGTGGAGTTATTTGATTTCATATGGCCAGAGCCACCTTTTTTGTAATTTCCCTGGAAAATCATGGAACCTAGAATCATATAGCAACACCCAATCGCCTTTTTGGAATTATTTATTTTTAATTAGTCGGTCGTGCCATTTAGCACTTTTCTTATGTATAATATTAGCGCATTATACAACAAATATATGCACTTCATCCAACTCATTAAGTTGTTGTAGGTGCTGGTTTTGTGCTTCTGAAAAATCCAGTCCAATTTCCCTTGCAGTCTTCAGAGTCTTTATTTCAAATTCTATTGGAAAAATGGGTTCTTTGCCGAAGACGAGGTGATATGGCAAGTGACCAGTAGTGTTTCGCCACATTGTTTGATAAGCACATAGTGCTTCAGGGTGTTTAGTTGTCCAATTTTGACGATTTGTGTATACAGTTTTAGTCAGAATTACTTCTAGGACCTTGTTAGTGCTCTCCACTTGTCCATTTTCCTGAGGGTGATGTGGGGCAGTAACTTTATGCTTAATATGATAATTCTAAAGAGTGGCCGAAATTTTATGACCTGTAAATTGTGGCTCTCCATGGATGAGAAGGTACTGGAAGTGGTGTATACAATCCTAACTTTCTTTTGCTAAGCTTACTGACAACACATAATGAACATTCTCTAATAAAATGTGACACACTTTAAATCATACGAGGCCAATAACAATACCTATCTAGATATTTCATCTTCTTACTTACACCGAAATGACCAACAATAAGATAAGTATGTACCTCTCTTATAATGTTGACACTTTCTCCCTGTGGAATGCAAAGCTTACCAATATGGGACAACAAGTTATCATGCATGTGATAATCCAATTCCTTGACTCAAAGTTGCATATACATATTGAAAATCACTATCTAAAGCATATTGTTCAACATAGATCGAATGCAAAACAGAATTATGCTTAAAAATAGTAGCAACACTAACAATAGGCCTAGAAATCATGTTAGAAACTTTATTGTAGATATCTTTCTCATACCTTATCACCAAGTGGAATTGTTGAAGAAAAACCATCCATCGAAAGTGCCTTGATTGTTGCAACTTTGTTTGTGATTGCAATTATTTCAATGGCTGATGATCAGTTTTAATGATTGTTTCCTTACCCATCAAGTAGTGTTTCCATTTTTTCACACTTTGCACCAACGCATAAAATTCCTTGTCATATGTAGGATAATTAATCAATGCACCATTAAAAGTTTCTAAATTAAAACAGATGGGCTTACCATGTTGCATGAGGATTGCACCCATGGCATAGTCACTAGCATTAGTCTGAATCTCAAATGACTGTCTGAAGTCTGGAAGTGCAAGTACTAGAGCTGAACTGATCTTTTCCTTTAGTGCATCAAATGCCTTTTGTTGTTTACATCCCCATTGGAAGGCTTGCTTCACACTTGTCAATCCATGCAATGGAGCTGTGATAGAAGAGAAGCTAGCAATAAACTTCCTCTAATATTGGGTTTCTCCCAAAAGGATTCTTACCTCCGTAACTGTTTTTGGCTTTGGAAAATTCAAAATATCATAAACCTTGGAGGGATTTATTTTCAATTCACCTCCTCCAACAATATCACCCAAATACACTAAATAAGTTTTTCCAAACTCACACTTTGACATCTTCAAAAACAAATTTTCTTTCTTCAAGGCATCAAGTACCTTTTTGACATGCATGACATGTTCTCCACAATATTTACTGAAAATTAAAATGTCATCTAAGTTATCAAAAAATAATCTAGTAATGGCCTCAATACATCATTCATCACATGCATGAAGGTAGCAGGAGCATTGCAAAGACCAAAAGAAATAACTAGCCATTCAAACAAACCTTGTTTTTTTTTTTAATGATGTCTTCCATATGTCACATTCAACAATTCTAATTTGATGATAGCCACTCCTTAAGTCCAACTTAGTAAAATACTTTAGCATTTTTCAACTGATCAAGTAAATAATCAATTCTAGGAAGTGGGTAGCAGCTATTTATTGTAATTTTGTTCAATGGACAAAAGTCCACACACATGCAGCATGTTCCATCCTTCTTTGGAACCAAAACAACAGGTGACCCACATGGCAAAGTACTTGGTCTGATGATCACTTTTTCCAAAAACTCTTGAATTTTATTTTTAATTTATGCACTTTCCATCACTGACATCATGTACATGCCAATGTTAGGAATAGGACAATCTTGCTGCAATTGTATTTCATGTTGGATTCCCCTCTTGGGAGGAAATCCCTTGGGCTCCTGAAACATCTCATCATATTGGTTAACAACCTCAACCAAATTAGATTTCAATATTGAGTCACAACCTTGAAAAGCTTCATTCTCAACATCATTATTTTTTTTTACCATTAAAAGCACAAATTTTTTGTTAGAGTTAATGAGTCTCTTCATTTGTATGGCATTTAGAGGTGAAAGATTTAGTTTCTGTCAATGTCCTCTAACAATCTACTCAATAAAATCTTTGAACAAGTGATACTTGTTTTCATGGAGATGAAAAATAACTTTCCTATCATACAAATATGGGCTTCCCAAAACAATTCCAAAAATATCAAGTAGAACTACATCAAGTTCAACTTCATCAAGAAATTTTGTTGGAATTGCAAATATGTTAATTTTAGATAACCATGGTATGTTCTATGCTTGATGGAGTTTACTTCAATCTTTCTTCTTATTATCCCGATTCAATTTTAGATAAGAAATCACATAATAATTGAAAGTAAATGCGTATAGAACATAAATATAGATCAATAGAAGACAAGCCAATATAAGATACAAGAATTTGTAATTCTTCCTTTTTAGAAAAGATAGAGAAAATTGTTTGTTACAACAGTCAATAGGATGCCCTAGCCAACAAAGACTTTGCTGGTCAACCAACCCTTTCAACCTTCAAATAGGTTCAATCAAACTTAGTCAAACTCAGTCAAAGATGAACCTTTCTTCAATGTCACATTCACCCCACAAATTAGCTTCCAAAACAGTCAATGCAAGTCGAAATCCCTGCGGTCAAAGATAGACAACACTGTGGTCAACTGTGGTCAAGGGTTGTGGTCAATGTTAATGATTTTACTCGATTTCTTTGCTCTCTAATGCGGCCTTCAAAAATAAAAATTTCTGTGCTAAATCAGTCAAACTTCAAGGGTTGACCCATCGTCAATGCTTGTAAACGATCCAGAAAGAGGCCCTAAAATAGTCCAAATATTCCAGCTTCATATTCACACGTGGGAGAGAGAGAGAAGCCTCTTGAATGCTATATCAACCAATTAGGGAGAATGTGTGAGTTGAGTTGCTGATAAAATGAGCATCAAGTCTCTCCAATTTATATCCATCAATGAGGGTGTATGACACATATTTTGGGGCTTGTGAGCCTACATTAAATTTTGGCCAACCTTGACAATTTTCATGTGTGGAAAATAAATTCAAAATATAAGTTCTTCTCATCCAAATAATATTATCTTTAGATCAATATTGGGTATCTCTGAAAGAGGAATCCAAAAAAAATATCATCTCCATCATATGAGCAATGAAACATGGAATTTGGACCTAGTTGCCCAAAATTAACACTCCCTCTCAACTAGGGAGAACTCCATCTGTCAACCTCTGTAATATTGTCATCTAGTACCATCATGTACTATCATCATCATCATCATTGATAGACGGATAAGTCATTCTTGCTGACAAGACAGACCTCCCAAGTGTCCTACGGACAACTAGCAACAAACAGACAAACAAAAACTATTTTCTCTAGATAATATTCGATTTAGAATTAGCTACAACATGGGTTTTGAAGACCTACCTGTAGTCCAACGTTGTTCGTAATTATCTTCTTTCCAGTTGCTTGGAAGAGTCGTCTTCAAAGATCTGAAATCACAAACATGGAAAAAATCAATAGCACCTTCATAGTATAAACTAATTCATGAATCATATATCTATCAAGATGATCAAGGAATTGAAGAAACAAGCTAATTAATTAAATAAATCATTGACAAAACATGATAAACAAGCTACTTAATTAAAGAATTCGTTGAGAAAACGAAATTCATTCGTATTATCTTTGATGAAGGAAGAGCCTTACAACCGTGTCCGCCTTGATGTCATACAGGCCTTTTTGGGGTCTGGAACAGGCATTTCCTTTACTCTAACAAGCTTTGCACTCTCTCAGCTAAAATACACATGGGTGTGTAATCATTCCCACACAATGATCAGTTAAGAGAGTCTAAGTTTCTACAACATTTCTCCTCAAAAATTCTCAAAGTCTAACTCCCTTTGAGGCTGAACTATGGCCTCAATTTATAGGAAAAGAGAAGAGGTTACAGCTCCACATAAGAGGGGATAGAATTCTCTTTTAAAGGGATTGAGCTCCATAAACCAAGAGGTAGGCTCCCATAATGGAGGAATGAACATACATGATAGGAGCGAACCTTTGACTGGATAATTACTTCTAGAAGCTTCCAGATTTGACTACTGGTCTTCTAAATGTTACTTTCTGCCTTCATTTTACCTTTTATAGCGGTCTGTACCTTTAATGAAGAAAAAGTGTGTTTAGCTCTGCATGCTTTAGAAAAAATAGGTGCAGCACCAGAGGCAATGTTAAGAGAAAGTGTAGTACAAGTGTTTTTAAGACTTTTATGAGCTTTTCTCTCAATTTCAAGGCTTGATTTTAGGAACTTTGATGTTGTAGACTTATAAGGGAGTAATACATGTGTAATGATGAACCCATATAAACACTAAACATCATGGTGACAAATTTCAGTGTAACAAATTTCCCCCTAAAGTGCGAAGTCTAAGAGCATTCTAAGAGTGAAGTGCTTTATCATTTCAAGGATTAGCCTGTGGACATCCCAGTCAGAATCCTGTAAAAACATTCAATGCAAAACATATATATATATCATCACTAAGGTAGGCATTCCCATACTCAGATCAGAAACTAACTAAACTTGTTCTGATACAGAAATGATCTTAATATTACATCAATATTGTAGACACAACAAGGACATAGCCATCAATAATGAATAGTCTACTGCATAATGAATAATAAAACTCCTCGCAACCTAGATGATGGAAACTAGATCCAAGGTCTTGATTTCCACTTCCTGAACTAGTACGATCCTATCCATGCAATTAAATTTGTTGAAGTCGAACATGGTGGAACCCTCTTGATTACCAGTCAATGATGTGAATTGTTAACAAGTGTGAGAGAAACCACCAATAATGACAATGGCTCTCAAAGTACTCAGTACAATCCATGAAATGTGAATAAGTGATCTGAAGTCGAAAATTTCACGGAATTGTTCGATCGAAGGTCAATGATGCAACTTGTCGTCGAAGGCGAGAAACTTTCCATTAAGGCATGCAGATTCAAAGGTACCTACGGATTCTAGATCAACTTCCTAGATGATGAGTTGTCGTCGATAGAAAGTGATCCATCGCAGGGAAAATTTTAAGGATGGAAAATTATCTTGAAGTTTAAAAAATTGGTGAATCTCACTAGTCCCTAATATCCAAACTATAAAATGTTTATTGAGGTATTTGTAAAATTATTCAAATTTGTAATGATATTATATATACTGTCTATATAATGTTGGAAACTTTTAACATAAAATAATTTTAGATTGTAAAATTTGGGCGAATCATTTTTATAAAAAAATGGA
This sequence comes from Pinus albicaulis, assembly GCA_034641835.2. Lineage (NCBI taxonomy): Eukaryota > Viridiplantae > Streptophyta > Pinopsida > Pinales > Pinaceae > Pinus > Pinus albicaulis. The sequence goes on along the minus strand of CM076575.1, from coordinate 528,175,284 downwards.
AATTGGCGAATATTTTTTTTGGAAAACCCATGGAAAATTAGCCCACGTGCGAATATTAGCCCCTAAAATTTTCCATGATCCATCGTAAGAAAGCTCACGACACGAAACCATAGATCAAGTTTTGAATAATTTTTTTTGCAAGGATTGCCTCAGGGATGGTCAACGCAAATGGAGACAAATGCTTGTTGATGAATGGTTTGTTTTACTATCCTCTTGAACACATAACAACACTGCAAATGGTTTGGTAACAATTTCCCTAAGCTAATACCCAGAAACCAGCTGAAGACCTTCAATGTGGTTTGATTAACTGATAGGAAAAGGATTTTCCCAACCCAGGTAGAAGTGTGACAAAAAGTGTCATGTTCAAGAGTGTTATACTTCTTTTGAATCAAAGTCTAACAAATGAATTCTTTTTCTCTTTTCCCCCCACCATTTCTGGAAAGTACCTCTTTATTTTTACAAGCTTGAGGAGGATAACATTTTCTTGTTTATAAGTTCATCCTTCAGATGAGTCCAACTTAGTTTAAAATCAAACCCTAAGAAGGAGTGGTTTGTTTCTGTTTATAATCGTTAGGTCCTTTACTGTTAAATTTTAACAAGTCTAATATAGGAAAAACTCGGTGTTTTTCATTTTTAGGGAGTCAGAGGAAAAAACTTAAGAAAACTCCATGGGTGTACTTTTTCGTAATTTTAGTCTCTCAGGCCCGGAAAAGGATAAAATAATGTGGGAGAGAACTCTATTGACCATGATTAGTAAACATATACCTTTTTCGTAAATATTTCATTTCAGTCCAGAAAAGGGGTAAACTTATACTGAAGGGATGATTGTTAATTTCCTTTAACAAGTTTGAATAGTCAAGTACTTGGCAATCTTTTCATATTTAGAGAGTCTGAAAAGGGCTAAAAAGAGGACTCCATGGTTTCACTTTTTCGTAAAAATTTTAAGAGCCCAACAAAATGATAAAAGTATACTATTTGTCAAAAATGACTATTTCACTTGAAAAATCCAGTATTTTGCACAAAAACTCAAAAAAATTAAACGTACCTGCTTTCAATAAAATAAAAGTATTTTGAAAAAACATCTCTTTAAAGTGAAAAATAAACAAAATTAAATTTCATTTATTCGAAAAAAATTATAAAAAGGAGTTTCCCAAATTCATTTTTACCATTTGAGTTCAGAGTGAAAATTTGAGAGTTTTTGGCAAAAAATGCTCCAAAGAAGATTTCGGACAAACTGACCATTCAAATCGAAAACTGTATGCTCTAGGTAATCCAAATTCTCTTTTCCTTGCTTTTCATCCATTCATTTCCTTAATTTAGGGTTTAAAATTCATTTTTGGGGAAGAAATAGGTTCAAAATTCTACTCATGGGGGTCCACAGGTAAGACACACGGTACCTGCAGACCTCGACATTTTATTACAAAGAAAAATTTCGTTGTCCCACAATTTTAGTACAAAGCCCATGCATAGCTATGCACTGTCTTTGAACAAAAATTGCGGGGGTGCCGTGCAAAATATAAAAGCATATTTTCTCTCCAATTTACCCAAAATTTTCTTTTTAAAATGATTCTAATCTTTCATTTTTTTCATTGTAGGATATTTAAAATGCTTATCTGGCGAGAACGTGAACATGAGGAGGTGGATGAAGCTGCAATGATTCATCTACCTACATTACAAGTTTTGAGAGCATGCGGGTTACTAAAATTCTGGGCTATCAGTGGCATGAGAGCCCAAGTAGACCTTCTCACTTGGTTGGTAAACAAGTGGGATGTACAGGACCAGTGTTTTGTGATTGGAGGCAACCGGCTCGAAATCGAGCTAGAGGACATATAATTTCTGACTGGTTTATATAAAAGAGGTAAACCACTTTCTCTATTTGGGGCTAGGCCAGGTGGCCAGTCTGTCACTAGCCTACAACTAGAGTTCTGCAATAATGAGGCCAATCCTAAAGACAAACAGATTGATATCAAAACCATCATCTGTCCTGAGTTGAAAGTAGTTGCATTTACCGTAACCAGGTTATGTGGAAGTGCAACTTTACATGTTGCTACTAGATCTCAAATGCAGATTGCAGTGGACTGTTTCCGAGGCACCATATTTAATTGGTGTGAGGCAGTGTTGGCTAATATCAAAGGCCAACTAACTAGAGCAAAGAACGAAAAGTTGAATAACTTCGGATATGGATCGGTAGTGGTTACTTTTTCACTAGAGAGGATTCCTCCACTGGTCCCGCAACATATTTCAGTTGATCATGGTAGAGTCTGAGAGCCTCGGATGGTTCGATGGGTTGCATTAATGGCCCATCATAGTGAGGATACAGATATTGTTCGATTTCCCTTGGCCTACTTCCATTTCTTAGAGAACCAACTCTTCATGATAGAAGACTTCCCTTATTACGGGATGGATTACCGCAGTGATCAAGATATGCCACTTCCTCCAGGAGCTCAGTGGGATAACTCAGGTAAAAACCATTTTTGACATGTTCTAAACTCTAATTTTTATTTTTATTTTTAAATCGTCCAAAAATGATAACAAAAATTTCAAATGCAGATGTGGGTCCACGTCGACCAGTCACTCTCCGACCCTTTGAAAGGAGGCAAAGGGATGCAGCTGTAGCAGCACCACCACCACAGGATCAGACAACAGAGATCCTTACTGATTTGGAACACCATCTGGAGCGACTGACTATGGACATCCTAGAGACTACCATAGATGACATTCCAATTCGCTTGCAGAGATATGTCATTGGGGTTCCTGGACCGTTTAGGAGATTCCTGAGTAGGGTGGCACGGGCTGTAGTATGTTATCATTATCATTACCATGGATAGTGGATGATCGACTGTATAGACTCATATAATTTTTTGTATCACTTTTTTCCCGATCATAAGGCGTTTTGAACTTATGATCGAGGACAATGTACTATTTTTGAAACACTACTCTATGCTATGATATACTACTATTTCCAGTTACCTGTCCAACATGTTATCGAATGTTATTTTGATTCACTGCTTTCATTATCGCAAATGTCTGTTTATAACAAGAGAAGCTATTGCATCTACTAATGTGTTTAAATTTCTTGGAATGTTTTGATACTCAATATAATCAAATTCTCGTTCCAAGAGACGAACTTTCAAAAATAATTTTAACAACACTGGGTTTCTAATTTCATACACTCGATTTAATTGTAATACAACGATTTCAAAATCTAACCTAACTATCAAACTACGAATTCCAAATGAAATGGATTCAGACAATAACTCAATAATTGTGCTATATTCTACAATATTATTCATCATTTGATCGAGGCTTACCCCCATGCATAGATACTAACTCGTTAGTGGGTGAATAAATAACCCAAGTTGTGGAAGAAATGTTCCATGTACTACGACAAGCACCATCAACAAAACCAATGCATGTTTGAAAAGATGTAGACATATGCAATATCAAGAGTAATCCAGATAAGAAGGAATAGTAGTAACAATACTAGGCACATGTTTCTAATCTACAGCACACCAGCTAGAAAATAACTAATATACAGGAAAAATATCCACACAAGAATCAAACGTAATATCTCTTGAGATAAAGCCCATTTCTGGGTTTTCCTAAAGAGACCCTGTCAAAATCAATCAATTCATAGGCCCCTTTTGAAAGCTGTCGCTTGAAAATATAAGGACCATGCCACATGGGTTCGAATTTCCCAACCCCTAGCTTATCGTTAGCTTGATCATATACTAAAACTAGGTCTCTTTTTGAAAAAATACGAGGTGTAACACTTCTATCATACTGAGCTTTCATTTGTTTCGCATGAGTCTCAGTAGCTAATGCATCGGTGTGCCGATTCTCATCTAATTGAGTTAACTACAAAAAGAGTTTTTCCTCCTCAAAGGTAGCTGGTAATAACTCTATGGCTAGTTGGAGTGACGGTATCTCGCATTAAATTGGTAATACTGCTTCTAAACTGTAAACCAGTTGAGAAGGGGTAAAACCTGTTGATGTTTTTTCTGAGGTTCGATATGCCCAAAGTGCTGAAAAGAGCATGGTATGCCAATTCGATTTATGAATTCCGATGATTCTTTTGATCATGGTGACTAAAAATTTATTAATCGCTTCAACCAGACCATTAGCCTACGGATAATATGGTGTAGAACTGTCATGGCATAGGCCAAGTTGGTCAATTAGCTCGGTCATCATGATGTTTCAAAAATGACTCCCATGGTCAGTAATTATCGCTTGGGGTACACCAAAACAAGCAATCACATGATTGAACACGAAAGTAGTTACAGTTTTTCCATCTATCGCAAATGTAGGCATCGCCTCGGCGCACTTGGTAAAATAATCTATTGCGAGAATAATATACCCATGCCCCCCAGCCGAGTGAGGGTTACATGTAATGAAGTCAATGCCCCATTTTGCAAAAGGTCCGAAAACAATAATAGGGTGAAGAGGAGCGGGTGGTGCATGCATCTTTCGATCAAATATTTGACAATTATGGCATTTTCGGACCACATAAATACAATCTTTGAATAAGGATGGCCAAAAATAACCAGCACGCAATATCTTTTGGGATATGGCATACCTAGACATATGACCACCACATGCTCCAGAGTGACAGTCATTTATAACCTTTTTGGCTTCTTCATGGGTGAGACAACGTCAAAAAACAGACTCCGCACCATGACGGTATAGTGTGTCGCCAACAATATGATATTGTTGAGACTGGAAACAAATTTTACGTCGTTGTGACCATGAAAGTTTGGGCCGAAAATATTGGGTCTGAAGATAAACAATGATATCTCCATACCAAGGGTCAATGGTACTAATAAGAAACAAGGTTTTGTCCATGATTGGTTGTTTCGCCACAGTTTTTGTATCGGTACTTGGGAAATCACACATAAGTTCAGCAAATATCAATGATTTCTTTGATTTGAATTTTTCAAATTCCAAGTCAAACTCCTGTAGGATAACAATCCATTTGGAGTATTTTCCCCCTTCAATCGTTTGGTCAAAATATACTTCATGGGGTTACAATCAAAAATCACTGTTGTTTTGCGTAAAAGTATGTAATGATGAAAACGTTGGACAACATGAACGGCTGCGAAGGCCAATTTCTCCACATGTGAATATTTGATTTCAGTCGGATGCAAATTGCGACTAAGATACTAAATCACATGTTCACCATGGAATTCATTTTCCTAAACTAGAACCATTCCTATCGTGGAATCGGAAGCGGCAAGGTACAAAAAATAATCCTGGTTGTAATTGGGACGATGCAGTAATGGTGCATGGGTCAACGCATTTTTAAGAGCATCAAAAGATCGATCAGCGATCTCATCCCAAAATAAATGAATATTCTATTTTAACAACCTGGTAAAACCTTTCGTTAACTTGACATAGTTGGGAATGAATCAACGTAAAAAATTTTCTTTCCCTTTCAAACTTTGGAGTTGGTGAATCCCAACAATCATCCAGATTGTACACAAAAAACACATCTGTGAGGATTTAGACAAATCTTATAATGCCTACATCGTATAAAAATGGCTCGTAAATGAATGATATGATCTGCTCTGCATGTAGAATGAGCAGGCAAATCAATGAGGTAGGGTTGCACAATGTCCTTAATGTCATGAAATGCATAATACATTTCCCTTTGAAAAGTGGCGCCAACATTCTTGAGTCCAAAAGGTAATTTTCGATAAGAAAAAGTCCCCCATGGACAAATGAAAGTTGTTTTAGGTTGATCTGTAGGGAGTATGTTGATTTGATTGTAGCCAAAAAATCCATCCATGAATGAAAATATTTCACTTCCAGCACAATCGTCAATAATTTGATCGATGTAAGGGGTTGGATAATTGTCTTTTGGACAAGCTCTATTTATATCCCTATAATCGATACATACTCGTATTTTTCCTTGTTTTTTATTGACAGGAACGATATTATATACCCAATCCTTTAATGGAATCGGATAAATAAAACCTGCACGAAGTAATTTTTCAACTTCTGCTTTAATAGTGGCAGCTTTTTGCGGATGTATCTGACTTAATCTCTGTCTGACGGGTTTAGCATTTGGGTATGTCTTAATTTCATGAAAAATAATCAATGGATTGATTCTTGGCATTTCTTCATATGACCAAGCGAAGATGTCGCAAAATTTCTGAAATAGGGCTTTATACGCTTGGATTTCCTCAGTCGTACAAGAAGCACCTATATGAATGTTTCCAAAAATTTTAGGTTTTACTGAAATGTCAATGGGAACCATTGTGGAAATGTTTTATAAATTCAATTCAGAATCGGAAGATGAGAGAGGATTCTGAGGTTATTTGACGTAATCAGTAGTAAAAATGGAGGAAAAATCATTCTCAAAATGATCGAGATCAGGTAAAAATGAAGACCTATGATGTAGATCTTCCCATGGTAATTCATCGACAGACAAGAATTCATGAATATGTTCATCAGTATTGAATACTTGTTGACCAATATCAATAGTTGATGTCGAAGCTGAGTTCGATATTGAAAATGACTCCTCATTGATCACATTCACTGGATCAGATTTAGTTGAAGGAGTATCAGAAAATGACTGTACTGTCTGATATGTTAACTTAAAAGGACTCAAAGGAATCACGCCATCGAAAGAATCCGGTTCTGATTCTGAAGGTACTATCCAAGGATCATCAAAGGAAATATTACTTGATGTAATCATATTGATGTTATAAATAAGAGGTGGTACGTTGGGAGCAGGGAGGGAAAAAGTTCCCAGTAAAGCAGAATATTTAAGAAAACCTACTGCAACATCCTTATAAGGGATAGTCGATTTGCTGATATGCTGGATGCTATCAGTAGAGGCTGGGTCAGATGAATGATATGAGAGCTAATATATTTTAATGATCTTTCCTTTATGAGGAAACATGATGAGATGAAAGACTGAAGATATAATAGCAGTCATGGCGTAAGACCAACTGCGACCCAGGAGAAGGTTGTAATCTAGAGGGACATCAACCACTTCCACATCTAGATTAATGGGTTTTCCTTCTAATTCTATTGGTAGATCTTGTAAAATACCATACGGATGGAAACCTCTTCCATCAAAAGCTTTGAGGATAGTCGGTGATTGGTTAATTGTCAGAGAACCAAGTGATTTCCAAAATTTTAATGACATAATACACATGGAAGCCCCTTCATCAAAAACAGTAAGAAAGATACATTTTTTTTTTTACTATTACTGGAATTTGAAAATCCATTTGATGGGGTAGGCGGGGTGTAAAATTCTCTAAATCGAAGATCATGAGGTTCGAATCCTGGAGGTCTACGGCTCCTAAGGTTGACAATAGTAATTTTCTTTGGGCTGGGCATGATTACAGCACTTCCAAAGCCAACATTGCTGAAGGGGAAATCACCAAGTCTTCAAAAATATTGTAATTATGAGCAGCTCTTGCATGTGGATTGAATGCTGATTTACGAAGTACAACTTTAGCAAGCGGTTTGATTACTAAGTCAGGATTTTGTTTCTTGATCTGGAGCGAATAAAAAACAGAAGGAGATGTAGTTGAGGCTGAATTAGAACTTTCTGCTTCTTTGCCACCAACAGGATTTTTACTACCATAATCTTGTGATCGCATCGCAACCATTAAGATATTCTATAGCGTATTTGAGGAAGATCCAATCATGTTACTATCTTGAGCAAGAAAGGGATCCTTCAAGACAGCAGGTATGGGCGAACCCTTAACAAATTTCGATACCTTGGCTCTATGTGGGCACTCTTTTGTAAAATGATCATAATCACAGATCAAACAAGGATATCGAGGTTTTCGTTTTTCGTTAGTTGGTCTAGTTTTATCGTTTTTATCTTTTGAAGATTTTTTATTTTTATTCTTAACTTTATTCTTACCACCAGTTTTAGGTTTGGTTGTAGATGATTCTACAACATGAATATCGGTGGAAGTTTCAACGGAATAATCTCCTTTCGGTGAATCAGGTAAAGTGATAATAGGAGAAGTCATCTTGGAAGATTTATTCTTACTTTTACGAGTTCTAACAGAACCAATTACACCATTAGCGGCATGAGAGCCAGAAGGAGTTGTATTTAATTGACCAGGTCTTGGTAAATCGAGGATTTTATCATACAGAGTACCTGACTATGTATATACAAGGTCAAGGTACTAAGCCTGAGTAATGACTTGCTCTTTTGTAACAACGCCTCCTTTGGCCACATCTTTAGTAATTTTGGGCAATAATGATTTGATAAACCATTCAGCCAAAATTTGATCTAGAATAAAGACTTTCACTAAATGCCTTCTACGTCTCCATTCATGAATGTGATCAGATATGTACGTAGACGTAGATTTTTTTAATGAAGTCAACAATTCCATGCCATTGTCGTATCTGACATGCAACTGAAAATGGGTTAAGAAAGCAGTAGCTAGTGCATTAAAATGATTAAAAGAGCCTCGTGGTAACTCAATGTACCATTTTACAGCTAGACCAATGAGAGTTCTCTGAAAAAGATGCAATCGAATCAAATCATTGATTAGTGAATTGGATGCACACCAGAGGTGATAAGTCATAACATGATTAGATGGGTACTCTCCTGACTTACCCTCAAACTTTGGAATATCACTGGGCAACTTGTTAGGCATTGGTGGCCAATACGTAAGATAAAAGATAGGATCGTTCGTAAGGTGCAATAGATCAGGTAAATCTAAAGTTTCTATAAACAATAACCGATGGCTAGGGTCTTGATAACCTTGTGTGATAAAACTAGTTCCAGGAGGAGGATATCTAGGATATCCTGGAATTGGATGCTCATTGGGAATTGTAAAACCTCCTGGATAACCAGGATTAACCAGACCATACTACGGTTGTTGAGGTACTTGATAAGTATACCCAGGGTATGGCTGATATTGATATGTTGTATTTTGTGTAGCCTGTCCAAATTGATACTACCCCTGGTACGGTTGATAAGTAAACTATGGCTGACTAGCGACAACTGTACTCGTACCATATTTTCCTGTAGGCATCTAGGTCGTATTCTGAATTATAGGTCCTCACTATGGCACAGATACTTGAGGAATTTGCACTGATACAGGGACGGTAGAAATAGGAGTTGCAGATAATCTAGAAATAGGTGTGGTAGGTTAAACAGTTGTTGCAGCAGTAGCAGAAGTTTGAGGCGGAGTTCTAGGTGTACTAGGCCCAGGCTGCTGAACAGAACCAGGTGCAGAGGCTTGAATGGTAGGCTGGACAAGTTGTTGGGTTGGACCAGAACCTATGGGTTGTCTAGGTTGATTAGATAACTACACATTGGGTTGCATAATCTGTTGAATTTGAGATGGATCCCACACCATATTCATTCCGGGGTATTGACCCATAGAAGGTTGTGCATATGAAGGACCATAACCAGGTTGAACGTAGGGTTGATAATTAACTGGTAAAGTTCCAGTTCCTTGAGTTGGGTACTGACCTTGAGGTTGATAACCTTGAGGCATGTACTGAATCTGGAGTTGATATTGACCCTGAGGAATAAATTAACTCTGGGGTTGACCCTGAGGAATAAACTGACTCTGGGGTTGATATTAACCTTGGGGTATGTACTGTCCCTGAGGTTGATATTGACCTTGAGGTATGTACTGTCCTTGAGGTTGTTCCCCAAGAAGGTAATATTGTCCTACAATTTGACCTAGTAAAAAATTACCCTGAGGTTGCCCTTCAGGCGGTAATTGACTACCTTGAGGTTTCCCCCTAGGTGGTAACTGACTTCCTTGAGGTTTCCCCCCAGGCTGTAACTAACTTCCTAAAGGTTGAGGATTTGGAATATTTCCATACATCATAAAAACATGTTCTGTGTTCAACGTTTCAGTGTTTGTTCCATTTTTACCAGATGATAACACTTGTTCAATTGGTTGAGGAGTTGCCCCCGGGAATGTACCAGAGAGCGACTGGTATCCCAAAGGAACATACGAACCACCATATAAAAATGTTTTTGGAGATTGAGAAAACATAGATGACTCACCCAACATAGCTAATGAAGGATGATAACTTCTTGGTGTAGGGTAAAAAGGAATTTGGGGTGGTGAATAAGTAAGACTTTCGTTTTGTAAAAAAACTGTCAATGATAAATACCAAGCGTCAGTTCTAAAAGGACTGTAGAATATTGATTCAAGCTCCCTAAGATTCAAATTTTCTTGGGTTTCGAGAAGAACTACGTCTTTGTCTGGACCAACAAGTTCTTCAATACATATGAGATCAGAAGGAAGGTTTTCAGTAATGTAATGTCTTACCCTAGGTGAATCAGGATCACTAGAAGTTAGAGTAACAATTCTTGAGGATGGTTCCAACATAGCAAGTTCAGTGTTTGGCTCAGAAATTTCAGGTTCTTTAGCTAATTCACTAGTTGGAGAAATAATACCAGTAACTTAGGAAATTGAAATTGGCTTCCAACATAGCAGGTTCAATGTCTGGCTCAGAAATTTCAGGTTCTTTAGCTAATTCACTGGTTGAAGAAATAATACCAGTAACTTCAGAAATTTAAATTGTCTCTTGAATATGTTCTACTGTTTGTGATTGATAATCAGGATGAGTAATTATGGATGATTCTCCTAGTTCTATTGATTAGATTCTACTTGTAATATGCGGGACTAAAGCTTTCAGTCCTTCAAGTTGTCTTGGTTTATACTCAGGGGGTTTCCCCTTGGAGTCTACACGATTGTCTTGGTAATTCAGCCACGATTAAAAATTATTAATCACACGTAATCAAAGAAAATTTCAATGAAAGCTCCTAAAGTTGCTAAGGAAACAAACAAATGAATCACACGACTAAAAAATCTAGGAGATCAAACCACACACAAACAGTAAATTCCCACACTAAAAACACTAGTTGGTGATGAAATCCAAAATCGTAGTATTTTAATGTAGAAATGCGGTTGGAACAGTTACCTCGACAGCCTGCTTAATGAAATAGACCAGTGCAAGTTTCTCCACTTAAACCATCTCGAGTGAAGATAACCCTCCGAAGAGTCCAAGTGAGTCTAGTCGACGTCTGCTCCAGGTACAATGGGATTTTTCCTCCACCTTCACCTTAGGAAAAAATCGTAAATTTTATGGCCACTAAGGTTACCAACAAGAACTAATATACCTGGGGGAATAATCTATGATCCGACATACGCGCAAGGGCAGAGTAAAAAAGCTCAATCCCCTTGAAGGCTCCTTAACATAATCCAAGGTATACCGACAAGTGACCCCAGGCTCCTCGACAATGGTCTATCCGAGGTTTACTGTTGTTAATACGCGCACATATGTTATCATTCCCAATGAGATATAATTGATTATCCCACTGGTTCGGATATGACCTCGTGCTTGACTCCTTTAAGAGGAGGTTCCCAGAGCATACAAGTGACTATTGGGTTTTTTCTACCGCAAGATCAACTACTTGTTTGTTTTAATTTTCTTGGGGAGTTAATTACTCCCTACCCCAAGACACTAGCCTAACCTATGTTGGTGGAAAAGAGCCCTAGAAATATAAAAATTACTAGATTGATTTTAATTTAAGCGTTGATTTTAATAGGTTGTTTCTTAGGACAGTAGGTGTGAAAGTGAAACTGATGATATGTAGTGACCCAACTCAAAACACACAAAAATGCATCTATTATGAGAAGCAATTCCTTTCCTTTCAATTAATTCTATCTAAAAGAAAGAGTTGAGAAAGGAAATCTTTTAAAACAATTCTTTCCTTCAAACAAGAATAAATGAAAAGAAATATAATTTCATTTGAACTCAAAATGATCAATTTATTCAAAAATAAATCCCTTTATTATTCAAGATTGAAACTACAAACAACATTTTTCTCCAAAGGAACACTACAATTTCTAGAAATAACACTCAAAACTAAAAAACACTAATTTTAAGATCTAAAAATTCTAGAGACTAAGTCTGAATTAAAACTTTAAATATTTTGAGGATGTTTTGCTTAGCTTGTTATCTAACTAAGAAATTATTTTCTTGGATCAGCAAGAACTCAAAAAAATTTCAATTATGGTTTTTTACGTGAAATTCCAAACTTATCAACAATTTTTTTTTAAAGATTTGCAAATGAGAAAATAGGATCTAGATCTCATAAAAAAATTTCTGCTATGAATTCAGACTTAGCAAGAAAGAAAGGAAATACCAGTGATCTAAAGGTATACCAAGGCTTCTAATCTCTGAGTGGGATAAAGACAAAGTAAAAATCACTATAGCATGCAGATCTTTCAGAAAATCATTCAAAACTTAAAAATGCTGAAATAAACTCTCAACCAAAGCTTTCTAACAGAAAATACAAGTCTGGGTATACACTAAGAATCTAACAAACTGATCCAGAAAAGAGAATTTTAGGGTTCTCTAAAAATTTTCATAGGGTCCGCAGATTTCAGTGTAAACAGGTGCGGTCCCGCACTATTTATACTAGAAAATAGCGGAGATGCCCGCACTATTTCTAAAAGAAAACTGCAGATATCAGAGAGCTAAAAGAAAAATAAAAAACTCTAAAACATTTCTCAAGGATTCTACAGGGATAAACTACCCAAGCCAGTATAAACCAATAAAAATTAGAAAAAATAAATTCACGAGTCAAAAATAAAAGAAATCAAAGTTCAAGATCCATTCCCCAGTGGATTTGCCATTGTGTTGGACGGATAAGTCGTTCTTGCTGACAAGACAGACCTCCCAAGTGTCCTATGGACAGCTAGCAACAAACAGACAAACAAAAACTATTTTCTCTAGATAATATTCGATTCAAAATTAGCTACAACGGGGGTTTTGAAGACCTACCTGTAGTCCAGTGTTGCTCGTAATGATCTTCTTTCCAGTTGCTTGGAATAGTCATCTTCAAATATCTGCAATCACAAACATGGAAAAAATCAATAGCACCTGCATAGTATAAACTAATTCACGAATCATATATCTATCAATATGATCAAGGAATTCAAGAAACAAGCTAATTAATTAAATAACTCATTGACAAAACATGATAAACAAGCTACTTAATTAAAGAACTCATTGAGAAAATGGGATTCATTCGTATTATCTTTGATGAAGAAAGAGCCTTATAACCGTGTCTGCCTTGATGTCATACAGGCCTTTCTGGGGTCCGGAATAGGCATTTCCTTTACTCTGATAAGCTTTGTACTCTCTCAGCTAAAATTCATATGGGTGTGTAATCATTCCCACACAATGATCAGTTAAGAGAGCCTGAGTTTCTACAACATTTCTCCTCAAAAATTCTCAAAGTTTAACTCTCTTTGAGGCTGAACTATGGCCTCAATTTATAGGAAAAGAGAAGAGGTTACAACTCCACATAAGAGGGGATAGAGTGATCTTTTAAATGGATTTCACTCCATAAACCAAGGGGTAGGCTCCCATAATGAAGGAATGAACATACATGATAGGAGCGAACCTTGGACTGCATAATTGCTTCTAGAAGCTTCCAGATTTGACTGTTGAGCTTCTAAGTATTACTTTCTACCTTCATTTTACCTTTTACAGGGGTCCACACCTTTAATGAAGAAAAAGTGTGTTTAGCTCGGCATGCTTTAGAACAAATAGGTGCGGCACCGCAGGTAATGTTAAGAGAAAGTGTGGTACAAGTGTTTCTAAGACTTTTATGAGCTTTTCTCTCAATTTCAAGGCTTGATTTTAGTAACTTTGATGTTGTAGACTTCTAAGGGAGTAATACGTGAGTAATGATGAACCCATATAGACACTAAACCTCATAGTGACAAATTTCAGTGTAACAATCATGCAATCTTGTGTCATCCTATCGTAACTTATTTTCTGGCTCTTCTCTGCAAATGAAAGAGAGTGAGTCACAAAGACATCACTCTCCACTGACCCGAAGTCGGTCTGGAGGTAAAAACCTCAACCAAACTCAAGAGTGAGCCACATACTTACCTCAAGTGTTTTTAGAGGTAAGAACCTCATCTAGACTTGATCCCATATCAAGGTGTTTGACACATCCCATCCTAGACATAGAGAGTGTTAGGGTCCTATAATAATAGGGTTCATAAATTTTGAATTGACTTTGATAGTCTTGTAAATATGTACATACCTTTCTTTCTGCAAGTTGTTTTCCCATATTTTGAAAAAATGAAAAAATAATAAAAATAAAAAAGAGGGTAAAAGTCCTAAAAGAAAAATCAAAGGACTTAGAAAAATATAGACCCCAAAAGAAAAAAGAGATAAAATTAAGATGTGAAAGTGAGCAAGTCCAAAAGCCACTACTTTGACTTTACTCCAAGAATAATGATTATGTGCAGAGTGTCAATAAATGCCATAATCCATTATGAGTTAAACAAATTAATCTTAACTTTTCATGCTTTCAATTTCATGTTTTAGATAGTGAATAAAGATTTGTCAAACAGTTTAAACTTGAAAAATCAGTAGATAGGTAGAGAATAATGAGAAGCTCAACAGTTTAATCTGAGCCCTCGGATGAAATAAGGTAGATCTAGATAGTTTTTATGCTTTTAAAGAAAAGGTTTTAAGGTTGCAAGCCTAAATGCACCTGCAAAATGAGGAAAAAATGTTAGAAATAAAGTTGGGTAGGAAGAAAGTAGTGGTGCAATCATGTAAATAAAACATCATCGGGCAGAATCACTAATTTCCGCTCCCCTATAAGTATTCAATATTCTAAGCTATCAGTCAAATAGGCTTTGAGAATTTCTCTGACTTTTGTTGGGACCAGACCCAAGGCTCGATGAATGGTTAATTAAAAATATTGAGTTCTTATGTTAAAACTTCATTTATCATAATTAACCCTTCATTCATACATTAAAACCCCTTTTTCCTAAGTAAAGACACATTCTTACTTAGTAGAATTGCAACCCTAAAAGAATTAACTTCATCCCTTCAAAAGCATTCATAAAACCCCAAAAATATAATTTGTCCTAAGTTAAAGTGTAAAATATTAAAAAAGACAACACTCCTTTGCTTTGTCTATCATATACACTTTACTTAGAGATAAAATGTGTTTATATTATATTTCAATACCCTTTCATATTAACTTTTAACAAATTTTTATTAAATCCCTAAGAAGTAGCCTCCCATATTTATTAATTCCCTTATATTTAAAATACCCCAAAAACCCACTATTTTAATGTTTAAGACGAAAGTCTATTATCCCCGTGTGCGCAAATAAAAAATCCCAAACTATAAGCCCTTTGGTCTAAAAACTATCGTTATTCAAATACCCTGCCCCTATGGTCTTTAAACTATTGAAAAAGTTTAAAAACTATATAATAAACTAAAACCCGCCCCACATATGTTTCATTAAAAACATTTTATAAATGTTTTGAATGTATTATATTTTTTCCCCTGCCATATTATATAAGCCTTAAGGCTTAACCTTTATTAAAATACACTTTTATAAAAGGTAAAGCTCTTTCCGCTATGTATAAATTAAAACTTTACCCCTCAGATATATCATAAAGGTTTAAAAAGTATTTCCACCCATCTGCTTATATAATAAAAGGCTTGGTCCCACCATCTCATTTCAAAGCAGCTCCCTAAATGATCTCCATCGTTCACATCCAAATCTCAGATCTAACGGTTGGAAGCTGATATCGCATAGAAGATGCAAGACCACCCAAACGCCAAAGCCGCACGAAATAGGTTGTTTCACCCATTCCTCTATCCTCCACGTGCCCCTTAGCCATTGGATCACGTGGGTTAGTTTAAAATTGCTTACCATCCAAAACCTACGCGATAACCACCGGTTTCTTATCCCTTAGAAAATTAAAAACCGCCCTCTTGCTTGATGCGACTTACATTCAATGGTGGTCAATGCAAGTGTAATGATTTAATAAAACCTTTAGTAAGCCATTTATCTGTTTATTTTCACATTTAAACCCACTGCATTTCCTCACCCAACTGTAAAAACCCTGTTAAAGCCTTTTTCTGCCATTTTTATGTCTGAAACCTGTAAAACCTTTCCCTGAAACTTCTGAAGACTGTTGAGGAGCTGCACATTGCTCTGAGCAATTTACCGAAGTCATCAATTGACCTAAGAACCTCATAAACCTTTCTAGAAGCTGATATCTGGATCATACCAGGTATTTTTCTCAGAATTGAACCTGCAATCAAGTTGGAAAACCATTTAAAAAAAAAAGAAAAACATTTTAAGTTAAGAAATTGATTAATTAAATTGCCCAAAAGTCCTAGAAATAGGCCAAACTCTGGCAAAATTTTCCCAGAAACCCTGTTTGTTTGCCACACGCTATTTCAAGGAAATTTATCAAATGTTTCTCAGTTTAATGATCCATTTCAAGCTCTAAAAGGCCAAAAAACCTTTGCAGGAACCCTGATCCCTCTGTAACCCTTTTCAATAGAGTTTTAGCCCCATTTCTCAATCAAGAAACTCAGAAACCCTTGTTTTATGTTTTAGACCAATTTTAAAGCCTCGAAACTTCTTTGATAAACCTAATTGAGCAAAAAACCCAAAAAAATACTCTATTTTGCCAAAATTTCCCAGTTAAACCTCAGCTATAGTAAAAATGCCTCTGCAAACTATTTAAACTTGCAGAAGTAGATCAAGGTGCCTAAAAAACAGAGTGCAAGCAAGCCTGAAGGTTCTAAAGCACCTACACCTACACCTGCCATGACTCCAAATACTGTAATTGTGGTAAATCCATTACAACCCCAAGTTGTTGATATTGAACACATTCCCCTAGCTAATATTGACTATAAAATAGCTGATCCCATAGTTGAATTCAATTTGATAGATATCCATAACTGGTGCTTTGAGAAGTCTTTAGGTGATCAAGAAGAAATCCATATTTGGGAGTCCAATTTGCCCAAATATGTAGTCCCATTGACTCACCCTTTTCAAGAGATTATTAGATTGTGTCCCTAGTACTATATTCCTAAACAAAGAGCTATTGTGAATGCAAGTAAATAAGTCTTATTTACCATCACTGTAGAGTCAATTAACCAAATGTTGCAGCTTCAACTAGACCCCCAAGCAGTCCCTTTGTCTATTGAGGCCCTCACTAAGCTATACATTGGCCTAGATTTTCCTAAAAGGTTCATGATTTTTCAGATTTTTATGCCTCTACATGTTGAAATTACCAAGTTAAATCCTCAATATTCAACTGCTAAATTCCCTGAAGGTTCAAGGCATGTAATCTCCATGCTTTCCTCCATAGTTGGGTATTTCACTGATGAGCACATTGATGAATCTATCTTGGGATTCTTGTCCACCTATTCTCTAGGTCAACCACCTTAAGTTATCTTTGATTATGTTGGTTTCAATGTTGATAGTATTCACTATCAATTGACCAATTTACATCTTGAAGGAGTATTCAGATATACCTCCTATCTTTTCCACATGTTTCTTTACTTTCGATCAGATAGCTTTCCAATTTCACTTCAAAATCTGGACATAGAGGGAAAACCTCTATCTATCATCTTATTGACATCCATACTCATAAAAGAAGGTACAAATTTCATTTATTCAGAGTTTTCAAAGTTATTTTTACATCCAGTGATCACCATGTTGACCAAAAGAGAGCAACCTAGAATAAGTGAAAAAATGAAGAAAATATTACAGTTATCAAAACAGATTAAAGTTGGTGACTGGTATTTGTATGAGAAATATACTGAAATTAGAGTTTTTGGGTCAAACTTGTTGCCTTAAAAGTTACCCAAACATCCATCAATGAGGATATTTTCCTTAGATTATATCAGGCAGATCCTAAATTCTGATTCAATCAAATTCATGGCAGCAAAGAAGAAGACCCAATTCAAACTTAAAAATCAAATTGGGCCATTCATATACAATCACAGGGATGCAGAAAAGGAAGCAACAAATCAACTATTGGAATATAAATTTGAAGAGAGTTTCCCTTGGAACTATGATCCACAAGGGATCATGAGCAAGCTGAGCGTAAAATGCAAACTACCACCCTTTATATATGAAGCTAAACCAGAAATAGAAATTTTTTCCAATCAGCTTGAATGGATTGAAAACACATTAATAGATGCAATAAGCAAAGGTAATACTAGTCATACCTTAGAGACTACAAATCAACCAGAAAAATCCATCAAAAGAATAAGGGAAGAAGAAGCATATGTGGCAGAGACTATAATAGAAACAAAGTTCAATATAATTTACAAGAAAAGGCCAAAATTGGATACAACAGGTAAAGGTAAAGTGACAATAGATGTTGAAGAAACAGAGCCCTTAAATACCAACACAAGTTTGCCAGAGACAAATGTAGCTGTTGTAGTTATCAATGAGCAAATCAGAATGAAGAACAACTGAATAATGAATATACACACATGATGGAAAGGTAGCAAAGTATGGAGGCTTCTTCCTCACATTTAGCTAATGAAAAGGATTTGGATATTAAGGAGAAATACAAGAAAATCAAGTTGAAGAATAAGGAAATCAAAACTGAAATTTACTCTCAGTTTTTGAAAGAAAAGCTAGGTAATCAAAACAGATTCCTATCAGAATTTGATTACTCAAGTAAAAAATTGATTATATTAGTATTACATCCCACAGTATCAGTGCCAAAGACAGTTTCTGACTATAAGAAAGTTGATATAGAAGTAGCTACAGACAAAATCCATGAATTAGATCAAATAGAGTTTCACAGGCAAACCTCAGAGATGTTGTGTTCCACAGTTACAACAAAAGCTATGAATGCTCATAAATTGAAAACACCATCTCTAATATGCAAGATCAAATGAAGATGGATAAAGCTTCATTATATGACAAAGATCTAAGGATTAAAGCCTTAGAAGAATTAGTAATGCAGATAGGATATGATCCTACAAACATTAAAGTAGTAGAAGCATCGGTAAAAAATAAAAATGAGGATATAGCACCCTTGAGGAAATAACTCAAACTTCCTCAAAGTGAGCATCCTCAGAAAAAGGAAGTCTTACAGGAACAAAAGGAAAAATATGAAATGATGAGTTTAATTCTTCAACTGACAGCTCAGATTAAGGAAATGGAAGTACAGATGGACCAACTTGTCCAAGAAAAGAGACAGTAAAAGAACCAGCGATTCCTACAGTCATCATAGTCATCACTCCAATAGTACCTTCAACTTTAGGAGAAAATTTGGCACCCAAAGAACCACTGGCCACTGCAGTGCCAGTGACTTCTTCCACTAGATCAGCCACTGAATCATCTACCACAATAGTACAACCTACAGATGATGCCAGTAAGATATTAAAAGCAATGGAAGAGATGTCTTTGAAGACAAATGAAATTAACAGGTTGACAAAGATGATTGAAAATATTGAGAAGACAAATAAATCAACTCAGATAACTCCTAAAATACATGAACAAAATGCCAACAAATTGAGTGAAGAGGTAAAGAAGTTACAAAAGGAATTAAATCTCAAGGATCAGATATCATACATAAAAAATTACCTATGGAATAATGTAATTGAAGCCATCCATGATGTATGGCCTTCAATTCAGGTAATTTTTTAGCAAAGAGAATTATTGCTAGCAGCCCAAGCAGAAATCAAAAAGACTCAGACTGATTTGGCTGAAAAACCAGAATAGGATGTAAGATTAATCAATTTCCTCAATAGAAAAAATTGACAGGAATTGGAAGAGCTCAAAATAACAGACAAAACTACCACTATCCTAGAAATCAGGAAAGTCGCCACAAAGAGAAATTTCATGAGGCAACTTGAAGAAAAATGTGAAGGTATGAGTACTGCTATAACTAGATTTATGGTTAAGTTCACAAATTTGAGGCAAAAGGGACATCTTGATATCATGGTTATTAATGATAAATTAATGCCTCAAAATGATTATGACAAGAAGATAAGAGAATATGCCAAAGAATGGGTGAATAAGCCAACAGGTCAAGGCATCCCCACAAGAAAAGTGTTACTGAAGAGTTTTGAAGATTTATTTTATTTACAGTATGTGATCAAACACTTATTTGTTATCAAGCCTACCTTTGCTAGATATACAGAAGCTGATGATAATTTTAGGAAATTAAAGAATATTCATACTCCTAAAAATGAGGATTGGAAAGCTCTTACAGGTTTATTGTGAAAGATAAAAACAAGCAGGTGAAAGGAAGAAAGAAAATTGTTTTCTAAATTTCAGTCAAAATAGATTTTTATTTACATCAGTAAATAGTTTTGACTAAAGGTTAAAGAGTATCAGTTAGAGAGTATAAGTGAATAAAGAGTATCCGAGAAAGAGTATCATTCAAGGCAAGTTAGATTTTAGAAAATATCTAAATGCCAACAAGGAGGACACCAATGCCGCCACCTACTTTATCCTCAAAACTGTTTCTATTTCTTATGGATAAAATAGGACATCTTGCTGATTTGTTAAGCAGTTGTCTCTATTTTTATTGTAAATATATTTTATTTTCCTAAGTTAATTCCTAGAATTCATCTAGGATATTTTGTAAAACATTATGTATAAATACTTCATCTTTAGAATTATTTCGTGTCGAATAAAATTGATGGGATTGTTATAGTCATTTCTTCTTATACTTTTAAAGCTTGTGTGTGTCAAAACTTCGAGTAGCAGGCTGGATCAAAGAAAATTGGCATCATACTTCAGGATCCCTGTGATGAGATATTTGGAGTGAATTATTTTCTTCACTTGTCATATTTATTTTCTCTGTTACATGCATCCATTTATGTTTATGCTAAATCTGAATGTATAACTAGGAGTATTAATACAAGATATGTTAATAACACCTTGCTTTTAACTAGTTATCATTTATATGTTTTCCTCTGATTTCCAGTTTAGGGAACCCTTAATTGCTCCCTCTCTCTTTTGACCTCTTCCTACTACTTCCTTTTCCAGATTTAAGGATTCTTAAGTGCCCTTTATCCCTATCATAGCACCTCACCAAAACAACTTTCCAAGATCTCCAAGGGTTATCTATCTTGCCCTGAAGACATTTGACCTTTTTGCCCTTGATCTCATTCTTGTTTGCTTGATTTTGACTCCATAGCCCAATGGAAAAATATATTTTCCACTATCCATCTTTTCAAGTGATTTTTTCCCACCAAATCTTCCAAAACCAAACCAAAGCTACACTTTCATAACTAGCCTAATATTTATAAGTTAAACAAAGTTAAAACTTAAAGAGAGAGCCCTCTCTGAACCCTAGGAAGGCTAGATCCTAGAGTTTGAAGTTGGTTTGTGGTTACCTCTATAATTCTTAGACTAAAAACCAAAATCACACAACTTAAGAATTACTAGAGTGATAACATACTAGCGACCATACTGGGGAACTAACCAAATCTCAGTCTTAAACTAGTCTTAAAGAAAATATTTTTATACATCCGTTTACTTTAATATTTCTTTTATAAGATGTGTATATTGAAAAAAGTAATTATGGCTTCTAGGAAAGTCTATTATACCAGGTCTAACTCGAATCCTAAGCCTTTAGTTATAGTTGACAACCCAGACTGAATTGGTAAAAATAAAACACAGACAGGAAATTTAGAAGATGAAGTATCATTGAAAAGAGTCAATTCATTAACATAGGAGTTAGTAAGTCTGCAAGATATTGATTTTGATCTGAAATTTGAGCATTCTTTATTTAGAAGAAAATCTGAAAGTGATCTTAAAACTACTGTTTTAGACTCTGTTTTAATTTCATTTTTGGATACAAAACAGAAAAATATTACATTAGATTTTAAAACATAAAAATTTCAAGATCAAACTAAAATTGAACAACTTAATCTTACTAATATTAAAAATATGGATGAATCTATTGAATTAGCTCCATTTTTTACCTATGAAAACAAACTTCCAGTTTCTCAATTCCATACCACAATAATTCCAACTAGAGATTCATCTCTGTATGCTGGTACATCATTTATAAATTCCACTACCAGCTCATCTACAGATCCATTTATCCCTAGATTACCTTTACAACCTAGAGTCTTATTTCCACCAATCATTTCATCCACTATATCCATCAACTCACCTTTTGATTTCCTAAATACATCATCCTCATTTCCTAGTAGTTCTATATACATTCTAGCTTCGCTTCCTAGAACTTCAAATACAATTTTTAGTTCATCATCTATCATTTCCAACACAGCTCCAAGTAGTTCTACTTTACCTCCTATCCAAGCTAAGCTTCAAGCTATGGCTGCTAGATATGTTCCCCCAGTCTTACCACAACAGCTCCATGACATGCCACAAGACTATCAAAATAAAATACCATTGTTTGATGGCACTACCCAATATACTTCTCAACAACATATTACTAAGATGACAGACTTATTTGAAATTTATGAAATTGATGATTCAGATTTTCAAATGAGGCTATTTGCACAAACTTTGATAAGAGAAGTTAAGAAGTGGTTTAAAGATTTAGCTTCTGGTAGTGTAACTTATTTAGTTGTGTTTAATAGATTGTTTTTAAATAAATGGGAAAAGAAAAAGAACACCCTCCAAATATTGTCTGAATTTGATTCCTTGAAAAGAGCTCCAAATGAGTCAGTTCAAGATTACTGCACCAGATATAATAGTGTCTATAATTCTATCCCTGCAAATCTTAAACCTACTCCTTATTTTGTTCTGCTCAAATTCCTTGATGGATATGATACAAATATGGCTTACCAATTAAGGGAAAGAGATGCAAACACCTTAGAAAAAGTGCAAACATATGCAGTTAGTGTAGAAGTAAACATTTTAGCCATAAAATCTAGACTTAGAAATGAAAGAATAGTGACCATTAAAGAAGAAACTGCCAATTTAGACACAAAAATAGATATGATATCTAAAACCTTAGAAAGGGTGACGGGTAGACTAGATAATATAGAGAGAAGAACTCAGTGGGATAATCAAAAATCCCAATTTTAGAAAGAACATAAATTCTGGAAAAGAAAAAGAAACATCCCCAGACCAAACAATAAGGCCCCCATTCCAAGAGAACTATGTTGAAATTTCTCAGAATAATGATGATAATGAGGATGCTATAAATCTAATGGGAATAAATGACAATAATACTATTTTACTTACTCAAGAAGATCAGAAATTGTTTGAACTTCAACAACTCAAATTAGATTCTAATGAATCCTTTGATTATAAACAAGGTTATGATTATGCAATACATGAAATACACAGCAATATAACCTTAGAAACAAGAAAAAAAATGAGTCTTCTACCAAGAAACTTCTCAAACTCAGAATCAGAAAATAGTAGAAGTTCTCAAAACAAAGGTTCTACAAATTCTCCCAAGGGAAAATAAGCAAAACTCAAGTTCTTCCCAAAAACTTTCTAGTCCTAAAAAAGCATCAAGTCCTCAAATTGTTGATATTAATGATGAATTTTCTCAAGCTTTAAAAGATTCACAAAAATATACTGCTACTAAAGCTTCTAATTTTGTTAAAACAAAAAATTTAGATCCTAAAAAACCTTATGTTGATCCTAAAATAGTGGATCCAAAAACTGTTACTTCAAAAAAATCTGTTGATAATTCTAAGTCTGAAATAACATCTACTGCTTCACAAACAATCCCTGAAAAGAAATTTAGAAGTAGTAAAACACAAGAAACACAAACAGAGAATATCAAAACATTTGAAAATGAAAAAACAACTGTAGAAAACAAGACAAACCAACACAAACTACAATTACCAAAGAAGAATTGATTCAAATCAGTAAAACTCAACCTACATTCAACATACAATCAGAAATTGCAAAGCTTAAAATACCAATTCCTTTGACTGAATTGGTAAACAATTACTTGTATAAATCAACCATAACTGAAACATTAAATATGAATGATGGAGAAGACTCCATAAACCTAAATGATGATCAACTAGAGTTGATTTTTGGCCCAGATGTAAATGGAAAAAATGCAGATGGAGCAGTTCCTCCATTTTATATCAGTCTTACCATTCATGATAAAATTTTACACAATGCCATGCTAGATTCAAGAGCTTCCCATAATCTAATGCCTAAAACCATAATGGAAGCTCTCAATCTAGAAATTACAAGGCCATACAAAGATTTGTTTTCTTTTTATTCAAGTAAAGTTAAATGCCTAGGTTTAATCAAAGGTTTGTGTATAACACTAGTTCAATATCCTGGTAAGAGTATATTAATGGACATTGTAGTAGCTGATATCCCACCTAAATATGGAATGTTACTTTCTCGCTCATGGGGAGAAAAGTTATAGGGATCTCTACAATTGGACATGTCTTATGCTACTATATCAGTTTTTGGCCAGCCTAAAAAGTTATATAGGGAAAAATTGATGAAGTACATGGTCAGTAGTGCTGAAAGATCTATAAATTACCCCATTTTCTCCACACCAACTGAGCTTGATTCTTTTAACCTATGTAACTCTGAAACTAATGAAATCCAAATTGAACTAGTAGAGAAAATGAGAGCACCAAACAATGATAATATTTTTCATGAATATCTAAGGCATTTATACTTTGATGGTTTAGTAAATAAGTTAGGAGCAGGAGGAGGAGGAGGAGGAGAAAAATAAGTGAAAATAATGTATGATGCACAAATCATTGCACCAATCAGATATTATGATTGGGTTTCAAACCTAGTTCCTACAAGGAAGAAAATAGGAGAGATAAGGTTATATGTTGACTTTAGGAATCTAAACAAGGTATCCTTGAAGGATAATTACCATTTACCTAAAATGGATCATAAATTACAAAGGGTATTTGTCTCCTCTAGGATGTCTCTTTTAGATGGTTTTTCAGGATACAACCAGATCTTAGTCCAAAAATAAGATCAAGCTAAAACATTTACTACTCCTTGGGGCACTTTTATGTATGTAAAAATTCCTTTTGGTCTAATAAATGCAGGAGAAACCTTTCGAAGGGCTATGGACATAAATTTTGCAAAGGAAATACATGAGTTCGTAGTAATTTACTTAGATGACATTACTGTGTTTTCCAAAACTGATAATGAACACTTGGATCATTTGAGACAAGTTTTTATTAAGTGTAGGAAATATGGCATCTCTTTAAATCCTAAGAAAAGTCTATTTAGATTAGAAGAAGGTAAGTTACTTGGACACATAATTTCAAAAGAAGAAATTAGGATAGATCCTGCTAGGATAGAAGCGATTTTGAACATCAACCCACCAAGAAACATCAAAGAATTATAGGCCTTTCTAGGTAAGATAAATTTTTTAAGAAGATTCATATCTAATTTAGCTGACATAATTAGAGAACTAAATAACATGTTAAAAAAATATTCAGTTCTTAAATGGACCGTTGAGGCTAAAAAATCATTTTACTCTATTAAACAAGCCTTAACCAGAACTCCAGTCCTAATAAGTCTTGACTTTAAGAAAGATTTCATAATTTTTTCATTTGCTTCAGAACACACCATTGCTGCAATTTTACTATAGAAAAATGACCAAGGATTTGAACAACCCATAGATTTTTTCATTAAGACCCTTAGATATGCCCCTTTGAAGTACAAAATTATGGAAAAACAAGCCCTAGCTTTGGTTAAGGCCATTAAATACTTCAGAGTTTATATTCTCTACTCTCATGTCATTGCCTATGTCCCAAATTCTGTAGTAAAAGACATTCTTACTCAGGATGATCCTGATGGAAGAAGAGGTAAGTGGATTTCCACTATCTTATAATATGACATAGAGATAAAACCCACAAAAATTATCAAATTTCAAGGATGAGCCAGACTTATGGTTGAATCTAGCTGCAATTCCCTAGACATAAATTTTATTGCTCAAGTAGATGATCTGGAAGAGATGGTGACTCCATCGATCAGTGAAGCCTTCTCAGACTCACCTTGGCATACAGATATCATATTTGTACTAAAAAACTTACAAGCTCCTCTTGGATTGTCAAGAACGAAAGCTAGAATCTTAAAACTTAAAGCAGTAAGATTTTGCATCTTAGATAATGCAATTTTTTGGAGAGATCGCAGTGGGATTTTATTAAATTTTTTACTAAAGGAAGAAGCTGACAAAATAACTTGAAGAATTTCATGCAGGTGACTGTGGAGGACACTTATATTGGAAAACTACAGCAGATAAGATCCTAAGAGCTGGTTTTTACTGGCCTACCTTATTTGCTGATGTCAAAAAGTATGTAACTTCATGTGATAAATACCAATTTTTTGAGAGTAAAAAGAAATTATTACCCCTCCCTTTAAAGCCTATTTCAACTGAAATGCCATTTCAACAACCAGGTTTAGACTTCATTGCTGAAATTCACCCTCCTTCTTCAAGCCAACATAAGTGGATTTTGATAGCAAGACAAGTCACAGATACTATCATTATTTTCTTCCTAGAAAACAACATTCTTTCAAGATTTGGATGCCCCCAAAATATAATTACTGACAATGCAGCAATATTTAAATCCAATAAAATGACTTACTTTTTCCACAAATACCATATTAACTTAGGTCATTCCACTGCCTATTACCCCCAAGGTAATGGCCTAGCTGAATCCTCAAACAAAAGCCTTATAAACATCATCCAAAAGTTACCTGAAGACAATAAAAATACTTGGAATAAGAAGTTAGTAAATGCTTTATGGGCAGATAGGCTTACTACTAAAAAAATCCATTGGTACTTCCCCTTACCAACTTGTCTATGGAATGGACGCTATTTTTCCATCCCCCCCTAGGTGTATCAGTAATGAAGATTATACAAGAGTTACAAGTGGAAACAAATGGCATTCAAAGAAGGATCTGTTAGCCCCCCCTATGAAACTCTTGGCAAGCAAGATGGGGGCTAGATTGTTGTGGAGCCTTCAAGGAATGCTTTTCCCCTGAAAACCCATGCTCCTTGAAGTCTCTGAGTGCTTTTCCTTGTACAAATCCTATCTACTGATCCATTCCTAAAAGGGCCTACTGTTCCCCTTACACTCCCAAATTCCTCCAAAATCTCTGTCAAATCACTCCCTTCCTCATTGTCTGATTAAAATTCCCCTTCTCCCCTCTATCGTTGCCAAATTCCGCCCTCCAATTGCATCAAAATGGCCTAGAAACCATATTTTTCACATAACAGGCCTGAGCCCCCTTCTCCACTAAGCACCTGCACCCTGTCCGTCCATACGACCCAGCGCCGTGACCTAAGCATTAACCCCAAAGGCGCTAGTCCCGTGGGTTTTTCAGGCGAGCTTCCATCCGTCGATCTAGTTTAATCGGATGGCCACCCTTTAATCCGCAATCCCCCGTGTTTACCGTCCATTTCCTTCACCGTGCCATCGCCGTCCATTCACATGACGATCTAACGGTCTGCGTTCTACCTGCCAGTGGACCCTGCTGCAAACACTGTTTAAAACCCAGCTTTTTTTATCGCACCGCCTTTGGGCGACAGGCGGTATTTCTAAAATCGTAGCGATTTCACTGGCCGTCTGCCACCTGTCTCCTGTACGATTCCAAAACCACCCATTTCCCGTGCGTTATCGTTCGACTCAAATCGCCTAGCGAAATCGTCGTCAGCCATTCGATCTCCAGATGCCCATCCGACAGCCACCAATCAACGAAACAGCGCACGGGTTAAATCACCTCCGCCGTGCTCGATGGCCCACTGTATGTCGCCCTCGCCGTTGATCTCCCCCGCGATCAACGGCCTGGATCTGTCCACCCGCCACGTCATAATTCCACGTGCATGTTCCGTACCCTTCGACTATTCCATCGCGGATAATGTCCCATTCTCATGTTTTTAATGTTTTTCATGCGTTTTTCACTCTGCAGACCGTTAATCACCTACCAGAGCGATTTTTCACCGTTCCCTCTACAATTTCCTCCGCCATGTCATTTATTGCACACCTCTCTCACCTTCCACATCATCCATCACCTCCGTCCATTGTTTCTCCACAGCTTTCGTGTTTTGCAGGTTTGTCAATGGTAATTGATCACCATAATTCACAGCTTCCGCACAGCGACAATGAAACCAAGAAAGATTATCTTCAGTAGCTGGAGTTATAAAAAGCAACCCGGGAAGGTGAAGACAGGACGTCCATTAAAGAGAACAAGGTTTAACTCTGTGGAAAATCTCCCGGCGTCATTAAAACCCGAGCTAACCTGTCAGAAGCAGAGATGGAGCGGCAAAGTCTTTTAGTACAAAGAAAAGGGATTAAGGCACCCTAATGAGGATCCTCAGCCTTAAATCAGTGGTTACAAGGAAAAGCACCAGTTGAAGACCCCGAGGATCGATCAGGAGGTCCAGCGCAAGCAAAAGGTAACATCAGGGTTTATTCATCAGCAGAATGTTTTTCTTCATCAAGTACAGGGCGTCCATACAGCTTTTATTATGCACAATGTCCCTGAAGGAATTTCCACCCTAACAGCAGTTCAAAACCGCTAGAGCATTTATATAGCAGACTTCTTAGTAATTCATTTGCTTTTTGTTTATTCACCACAAGTACAACAGATCACCACAGCTGAATTATGTCAAGCTCATATTTGAAGAAGATCACTCTCTCACAAGGAAGGTGACAGAGATTAAATACACAACAATTAAACAGAATGGGTCTCAGCCCTGCATTCAATCTTTGTGTTTAATGTTACATTTAGTGTTCACCTACCTCCTCAGTCGATCTTCTGTTCATCCTCTACTATAAAGCACAGAAAGAAGGTTGTTGGTTGTTGCTGAGATATTAGTGAAATGCAAGCATTCTCCTCTTGAGACAAGTTCTCTGTGTAATATTGTAAGATAGGCTGAGATTCGATGTATTCAGACTGAATGTTCAAGCTATGGGCTATGATGTACCTGATTGGTGTTTTTCTTAATATAACAAGCATGTTTCTTTGGATCCTGATCTAAAGCAGCTGGTGATGTTTTCCTTTCTCTATATTTGTGATTGACCTGCTTTCATTTCATTACGTTTCTTTAGGCTCGCATCAGAATTTTGGCATAATATTTACCCTTGATAGGTACCTTATGTTGCTGCTCTCCCAGCCCTTTATGTTTTCTGCTTATATGTGTATCTGAATATTGATTTCAATTGATTTAACCAGTGTAGTGGATGTTATTTCCTTCTCTCTGATGTATGAATTGATGGAATCTATGTTTATATGTTCTTGTTAGGATTTGGTTGAAGGTGTTGAGAACATTTGAGGTATAGAACCTTGTATCTACCTCTTTAGGACCCTTCCATCCCAACTAAGCCCTCCTAAGATCCCTGGTTCTACCTTTGATTGTGTCCAAGCAGGCCTGGAGTTAAATGACCTCTGGCCTGATCTATGGACATAGTTGGATGGTCCCTTTCCTTTCATTTTCAGTCCTTAATTTCCCATTCCGAATATCATCTTTAAGATCCGAATGCTCTAGATGACTAGCCCAACTGAAAGCTTGCACATTGATTACAAGTAAATCCTTTCTTGACTCCATAGCGCAATGGCTTTGATGTTCTCTAGAATCTCTACCTCTGCCTAGCTTTCCTTCTTTCTCATCCTTGTCTTACATTGGACCTTCCTTTCCTGATTCCCAACAACCAAACATAAACAATCAAACAAACAACCCCGCTCCTATAACTAGCCTAACACCATAACTTAGAGTTTCAAAGACAAACACCTTTGGCAATCATAGAGAGATCCCTCTCTGGACCTAGGAGGGCTAGATCCTAACGTCTGAAATTGGTTCTATGTTGTCTCACCTTTTGGTCTTTTCAACCTGGCCAAAACATGGGAACACCAACATAATGGCGACTCCACTGGGGAGTTCTGAGTAGATTTCACCTTAAACATTATTAAAAACTTCAGAAACTTAGAACTCTGGTTAGGTTGAAAGTAAGTGACTCCTTTCTTGAATCGATCTCCATTATTTAATATCCACCATACTCTTAGACAGAATCTGGAAAGGGCCAAGTAGCCTCTGGATCTCACACTCTTCGGAGGTGACATATCTGGTAAATGCCCTCCCAGTCAATCTCTGGTTGGAGTTTACTGTCATGAGGAGATTCCTGAAAGGTGATAGTGCTTGACCACTGTGGTGGACAGTGTGACCCTTTAGATACGCCCTAAAACCCTCCACCTGGAAACTCGATAGCTCTTAAATGTTCAAAAGACTCCACTGCTGATCATTAGGCCTGTTGATTGTCTTGGTTCCACATAAGACTCCACTGGGAGACTAGCCCTAGAGAAAATATCAACCACAGTAGAAGTAACAAGTAGGGTTAAGCTGCTTAGCCAAGAAATAGCACTCTGGCTTTTAGAACCATCCACACGAGAGCTTATCCCAACCCTAACCCACCTGAAATAGTTGATAATCCGGAGAGTATCCTCAAAGGAACTCCTACACCTAAAAGATCAACTATTTCCAGTCACGTTCGTAGAGCTAAATCTGCACCGGAAGACCTAACAGCTCTATCACATTTTCTCCCTGACCCAGACCAACCTGACAGTTTACCAAGAGCTAGGTCATTCAATCACCTAGACCAGCAAGACCTTGAGCTTCACAGTTCACCATCTCACAGCGGTCAGCACACTAGGGACAGAGAAACCCCTCCTTCTACACCACCTGATATCCACTTCATTCAAAACTTGGGGCTCTCCCACCCTAGATCTGCCCAACAGACTTCTGCTGGTCCTAATATTCTGGTCATCCATATACCAGCTGCTCAAGCCAAACCTGTACCTCATCAGAACATTATCATGGTAGCTTGGTACGCACCCTTGGTGTTACCTCAACCTTTGCTACCCTTACCTAACGATTATCAATCAAAAATCCCACACTTCACTGCTAAAGAGTCTATCACAGCTCAACAACATGTAGATAAGATGGAGGATTATTTTGATTACATGGAAATTGATGATGAAACAATCAAAATGAGAATCTTTGCCCAAATCTTAGGTGGTGAGGTGAAGAAATGGTTTAAAGGTTTACCTCCTGGCAGTATCCAAGATCGCCCTGTGTTATATCGGAATTTCATAGACAAATGGTAGGTTAGAGAAAACCCTCGCCAGCTCCTAGCAGAATACATGTCCATCAAGAGGAACGTAGGAGAGAGTGTTCACGATTACACCACTAGATTCAACAGCATTTACAACGTTCTCCCCCCACACATGAAACCTCCACAAGGGATGGCCCTAGAAAAATATCCTAATGGATTTGACGCTGACATGGCCAACGAGCTTAGAGATAAAGAATACACCACCCTGGAAGACATGCAGAAAGGAGCCATAACCATAGAAGCAAACTTGATGGAGAAAAGGGAAAGATTAAAAGCTGAGAAAAGGGTAACCTATAAAGATGACAATGTAGCATCCACATCGGATCCCAAATATGACAGACTTTCAAAAAACGTGGAAGAATTACAACAAATGATCAAAAGGATGGTTTTCCAAAATAGAAACCAAAAACAGAACCAAAACATTAGAAGAAACAATGCTGCTCCCAACAGACAAAGAGAGTCAGATCAACAAATTATTCCCCCATTTCAAGAAAACTTTTTAGATGAAGATGAGGGAATCATAGAAGAGTCTGAGGGGAATGGAATAAACATTTTTGAAGCAGAGGACTCAGTCCTTAACTGTGATTCAGAGGAAGATCGGCCCTCGCCTTCATATTGGGATGAAGAATGGTTAGAAACTGAGGATTACAGATTAGGATTCGAAAATGCCATGATGCAGGTTAGATAACAGTATGAACTTAGGAGCAAAAAGAACCAAGAAAATCCCAAAACAAAGACTCCTGAGGTAACCATCAAGAAAAGGCCTGATATATCTTCTAAAGCATCTGCTGCAAGTGACAAATCAGCAGCTGAAAGTTCTGGTAAACCTAAGGAGAAAGACAATCAAGACACTGAAAAACAAAGCCAACCAACCAGTAGTACTAGCACTTCAGTTAGTGCCCCTGATACGACTATTCCCAATCTTGTACATAGTGAGAAATCACAAACCGATTTAGCTACTAAGGCAGTGGCTAATAAAACAGAGTTAATCACTCCAAAGACCCAGTCCACTTTCAATTTGGAGAGTGAGATTGCAAAAATCAAAATTTCTGTACCATTATCTGAGTTGGCCACTCAGAATGTATATAAAGGCCAAATTTTGAAGGCATTGAACTTAGGGGAAAACAACGATACTGTGAATTTGAATGATGACCAACCTGCCCTCTTGTTTGGTCCAAAGATTGAGGGAAAGTTTCAGGAAGGGGTGGTTCCACCTTTTTATATCAGTCTTAACATTCATGAAAAAATACTCCACAATGCGATGCATGATTCTGGAGCATCACATAATTTAATGCCTAAGGTAGTGATGGAAAAGCTAGGCCTAGAGATAACACGACCGTACAAATATCTGTATTCGTTTGACTCTAGCAGAGTGAAATGCCTAGGCCTAATCAAAGACTTATGTGTGAGCCTGACCCAGATCCCAACTAAATGTATGGTCATGGATGTAGTGGTGGCAGATGTGCCACCCAAGTATGGCATGTTATTGTCAAGATCATGGGGAGCCAAACTGTAAGGAACAGTGCAAATGGATGGCTCATATGCCACTATCCCTACTTTTGGCCAACTGAGAAGACTGTATAGGGAATCTCAGATGAAATTCCTAGTCAATAGCCCCGAGAAACCTAAAAATTCACCATTATACTCTGTACACACAGACCTGGATTCTTTCATTCTTTATAACGACCAATTCTTAGGAGAGCCAGAATCTGAATTCAGAAATAAAAGCAAGGACATAGAGCCCATGGACTTCAGCATAATGGCTACCCTAGAAGAGTACGATGATGAGAACCATGGGCAGGGTACTGAAAATGAAACTCAGAGTGAGCCAAGAACACCATGCAGGCAGCCTATTAGTTGCACCCTTCAAACCGACATACCACATGAAGAAAAAGATAACTGACAACCTAGTACAGGTGCCTCAATGCAACATGATGGCGAGCCCCTGTGGGAAATTAATTTCGATGGGTCCTACACTAGGCAAAATGCTGGAGCAGGGGTGTGGCTACGTAACACAGAAAACAATCATGCAGAGAGTCACGCTGTGAATCTGCATTTCAAATGCACAAATAATATTGCAGAATACGAGGCTCTCATTCTGGGTCTGAACCTATTGAAAATATCAGGAGCCCATAGAATAGCTGTGAAAGGAGACTCAGATTTAGTGATCAAACAAGTGAATGGTGAATATACGGCAAAACATCCTCAACTTAGAGCGTACAGGAATGATGGAGTAGATTTATTGAAAACCTTTGTTGAATATGAATTGGTGTTTGTGCCCAAGAGTCAAAACATCATTGCAAATGGATTAGCTTGCCTGGCTAGTTCATATCCTAAAACTCCCCCTGACCAACGAATCATCATTCAAACCAAGTTCAGACCTGCCGTGCTAGAC
Organism: Pinus albicaulis; assembly: GCA_034641835.2. Taxonomy (NCBI): domain Eukaryota; kingdom Viridiplantae; phylum Streptophyta; class Pinopsida; order Pinales; family Pinaceae; genus Pinus; species Pinus albicaulis. The sequence goes on along the minus strand of CM076575.1, from coordinate 528,142,010 downwards.
AATGAAAAATACTGGCAGGTCTTTGAAGGAGATAAACAGATCAAAGATTTCCTGGCGGGAAGAAATGAGTTTGAGTTTTCTGATTCGGACTCAAAATCCGATGACAGCTGCCCAAATGAGGATCCCCCAAATGAACAAGAAACACCTTGTAACATAGAAATAAACACCTTTTCCGAGGAAACTGGAAACACAAATGAAGAATGTGAAAATGCAGAGAATGAGGAAATAGAGGTGTTGCAGGCTAGAGATAAGAACATACCCAGAGGCCTGGCACCCCTAGAGGACCTTTTTGACTTTGATGACGTAGTGAAAAAGCCCACTATAGAACAAGCAGACTTAGATGTAGAGGAATGCAACATTGGCACTGAAGATAAGCCCAAAATGATCAAACTGGCTAAGTCTATACCTACAAACATGAAGAACAAATACATTGACCTGTTTAAGGAATTCATTGATGTGTTTGCATGGAGCTATGAAGACTTAAAGGCATATGACACCAACATCATAGAACACAAGATACCCTTGAAGGAAAATCAGAAGCCTTTCAAACAAAAACTCCGCAGAATCAATTCAAAACAACTGCCTGCAGTAGAGAAAGAAATCAAAAAGATGTATGATGCAGGCATTATAGTCCCTGTAAGGTTTTTTGATTGGGTGTCAAACTTAGTGGCTGTGAGGAAGAAAACATGAGAGATCAGGCTATGAATAGACTTCAGAAACCTGAACAGAGCCTCCCTGAAAGATAACTACCCTTTGCCTAGAATGGAACATATCCTACAGAAGGTAGTGGGCTCTGAGAGAATCTCCCTGCTTAATGGTTTTTTAGGATATAATCAAGTTCTGGTACTCCCAGAAGATCAACTCAAAACAGCTTTTACCACTCCATGGGGCACCTTCATGTATGTGAAAATGCCTTTTGGACTAATGAATGCTGGAGCTACCTTCCAGAGAGCTATGGATATAGCTTTCTCAGATGAGATAGGACATTTCATTGTTATCTACTTGGATGACTTGACTATCTTTTCTAAAACAGAAGAAGAACACCTGAAACATCTGCGGAAAGTCTTTGAAAAATGTAGAAGGTACGGTTTGTCCCTAAATCCTAAGAAAACTATTTTCGGGCTACAAGAAGGTAAAATTCTTGGTCACATTATATCTAAGAAAAGGATTAGGGTAGACCCATAGTGAGTTGAGGGAATCCTTCAAATCACACACCTAAGAAACATCAAGGAGTTACAGTCCTTCATTGGGAAAAACAACTTTCTAAGGAGATTCATTCCCAATCTTTCTGAGCATCTTAGGAAAATGACCAACATGCTAAAGAAAGATGCGGGAATTAAGTGGACTGTTGAAGCCAAGAAATATTTTGGGTCAGTAAAACTTGCACTCACTCAGGCCCCTGTTCTTATCAGCCCAGACTTCTCAAAAGATTTTCTGATCTTTTCATTCGCCTCCCAGCACACAACAGCTGTAGTCTTACTGCAAAAGAATTCAGAAGGCCATGAACGGCCAGTCGCCTTTTTCAGCAAAGCCTTAAGAGACGCACCCTTAAAGTACAATATTATGGAAAAGCAGGCCTATGCCTTGGTAAAGGCCTTAAAAGACTTTAGGGTGTACATTCTGCATTCTCATACCATTGCTTATGTGCCAAATATAGTGGTCAAAGATATTTTGTCCCAGGGCCCTAATGGGAAGAGGGGCAAATGGATTGCTACAATCTTGGAATACGACCTAGAAATAAAGCCCATCAAGTTGATCAAAGGTCAAGGCCTAGCCCAATTAATGGCTGAATCAAACTTGCAGGCCCTTGACATTAACATGATAAACGCCTTAGATGAGCAGGAAGGATTTCCCCATCCAACTGTTGGGGAGCAGTTTCAGAACTCTCCTTGGTACTTCGATATCCTTTATGTGCTCACCAATCTCAATGCCCCTCTAGAACTATCCAAAACCAAGGCCAGATTCATAAAAATCAAAGCTAAAAATTACTGCATTTTGAATGAGAATCTATACTGGAAAAATCCAAATGGCCTATTGCTGAAATGTTTGTCTAAAACTGAAGCTGAAAGAATCAAACAAGAATTCCATGCTGGGGAGTGTGGAGGCCACCTGAGATGGAAAGCCACTGCAAGTAAGATACTCAGGGCTGGTTACTATTGGCCTACACTCTTTAGTGATGTCCATAAAATGATAACTGCCTGTCATAAATGCCAAATATTTGAGGGCAGAAAAAGGCTCCTTCCCCTCCCTTTAGAACCTATCACTGTAGAAGGTCCCTTCATGCAATGGGGCCTAGACTTTATTGGGGAAATTCACACTTCTTCTTCTGGGCAACACAAATGGATCCTAACTGCTACAGATTACTTCACCAAATGGATAGAAGCCATACCCACTAGGAATGCCACTGATTCTGTCATCATTAGGTTCCTAGAGGACTTCATCTTATCTCGGTTTGGTTGTCCAAGGAAAATAATAACTGACAATGTTGCTGCTTTCAAATCCAAGAGAATGATTGACTTCTGTCACAGGTATGGAATAGCACTTGGTCATTCAACTGCCTATTACCCCCAAGGTAATGGATTATCTGAATCATCTAACAAAAGCCAGGTTACAATCATCAAGAAGCTGCTGGAAGAGAACAAAAGGTCATGACATAAAAAGTTGGTGCATGCTCTATGGGCTGACATGCTAACCACGAAGAAATCTATTGGCATGTCACCATTCTAGCTGTTCTATGGAACAGAAGTAGTCTTTCCTACTAGCCTGGGAGTGCCAGTGATTAAGCTTGTCCAAGAGATTCAGACAGAGTAAAACAACATGGTGAGAAGAATCAATGAAACTATCCATCTGCAGCAAACAAGGGAGCAGGTTTACAACAGAGCAGTCAAAGTTCAAGAGAACATTAAAAGGTTGTTTGACAAAAGAACCAAAGCTTCAGATTTCAAGGTTGGGGATAAAGTTCTGAAATGGGATTCAAGGAGAGAAGACAAAGGTAAACATGGCAAGTTTGACAGCTTGTGGCAGGGTCCATATGTCATCCAAGCCACTGTGGGTCCTAATCCATTTTTCTTACAAGAACTTGATGGTACAGAGCTGTTTGGGGGTCCTGTCAATGGCAAGATGCTCAAACACTACTTCTGCTAATTTTCATTTCCAGTTCCATTTCCATTGTACATACCATTGCAGTTTTACTTTCAAGAAAACAGAGAAAAAGGGTTTGAAAAAAAAAAAAACAGGAAGTAAAGAAGCTGGTCCCAATATGCTCAAAATCTGGACCAGCAAAGGGAAAAGAAGAATCCGCTCTAACATGCTTAAAACCAGAGCTGAAATGAACAAAGGAAGTGACTCTAATTCACTCAAAACCTGAGTCACAAGAAAAGAAGGATGTTTCAAGACTTCAGATTTCATGCCTTCACAGTTTTGTCTTCAGTTTTCTACAAGTCTTCACTCCAGCAAGTCAGACAGTCTAATCCTGGCTTGGTTGTTTTTCAATTCCTTGTTTTAGAATGTAGGAGAAGAAATCTGTTGGACAGCTTAATCCCAACAGGTAGTAGATTAGGTAGAGAAGCAAATGAGGCCAACTGTTTAATCTGGTCTCATGGAGAAATAAGGGTAGATTGAGAATAAGTTTGTTTTATGTTTTCAAGAATAAATAATGTAAAGGGTCTGCTAGCTCAAATGCACCCAAAGAGAAATGTTAGGGCTGTAGTCTGGGTAGGTAGTTTGGTTGGGAAATATTTCAGCTGATGCTTCTATCATATTGTGGCAGCTAAATTCAAAGAAAGAAGGGGTGTGCCAAGTAGCAGGCATCTGGCCTACTCCAAAGATTATTTCTGGTTTCTTGACTCCTTCAAGAAGAAGTCATCCCCATGTGGAGCCACTGTTAGCCCCCCCTATGAAACTCTTGGCAAGCAAGCTGGGGGCTAGATTGTTGTGGAGCCTTCAAGGAATGCTTTTCCCCTGAAAACCCATGCTCCTTGAAGTATCTGAGTGCTTTTCCTTGTACAAATCCTATCTACTGACCCATTCCTAAAAGGGCCTACTGTTCCCCTTACACTCCCATTTCCTCCAAAATCTCCGTCAAATCACTCCCTTCCTCTTTATCTGATTAAAATTCCCTTTCTCCCCTCTATCGTTGCCAAATTCCGCCCTCCAATTGCATAAAAATGGCCCAGAAACCATATTTTTCACATAACAGGCCTGAGCCCCCTTCTCCGCTAAGCGCCTGCACCCTGTCTGTCCATACAACCCAGCGCCGTGACCAAAGCATTAACCCCGAAGGTGCTAGTCCCATGGGTTTTTTAGGCGAGCTTACATCCGTCGATCTGGTTTAATCGGACGGCCACCCTTTAATCCGCAGTCCCCCATGTTTCCCGTCCATTTCCTTCACCATGCCATCGCCGTCCACTCACATGACGATCTAACGGTCCGTGTTCTACCTGCCTGTGGACCCCTCCGCAAACACTGTTTAAAACCCGACTGTTTTTATCGCACTGCCTTTGGGCGGCAGACGGTATTTCTAAAATCGGAGCGATTCCACTGGCCATCTACCACCTGTCTCCTGTACGATTCTGAAACCACCCATTTCCCACGCGTTATTGTTTGACTCAAGTCATCCAGCGAAATCGCCGTCAGCCGTTTGATCTCCAGACGCCCATCCGACAGCCACCAATCAACGAAGCAGTGCACGGGTTAAATCACCTCTGCCATGCCCGATGGCTCACCGTATGTCGCCCTCGCCGTTGATCTCCCCCGCGATCAACGGCCTGGATCTGTCCACCCTCTGATGACCGAGTCCACCCGCCACGTCGTAATTCCACGTGCATGTTCCGTACCCTACGACTATTCCGTCGCAGATAATGTCCCATTCTCGTGTTTTTAATGTTTTTCATGCGTTTTTCACTCTGCAGACCATTAATCAACTACCAGAGCGATTTTTTTCCATTCCCTCTACAATTTCTTCCGCCATGTCATTGATTACACACCTCTCTCACCCTCCACATCATCCATCACCTCCGTCCATTGTTTCTCCACATCTTTCGTGTTTTGCAGGTTTGTCAATGGTAATTGATCGCCATAATTCACAGCTTCCGCACAGTGACAATGAAACCAAGAAAGATTATCTTCAGTGGCTGGAGTTATGAATAGCAACCCGGGAAGGTGAAGACAGGACGTCCATTAAAAAGAACAAGGTTTAACTTTGTGGAAAATATCCTGGCGTCATTAAAACCTGAGCTAACCTGTCAAAAGTAGAGATGGAGCGACAAAGAGTTTCAATACGAAGCAAAGGGATTAAGGCACCCTAATGAGGATCCTCAGCCTTAAATCAGTGGTTACAAGTCAAAGCACCAGTTGAAGACCCCGAGGATCGATCAAGAGGTCCAGCGCAAGCAAAAGGTAACATCAGGGTTTATTCATCAGCAGAATGTTTTTCTTCATCAAGTGCAGGGCGTCCATACAGCTTTTATTATGCACAATGTCCCTGAAGGAATTTCCACCCTAAGAGCAGTTCAAAATCGCCAGAGCATTTATATAGCAGACTTATTAGTAATTCATTTTCTTTTTGTTTATTCACCACAAGTAAAACAAATCACCACAGCCAAATTATGCCAAGCTCATATTTGAAGAAGATCACTCTCTCACAAGGAAGGTGACAGAGATTAAATACACAGCAATTAAACAAAATGGGTCTCAGCCCTGCATTCATTCTTTGTGTTTAATGTTACATTTAGTGTTCACCTACCTCCTCAGTCGATCTTCTATTCATCCTCTGCTATAAAGAACAGAAAGAAGGTTGTTGGTTGTTGCTGAGATATCAGTGAAATGCAAGCATTCTCCTCTTGAGACAAGTTCTCTGTGTAATATTGTAAGATAGGCTGAGATTCGATGTATTCAGACTGAATGTTCAAGCTATGGGCTATGATGTACCTGATTGGTGTTGCTTTTAATATAACAAGCATGTTTCTTTGGATCCTGATCTAAAGCAGTTGGTGATTTTTTCCTTTCTCTGTATTTTTGATTGACTTTCTTTCATTTCATTACGTTTCTTCAGGCTCGCATCAGAAGTTTGGCATAAGATTTACCCTTGATAGGTACCTTATGTTGCTGCTCTCCCAGCCCTTTATGTTTTCTGCTTATATGTGTATCTGAATATTGATTTCAACTGATTTAACCAATGTAGTGGATGTTATTGCCTGCTCTCTGATGTATGAATTGATGGAATCTATGTTTATATGTTCTTGTTAGGATTTGGTTGAAGGTGTTGAGAACACTGGAGGGATAGAACCTTGTCTCTACCTCTTTAGGACCCTTCCATCCCAACTAAGCCCTCCTAAGATCCCTGGTTCTACCTCTGATTGTGTCCAAGCAGGCCTGGAGTTAAATGACCTCTGGCCTGATCTATGGACATAGTTGGATGGTCCCTTTCCTTTCATTTTCAGTCCTTAATGTCCCATTCCGAATATCATCTTTAAGATCCGAATGCTCTAGATGACTAGCCCAACTGAAAGCTTTCACATTGATTACAAGTAAATCCTTTCTTGACTCCATAGCCCAATGGCTTTGAAGTTCTATGGAATCTCTACCTCTGCCTAGCTTTCCTTCTTTCTCATCCTTGTCTTACATTGGACCTTCCTTTCCTGATTCCCAACAACCAAACATAAACAATAAAACAAACAACCCCGCGCCTATAACTAGCCTAACACCATAACTTAGAGTTTCAAAGACAAACACCTTTGGCAATCATAGAGAGATCCCTCTCTGGACCTAGGAGGGCTAGATCCTAAGGTCTGAAAGTGGTTCTATGTTGTCTCATCTTTTGGTCTTGTCAACTTGGCCAAAACATGGGAACACCAACAGGATCAATCAAACTATTCACTTGCAAAAAACAAGGGAAGAAGTTTATGTCAAATCTCAAGTCATTCAAGATAAAATCAAGAATTTTTTTTTATAAAAATACTAAAGAGGATGATTTATACATAGGAGATAAAGTGTTAAAGTGGGATTCCAGAATAGAAGACAAAGAAAAACATGGAAAATTTGATTTTCTATGGAAATGACCTTATGTGATTTATGGATATAGAGGTAATAATGCTTTCTTTCTGAAAGAAATGGATGGAACAGATCTGCAAGGAGGACCAGTAAATGGCAGAATGCTGAAGCACTACTACTCTCTTGAGTTAGCAAACAGTTAGTTTTTATTCACTTTGATCATTGTACTTATACATTGAAAAGTTTCTATTAGATTGGATGTTTCCCTAAAAAATTTGAAGCCCGAAGAGAAGGCCTCAAGCTTTGAAAGGTGAATATCATAAGTATGAATAAGTTGCAGCTATCATAAGACATTTACAAGGTAATGACAGTCAAATTCTAAAGGCTTCTAGTCTCAAAGTTCTTCATATTTCATCAGGAAATGTCATCCCCATGTGGAGCTAGAGTCATATAATAATAGGGTTCATCAATTTTGAATTGAATTTGATAGTCCTGTAAATATGTACATACCTTGCTTTCTGCAAGTTGTTTTCCCATATTTTAAAAAAATGAAAAAATAAAAATCAAAAATCAAAAAGAGGGTAAAAGTCCTAAAAGAAAAATCAAAGGACTTAGAAAATTATAGACCCCAAAAGAAAAAAGAGATAAAATTAAGACCTAAAAGTGAGCAAGTCCAAATGCCACTACTTTTACTTTACTGCAAGAATAATGATTATGTGCAGAGTGTCAATAAATGCCATAATCCATGATTAGTTAAACAGTTTAATTTTAACTTTTCATGCTTTCAATCTCATGTTTTAGGTAGTGAATAAAGATTTGTCAAACAGTTTAAACTTGAAAAATCAGTAGATAGGTAAAGAATAATGAGGAGCTCAACATTTTAATCTGAGCCATCGGATGAAATAAGGTAGATCTAGATAGATTTTATTCTTTGAAAGAAAATTTTTTAAGGTTGCAAGCCTAAATGCACCTACAAAATGAAGAAAAAATGTTAGAAATGAAGTTAGGTAGGTAAAAAGTAGTGGTACAATCATGTAAATAAAACATCATCGGGCATAATCACTAATTTCCCCTCCCCTATAAGTTTCAGTATTCTAAGTTATCAGTCAAATAGGCTCAGAGCATTTCTCTGACTTTTGTTGGGACCGGACCGAAGGCTCGATGACTGGTTAGTTAAAAATATTGTGTTCTTATGTTAAATCTTCATTTATCATCATTAACCCTTCATTCATACATTAAAACCCCTTTTTCCTAAGTAAAGACACATTTTTACTTAGTAAAATTGTAACCCTAAAATAATTAACTTCATCCCTTCAAAAGCATTTATAAAACCCCAAAATTATAATTTGTGCTATGTTAAAGTGTAAAATATTAAAAAAGACAACACTCCTTTGCTTTGTCTATCATATACACTTTACTTGGAGATAAAATGTGTTTATGTTATATTTCACTACCCTTTCATATTAACTTTTAACATATTTTATTAAATCCCTAAGAAGTACCCTCCTATATTTATTAATTCCCTTATATTTAAAATACCCCAAAAACCCACTATTTTAATGTTTAAGACCAAAGTCTATTATCCCCATGTATGTAAATAAAAAATCCCAAACTATAAGCCCTTTGGTATAAAAACTATCGTTATTCAAATACCCCACACCTATGGTCTTTAAACTATTGAAAAGGTTTAAAAACCATATAATAAACTAAAACACGCCCCGCATATGTTTCATTAAAAACATTTTATAAATGTTTTGAATGTATTATATTTCTTCCCCCACCATATTATATAAGCCTTAAGGCTTAACCTTTATTAAAATACACTTTTATAAAAGGTAAAGCTCTTTCCGCTATGTATAAATTAAACCTTTACCCCCCAGATATATCATAAAGGTTTGAAAAGTATTTTCACCCATCTGCTGATATCATAAAAGGCTTGGTCCCACCATCTCATTTCAAAGAAACTCCCTAAATGATCTTGACTGTTTGCATCCAAATCTCAGATCTAACGGTCGGAAGTCGATATCACATAGAAGAGATGCAAGACCAACCAAATGCCAAAGCTGCACGAAATAGGTGGTTTCGCCAATTCCTCTCTCCTCCACGTGCCCTAAAGCCACTGGATCACGCGGGTTAGTTTAAAGCCACTTACCATCCAAAACCTACGCGATAACCATTGGTTTCCTACTCCTTTGAAAATTCAAAGCCTCCCTCCCACCTAATGTGACTTACATTCAATGCTGATCAATGCAACTGTAATGATTTAATAAAACCTTTGGTAAGGAATTTGTTGGTTTATTTGCGCATTTAAACCCACTGCATTGCCTCTCCCAATTGTTAAATCCCTGTTAAAGCCTTTTTCTGCCATTTTTTATGCCCAAAACTTGCAAAACCTTTCCCTGAAACTTCTGAAGACTGTTGAGGAGTTGCACATTGCTCTGAGCAATTCACTGAAGTCATCAATTCACCTAGGAACCTTAGAAAATTTTCTAGAAGCTGATACCTGCATCATACTAGGTATTTTTCTCAAAATTGAACCTGCAATCAAGTTGGAAAACCATTTTTAAAGAAAGAAAAACATTTTATGTTAAGAAATTGATTAATTAAATTGCCCAAAAGTCCCAGAAACAGGCCAAACTCTGGAAATTTTTTCCCAGAAACCTTGTTTGTTTGCTACCCGCTATTTCAAGGAAATTTATCAAATGTTTCACAGTTTAATGATCTATTTCAAGCTCTAAAAGGCCAGAAAACCTTTGTAGGTACATTGAACCCTCTGTAACCCTTTTCAATAGAGTTTTAACCCCATTTCTCAACCAAGAAACTCAGAAAACCCCTGTTTTATGTTTTAGACTAGTTTTAAAGCCTCAAAACTTCTTTGATAAACCTAATTGAGCAGAAAACCCAAAAAGAGACTCTATTTTGCCAAAATTTCCCAATTAAGCCTCTTCTATTGTAAAATTGCCTCTGCAAATTGTTTAAACTTGCAGAAGTAGATCAAGATGCCTAAAAAACAGAGTGCAAGCAAGCCTGAGGGTTCTAAACCACCTAAACCTACTCCTGCCATGACTCTAAATACTGCAATTTTGGTCAATCCATTACAACTCCTAGTTGTTGATATTGAACACATTCCCCTAGCTGATGTTGACTACAAAATAGCTGATCCCATAGTTGAATTCAATGTGCTAGATATCCATAACTAGTGCTTTGAGAAGTCTTTAGATGATCAAGAAGAAATCCATATTTGGGAATCCAATTTTCCCAAATATGTAGTCCCATTGACTCACCCTTTTCAAGAGATTATTTGATTATGTCACTAGTACTATATTCTTGAACAAAGAGCTATTGTGAATGAAAGTAAAGAAGTCATATTTACTATCACTATAGAGTCAATTAACCAAATGTTGCAGCTTTGAGCAGACCCCCAAGCAGTCCCTTTGTCTATTGAGTCCCTCACTAAGATATACATTGGCCTAGATTTTCCTAAAAGGTTCATGATTTTTCAGACTTTTGTGCCTCTACATGTTGAAATTCCCAAGTTAGATCCTCCATATTCAACTGGTAAATTCCCTGAAGGTTCAAGGCATGTAATCTCCATGCTTTCCTACATACTTGGGTATTTCATTGATGAGCACACTAATGAATCTATCTTGGGATTATTTTCGACCTTTTCTCCAATTCAAACACCTTAAGTTATCTTTGATTATACTGGTTTCATTGTTGATAGTATTAAATATCAATTGACCAATTTACAGCTTGAAGGAGTATTCAGATATGCCTCCTATATTTTCCACATGTCTCTTTACTTCCAATCAGATAGCTTTCCAATTTCACTTAAAAAGCTAAACATAGAGGGAAAACCTCTATCTGTCATATTTTGGACATCCATACTCAGAAAAGAAGGTACATATTTCAGTTATTGAGAGTTTGCAGAGTTATTTTTACATCCACTGATCACCATGTTGACCAAAACAGATCAGCCTAGAATAAGTGAAGAAATGAAGAAAATATTGCAATTATCAGAGCAAAGTAAAGTTGGTGACTGGTATTTGTATGAGAAATATATTGAAATTAGAGTTTTTGGGTCAAACTTGTTGCCTTACAAGTTACCCAAACATCCATCAATGAGGATCTTTTCCTTGGAGTATATCAGGCAGATCCAAAATTCTGATTCAATCAACTTCATGGCAGCTAAAAAGAAGACCCAATTCAAACTTAAAAATCAAATTGGGCCATTCATATGCAATCACAGGGATGCCGAAAAGGAAGCAACAAATCAACTATTGGAATATAAATTTGAAGAAATTTTCCCTTGGAACTATGATCCATAATTGATCTTGAGCAAGATGAGGGTAAAATGCAAAATAACACCCTTTATACCTAAAGCTAAACCAGAAATAGAAAAGTTTTCTAATCAGCTTGAATGGATTGAAAACACATTAATAGATGCAGTAAGCAAAGGTAATACTATTCATACCTTAGAGACTGCAAATCAACCACAAAAATCCATCAAAAGAATAAGGGAAGAAGGAGCATATGTGGCAGATACTACAACAGAAACAAAGTTCAAGATAATTTACTACAAAAGGCCAAAATTATATATAGCAGGTAAAGGTAAAGTGACAATAGATGTTGAAGAAACAAAGCCCTTAAATACCAACACAAGTTTGCTAGAGACAAATGTAGCTACTGTAGTTATCAGTGAGCCAAATCAAAATGAAGAACAACTAAATAATGAAAATACATAGATGATGGAAAGGCAACAAATTATGGAGGCTTCTTCCTCACATTCAGCTGATGAAAAGGATTTGGGTATTAAGGAGAAATACAAGCAAATCAAGTTGAAGAATGAGGAAATCAAAACTGAAATTTACTCTCAGTTTTTGAAACAAAAGCCAAGTAATCAAAACAAATTCCTATCAACATTTGATTACTCAGGTAAAAAATTGATTGTGTCAGTATTATAGCGCACAGTATCAGTGCCAAAGACAGTTGCTGACTATAAGAAAGTTTATTTAGAAGTAGCTACCGACAAAATCCATGAATTAGATCAAATAGAGTTTCACAGGAAAACCTTAGAGATGTTGTATTCCACAGTTACACCAAAAGATATGAGTGCTCATAAGTTTCAAAACACCATCTCTAATATGCAAGATCAAATGAATATGGATAGAGCTTCATTATATGCCAAAGATCTAAGGATTAAAGCCTTAGAAGAATTAGTATTGCAGATAGGATATGATCCTATAAACATTAAAGCAGCAGAAGCATTGGTAAAAAAGAAAAATGAGGATATAGCAGCCTTGAGGAAACAACTCAAACTTCCTCAAAGTGAGCATCCTCAAACAAAGGAAGTCTTACAGGAACAAAAGGAAAAAGATGAAATTATGAGTTTAATTCTTCAGCTAACAGCTTAGACTAAGGAAATGGAAGTACAGATGGACCAACTTGTCTAAGAAAAGGAGACATTAAAAGAACCAGTGATTCCTACAGTCATCCCAGTCATCACTGCAGCAGTGCCTTCAACTTTAGGAGAAACGTTGGCACCCAAAGAACCATTGGCCACTGCAGTGCCAGTGACTTCTTCCACTACATCAACGACTGAATCATCTACCACAATAGTTCAAGCTACAGATGATGCCAGTAATATATTAACATCAATGGAAGAGATGTATTTGAAGATAAATGGAATTAACAAGTTCACAAAGATGATTGAAAATATTGAGAAGAAAAATAAATCAACTCAGATAAATGCTAAAATACATGAACAAAATGCCGACAGATTGAGTGAAGAGGTAAAGAAGTTAGAAAAAGAATTAACCCTCAAGGATCAAATATCATACATAAAAAATTACCTGTGGATTAATGTAATTGAATCCATCCATGATATATGGCCTTCAATTCAGGTAATTTTTTAGCAAAGAGAATTATGGCTAGCAGCCCAAGCAGAAATCCAAAAGACTCATAATGATTTGGCTGACAAACTAGAACATGCTATAAGATTAATAAATTTCCTCAAAAACAAAAATAGATAGGAATTGGAAGAGCTCAAAATAACATATAGAACTTCCACTATCCTAGAAATCAAGAAAGTCACCACAAAGAGAAATTTGATGAGGTAACTTGAAGAAAAATGTGAAGGTATGAATACTGTTATAACTAGATTTATGGCTAAGTTCACAAATTTCAGACAAAAGGGACTTCCTGATATCATGGTTATTAATGATAAATTGATGCCTCAAAATGATTATGACAAGAAGATAAGAGAATATGCCAAAGGACAGGTGAATAAGCCAACAGGTCAAGGCATCCCCATAGGAAAAGTGTTACAGAAAAGTTTTGAATATTTATTTTATTTACAGTATGAGATCAAACACTTATTTGTTATCAAGCCTACCTTTGCTAGATATATAGAAGTTGATGAGAATTTTAGGAAAATAAAGAATATTCAGATTCCTAAAAATGAGGATTGGCAAGCTCTTACAGATTTACTGTGAAGGATAAAAACAAGCAGGTGAAAGGAAGAAAGAAAATTGTTTTCTAAATTTTAGTCAAAATAGATTTTTATTTACAGCAGTAAACAATTTTGACTAAATGTTAAAGAGTATCAGTTAGAGAGTATAAGTGAATAAAGAGTATTCGAGAAAGAGTATCAGTCAAGGCAAGTCATATTTCAGAAAATATCTAAATGCCAGCAAGGAGGACACCAAGGCAGCCGCCTGCTTTATCCTCAAAACTGTTTCTCTTTCTTATGGATAAAATAGAACAACTTGTTGATTTTTTAAGCAGTTGTCTCTATTTTTATTGTAAAGATATTTTATTTTCCTAAGTTAATTACTAGAATTCATCTAGTATATTTTGTAAAAAAATATGTATAAATACTTCATCTTTAGAAGTATTTTGTGTGGAATAAAATTTCCGGTATTGTTATAGTCATTCTTCTTGGACTTTTAAAGCTTTTGTGTGTCAAAACTTCGAGTAGCAGGCTAGATCAAGTGAAGTGTTTTCTTCACTTGTCATTGTTTCTTTTCTCTGTTACATGCATCCATTTATGTTTATGCTAAATCTGAATGTATAACTAGGAGTATTAATATAAGATATGTTAATAACACCCTATTTTTAACTATTTATCATTTATATGTTTTCCTCCAATTTCCAGTGTAGGGAACCCTTAATTTCTCCCTCTCTCGTTTGACTTCTTCCTACTACTTCCTTTTCCGGATTTAAGGATTCTTAAGTGCCCTTTATCCCAATCATACCACCTCACCAAAACAACTTTCCAAGATCTCCAATGGTTATCTATCTTGCCTTGAAGACATTTGACCTCTTTTCCCTTGATCTCAGTCTTGTTTGCTTGATCTTGACTCCATAGCCCAATGGGAAAATATATTTCCCACTATCCATCCTTTCAATTGATTTTCTCCCACCAAATCTTCCAAAACCAAACCAAAGCTACACATTCATAACTAGCCTAATATTTACAAATTAAACAAAGTTAAAACTTAAAGAGAGAGCCCTCTCTAAACCCTAGGAAGGCTAGATCCTAGAGTTTGAAGTTGGGTTGTGGTTACCTCTAGAATTATTAGACTGAAAACCAAAATCACACAACTTAAGAATTACTAGAGTGATAACAGAGAGTACGGCAATACCTAATTCATACATCATTCATGCTATCAGTCTCCATCCTCATTTCCCAACTCATTGGGAAAATGAGAGGTACTTCCCATGAGTCCCAAACTCCATGTGTAGGATGCATGTGGCACATAGATAAAGGAGAGGGTGAACCAACTCAATATCATAATAGTGGGGAAGAAGCACACCAACAAGGTAAGGCGAACCTTGCCCTGTGGTTGCTTATAGCTCTAAGAATCTATTCCCAAGCCCCTTGGAGCTCCTAGAGCTCATAGTCCAACTCAGGCGAGACCCTCAAGATAGGGTTTGTCCACAATACCAATATTTTCACGGAAGGTTAATAATTTGACCTTCCCTAGGTGCTTTGTGAGAATATTTTTGATCTACTCATCAGTCCCAATGTGATGGAGCCTTACGGCGCCTCATTGTACCATGTCCTAGACAAAGCGGTACCTAATATCAATATGCTTGGATCAATCGTGGAACATAGGATTCTAAAAAATACTAATCCCATTTTGGTTACCACAAAGGGTAACATTGGTATCCAACACATGTCCAAACAACTCACTAAAGATATTTATCAACCAAACAGCTTCACAACAGGCCATACTCACTGCAATTTATTCGACCTTGGCGGTGCTCAAAGAAATGATTTTCAGCTTCCTGATCATCCAAGATATCGAACTAGAACCTAGAGTGAAGAAACATCTATATGTGCTCCTACAATCCACCACACTGCTTGCCCAATTGGCATTGGTATATCCATGGAGTCTCATACTCTCGGCAGTGTATCTCAGTCAATGGTTGATTATGCCCCAATATATCTAAACAGATTATTGGAAAAAATCCAGTGAATGTGATTATTCTCGACCATGTATTGACTCAATGTGTTCATTGCAAAACATATGTCTAGATATGAGTTCACTAAGAACATCAAGGCTCCCACGAGTTGACGATACTCAGTGGTATTTCACAACTCAGGCCCAATAGAACTTCCACACAACTTCTTAAAGTTGAGTTCCATTAGAGTGATCATGGACTTGCAGTCCACCATCACAAATATCTCTAGCAGCTTCATGGCATATTTTCCTTAAGAAAAGAGACTATCACCTAGATTTTTCTAGACCTCCAAACCTAGGAAATAGTGCATCAATCCTAGGTCCTTCTGTTGGCAATATGATGCAGAGTGTTGTCCTTGATGGCAACCCACTTGATGAAGATGATGGCAACCTACTTAATGAAGTTGTCTTTGATAACAACCTGGTTGATGATGATGTAAATCTGATGTGAAGATTGTTGGCATGTGTTGTCTTTGATGGTAATCTACTTGAAGAGATGAGAATTGGCTATATGATGTGATGAAGTTGTCTTTGGATAACACCCTGTTTGATGAAGTTGTTCTTGATGGAAACTGACTTGATGAGTTGCAACCTATGTGTCAAATATGTATAGATGATGTATCTACAGATCAGCTACAGAAGTTGCAGAAGAAAGAAATATCAGTATGTGCAAGAATAATGATGAAAAAGGTGTGTTACAAGGCATACGCGGTTTTGTCAAGGAGAAGGCGTGTATGCACGTGGAAAAGTACGTGCCAAGTCGCGTATGATCAATTGTGCACTCTAAATGTGTAAAACCAGGGGTTACTATCATGGTATTGACCCATTGTATTGAGCGCTGGATTGTCGATGAGATCCCGTCCAGGAATACCATCGGAAGTGATGTGGTTTTGGCTCATGGTATTGACAAAGGCTAAATCTACATAAGGAGAAGAAATTAATTGTGCAAAGTGAGTGCATGAGTCTGGGTTTGAATGAATACTTCACTCTGAAGTATGTCTGAATGGAAAGGGTAACAGTTTGATGATAGATCTGATTCTATGATGCACCTATGAAGAAAATGATGAAGAGGGATCTCTAGATCTGAAATGTATATGTATTGTATAGATCTGTTTAGATCTGCTATCTGACGAATATTTGCTGAAATGAAGAATGAATTCTGAGCTATTCATCTGATCTGAAGAGCTACACAAGTCCTAAAAGAGTTACATATCTATACGCGGGTTATATTCTGCAAAGGTGCGTGTATACGTGGTATGTCTTCAGAAAAAGCGCATATTAAATGTGAAATTAGTGCAGATGTATACGCAGGTTCGTTTATGTGAAAGCACGTATATACACAGGTTCAGTGAAAGGAAAGCGCGTATGAAATCTAGGGCTTGTTGAAGTATGTGGTATGAAATGTCTGATCTGTTCTGCTGTATTACTGCTATCTGTCTATGATGTATTCATACAGATCTGGGTTTTCTGAATATCGATTATTTTTCTGACTATGTTGATAAAATATGAAGTTGTTGATTGATTGGTTGATGATTTATTGAATGAATTGATAAGGGTATAAGTTTCAGTTTGATGTATGATTGAGCTTAAATGTGTGGAGCGGGTCCAGTCTGAAAATATGATGAAAAGTGGCCTGCAAGTTGTGATCTATTGAAGCTATTGGATCCAGTATGAAAATTGATGAAACATCGTCCATGGTGGTGCTGAGGGTTGTAGCCTTCAGTCAGGGGGTTGTAGCTCCCTTCCATGTGAGGCTGGTAAACGAGAGCAGGGGGTTGTAGCTCCCTTCCAGGAGAGGCTGGTAAACGAGAGTAGGGGGTTGTAGCTCCCTTCAAGGTGAGGCTGGTAAACGAGAGCAGGGGGTCATAGCTCCCTTCCAGGAGAGGCTGGTAAACGAGAGAAGGTTTTAGCCTTCTTCAGGTGGGTGCCTGCATGCTGGTATGAGTCTATGCCAGTACATGGTTGTAACATGTTTTTTTTATATAATAAATATTGAAGACTGAGACGACGGCAGCGGTGGTTTTCGCTCGACTTGGGTTTCCACCTTAAATCCTGGTGTTCTTGTGTGATGCTTATGTGTGATGATTTATTCTGTTATTACTGCACATGCTTACTGTTATCTAATCATCAGAAGAATGAATGTTGCATAGATCTAAGTAAAGAATTAATGGCATAATAAGATCTCTGTATATACGCGAGTTTTATGAAGGATATCCGCGTGTATACGCTAGTTGGCTTCAGCAAAGTAGTGTATGGGTTTTTAGAGAATGAAAAAGTAAAAGTTTGAGTAAGTCCTAAATATTGATTCACCCCCCCTCTCAGTATTTTTCCCAACAATTGGTATCAAAGCAGGTCCTTCTGCAGAAGCTTGATCGCTTGAAGGAGATCCATCGCAATGGGAATTCATGAAGGCGTAATGTCTATAAGGCCACCTCTATTCAATGGAAGTAATCTGATATTCTGGAAGATATGAACAAAAGCATATCTACAAAGTCTTGGTGCAAAAGTATGGGCAATCGTGGAAGGAGGTTATCATTATCCGGCAAGTATTCCTACTGATGCAGCAGAAAGGAAGAAATATGAAATCAATGCCAAAGCCGTCAATGTCTTATTAGGAAGCATGTCTGAACCAGAATTTGCTAAAGTGATGCAACTAAATTCAGCAAAAGAAATATGGGACAAAATCATTCTGAGCTATGAAGGAGATACAAAGGTAAAAAGTGCAAAACTCCAAACTCTCAGAATTGAATATGAAAATTTAAGGATGCATAGTGATGAGAGTATTGCCAGTTTCTTTTTACGTCTAGATGATATTGTAAATCGTATGAGAATTTTGGGTGAAACCATAACTGATACTACTCTGGTAGAAAAAGTCTTAAGATCTTTAACTTCAAAATTTGAGTCAAAAGTATCAGCTATTAAAGAAAGGCAAGATCTGCAAACTCTTACTATTGTTCAACTACATGGTATTCTGACCGCTTATGAAATGAGGCAAGGAGGTCCCTCTCAAATCAAAGAAGCTACTTTTAAGGCGTGTGCAAAAGAAAAAGAAAAGGAAGTTGTCAAGGAATCAAATTATATATCAGAAGAAGAAGAAGAAAATTTTGTGAGAAGACTCCAACCAGGTACTAGAAGATTCAAAGGTAAGCTTCCCCTCAAATGTTTTGATTGTGGAAGAGTTGGTCATTATGCTGCGAAATGTCCTTATAGAGAAAATCATGATAAAGGGAAACAATTTGTAAAGGGAAAGAGTTATTATGCAAATGAAGATAATAATGAAATGTCAAGTGAAGATGAAGAAGATTATGACCAAGATCTGAAAGCGCTCATGGCAAGGAAGCAAAAGAAGAAGGCTACTCAAAGAAAGAAGATACCTCAGAAAACATGTGCAGTAGAAAATGAAGAAGAGGAAACATGTATTGATTGTTGTTCTTGTGATCCACTTTCTTGTGCATGCAATGATGAAGATAGTGAAAGTAACAGTATAAGTCTAGAAGCAAATCTCAAGATCAATGATGAAAGTAATGATTGGAATCAATTTCATAAGAGAGAATCTATCTACAAAGATATGATCTCTAGAATGAATGAACAGAAAAAAATACTGAATGAACAGATAGACAAGTATCAAAAGTTGTATGTTTATGCTACCAATCAAAGTGAAAGACTTGAAGCAGAAATCATCTCTCTCAAAGAAGATTTGAAAAAATCAAATAAAAAGAATGAAGAACCCCTACCATTTGAAAAGGAAGGACTTGAAGCAGAAATCATCTCTCTCAAAGAAGATCTGGAAAAATCAAATAAGAAGAATGAAGAACTGCTACAAACATGTGAAGAACAAGGAAATTGGTTGAAGGAAGAAATTTTAAAATTAAATGATCAAGTAGAAGAAGGAAAAAGGGTCGAAGAAAGCATGAAGAAGCAATGCCAAAAATTGGAGGTTGAGGTAAACATTCTCAAAGGTAAATTAGAAGAAAAGGATAAACTTTTGAGGTTTCAAGATAGTACTAAGATTCTGGACAATATTCTTAGTAATCAAAGATCTCCTGCTATTAAACTTGGTCTTGGTTTTCATGAAACTGTTAAAGGAGAATCTAGTTCACAAGGAAGTGCTAAAGAATCAAAGGATATCAATGCAAAGCCTGAAGTGTTGAAAGAAGCAAAAGGTCAACCAAAAATCATGAACTCTCAAAAGAAATCATTCCCTACTTCTATCAATAATGTTGAATGCTTTAAATGTCATAACTATGGGCATGTTGCAGCCAGTTGCAGGAGCAGATTGTTTCAGTCACAAACAAGTAGATTCTACACAGAAAGGTACTCAGGTGTCTTCAAGGGGTATTGTTTTTCATGCAGTAAGTATGGTCATAAAGCAGCTGATTGCAATAGAAGGAAGAATAGAACAACACATTATGATCCTTATGCTTACTTTTCTGGTCACATAAGATGCTATACTTGTAACAAGTATGGACATGTAGAAAAAGAATGCTAGATGAATAGATCTGAGAAATTGGAGAACTTCCAGCACACAATAAGAAATTTCAAGCAAAGCTGGAAAAAGAAGGAAGACCGGTCAGAAACGTAGGGAATATTGACCCTACTGCAGTCATCCACTTCTAAAGCTTATTTCTCATAATGACTGCATGAATGATGTGAGATACATTCTGGTGATTAGTAATGTATCATCACAGGGGGAGCGATGTATGGTGATTCTCATGGTTGATTTGGTTATTTTGGTTATTTTTATTTCTGACAGTGCATCTGATATAACAAGAGAAGACAGGTACAGGTGATACAAATTAAGGGGGAGATGAAGGAGTGAAATTTTCAGTGTTTCACTTTCCATACGCGGGTTTTGTGAAAAAAATTCCCGTATACACGTGAGTTCCTTTGGAGATAGAAGCGTATGGTTTTCTGTGATAAGAAATTCAGTGATTCAGCTCAAGAACAGAAGCACAGGTTTAGGGGGAGCATCAGTCTAACTACTAATGATTGCATTATTGGCACTGTATTTGCTTATTCCTTAATATGCATGCTGAAATGATGATGATATGATACATGGTTACTTATGATGAGTTTATGGATAAGCCCTGTTTGCTTTTTAATGAAAATTATTTTGTTTTTTGGATGAGATGGAAGTCTTATGATTCAGAGATAAGGATAGATCATGCAGAATTTGTTGCTAATGATTATTGTCACAAATGAGCCCTTTTATAAATCTTGAAGATTTTGGTGACATCAGATCACTTGGATGATTGCCTGACACATATTGTCTACTGAAGAATTTGTTTTGGAATAATAATTCCTCTTGGGAAGAATATGTTGATGCTGCAAAGAGCTTGAAGGCTTGGTTACTAATGTGCTTATGCTAAAACTGTTGGATGACACTTGAAAACTCAACTACTGTGTCCTATCTTTCTTCTCTCATATATTCCAAGGAAACATTCGAATATCACAGACAGAAGCTGGAAGTTATCTGGAAGTTATCTCTGCCTCTCAGAATATCAGATCTATTTAAAATCAGAAGATTAAAATGGATACGTGGGTTTCCTGAAAGACAGTCGCGTATATACGCGAGTTAATACACATAAAATCGTGTATGGGTATTTTCTGACAAAAAAAAATTTGGTTCAGCGTTCTTCAGCACATTTGCAGTGTTCTTTGGTATTTCTGGTGGTGTTCCAGTTATTATATTTCTGTTTCATTCTCTAATTTTGGGTAAAGATGCCTTGATGATTGGCTGTTGAAAGTGTTCAGGTTGCACAAGCTAAGGAGGAAGTTTTGGTCATACGGAAAGGATGCATTGAACGCATAGTTTCAGGGGGAGCATTAGCCTTGCTAAATATAATGCATTGTTGGGATTATGATGATTCTGAATTATGATCTCTCTCTTGAGGTTTTTTGGTCTTGATTGTAAAAATTCATATTTGTAATTTGATAAAAAGGTCATGTTGAGACCTATGATGTAAAATTGTAATATTCAATCATGTAAGGACTTGAGTCAAAGTGTGTAAACCCACTTGGTTGGGTACTTGAGTCAATTTTGTAAACCCACTTGGTTGGGTACTTGAGTATCATATGTAAATCCACTTGATTGGATCTTTGATGTAAGTATGAGTCCTTGGTGATAGGAAGGTCATAGAGTCATGAACTTCATTGGAAAATATGTTTGAACATTCAGCATGAACTCAGGGGGAGCATGGTAACTTTAGTGCACATCAGATCTACAACGCTCTTCTTTCTACATGAGCATAAAAACCTTGTGTTGGTTTTGATCCGCCCTTTTCCCTTGATGTCAAAGGGGGAGAGTAACATGGTGTTTGAATAGGGGGAGATTATCATGGTATCTATCTGATGTGGTGATCAAACACCATCTTGGTTGCCATCAAGTCCAAAGGGGGAGATTGTTGGCAATATGATGCAGAGTGTTGTTCTTGATGGCAACCCACTTGATGAAGATGATGGAAACCTACTTAATGAAGTTGTCTTTGATAACAACCTAGTTGATGATGATGTAAATCTAATGTGAATATTGTTGGCATGTGTTGTCTTTGATGGTAATCTACTTGATGAGATGAGAATTGGCTATATGATGTGATGAAGTTGTCTTTGGATAACAACCTGTTTGATGAAGTTGTTCATGATGGAAACTGACTTGATGAGTTGCAACCTATGTGTCAAATATGTATATATGATGTATCTACAGATCAGCTACAGAAGTTGCAGAAGAAATAAATATCAGTATGTGCAAGAATAGTGATGAAAAAGGTGTGTTACAAGGCATACGCGGGTTTTTCAAGGAGAAGGCATGTATGCACACGGAAAAGTACGTGCCAAGTCACGTATGATCAATTGCGCTCTAAATGTGTAAAACCAGGGGTTACTACCATGGTATTGACCCATTGTTTTGAGCGTTGGATTGTCTATGAGATCCCGTCCAGGAATACCATCGGAAGTGATGTGGTTTTGGCTCATGGTATTGACAAAGGCTAAATCTATATAAGGAGAAGAAATTAATTGTGCAAAGTGAGTGCATGAGTCTGGGTTTGAATTAATACTTCACTCTGAAGTATGTCTGAATGGAAAGGGTAACAGTTTGATGATAGATCTGATTCTATGATGCACCTATGAAGAAAATGATGAAGAGGGATCTCTAGATCTGAAATGTATATGTATTGTCTAGATCTGTTTAGATCTGCTATCTGACGAATATTTTCTGAAATGAAGAATGAAATCTGAGCTATTCATCTGATCTAAAGAGCTGCACAAGTCCTGAAAGAGTTACAGATCTATACGCGGGTTATATTCTGCAAAGGCGCGTGTATACGCGGTATGTCTTCAGCAAAAGCGCGTATTAAATGTGAAATTAGTGCAGATGTATACGCAGGTTCGTTTCTATGAAAGCGCGTATATACGCAGGTTCAGTGAAAGGAAAGAGCGTATGAAATCCAGGGGTTGCTAAAGTATGTGGTATGAAATGTCTGATCTGTTCTACTATATTACTTCTATCTATCTATGATGTATTCATACAGATCTGGGTTTTCTGAATATTGATTATGTTGCTGACTATGTTGAGAAAAGATGAAGTTGTTGATTGATTGGTTGATGATTTATTGAATGAATTGATAAGGGTATAAGTTTCAGTTTGATGTATGATTGAGCTTAAATGTGTGGAGTGGGTCCAGTCTGAAAATATGATGAAAAGTGGCCTGCAAGTTGTGATCTATTGAAGCTATTGGATCCAGTATGAAAATTGATGAAATGTGGTCCATGGTGGTGCTGAGGGTTGTAGCCTTCAGTCAGGGGGTTGTAGCTCCCTTCCAGGTGAGGCTGGTAAACGAGAGCAGGGGGTTGTAGCTCCCTTCCAGGAGAGGCTAGTAAACGAGAGTAGGGGGTCGTAGCTCCCTTCCAGGTGAGGTTGGTAAACGACAGCAGGGGGTCGTAGCTCCCTTCCAGGAGAGGCTGGTAAACGAGAGAAGGTTGTAGCCTTCTGCAGGTGGGTGCCTACGTGGTTGTAACATGTTTTCTTTATATAATAAATATTGAAGACTGAGACGACGACAACGGTGGTTTTCTCCCAACTTGGGTTTCCACCTTAAATCCTGGTGTTCCTGTGTGATGGTTTATTCTGTTATTACTGCACATGCTTACTGTTATCTAATCATCAGAAGAATGAATGTTGCATAGATATAAGTAAAGAATTAATGGCATAATAAGATCTTTGTATATACGCAAGTTTTATGAAGGATATCCACGTGTATACGCTAGTTGGCTTCATCAAAGTAGCGTATGGGTTTTAGAGCATGAAAAATAAAAAGTTTGGAGTAAGTCCTAAATACTGATTCACCCCCCCCTCTCAGTATTTTTCCCAACACCTTCATATCAAACTCAGAAGATATATCCCTCTTACATTGATCAATGAGAGGGTCAATAGCTGTCAGGAAGAGATCATCCACATAGAGAATCAGAATGAGAGGCTTATCAACCTTAAAATAAATTTTTGGATCAACATCACTTCGAGTGAAGCCCAACTTCATCAAGTAGTTATCGATCCTCTCATACCAAGCCATGGGGGCTTGCTTCAACCCATAGAGGGATTTCTTCAACCTGCATACATATGTGTCTCTATCTTGGACTTCAAAACCCAGAGGTTGTTCCACATATACCTCTTCCTTGATTGAACCATGTAAAAAGGTAGTCTTCACATCCATATGATGGAGACTCAATCCTTGCATTACAGCAAGGGAAATGATCGATCAGATGGAAGGTATAGCAGGGCACATGTGCAAATATATCATCATAATCTATGCATTCCTTTTGAGAGAAGCCTCAGGCAAGGGAAATGATCGATCGGATGGAAGGTATAACAGGGAACATGTGCAAATATATCATCATAATCTATGCATTCCTTTTGAGAGAAGCCTAAGGCAAAAAATCTTGCCTTGTACTTTTCAACACTTCCATTGGCTCCATGCTGGATCTTGTAGAGCCATTTTGAGGTGACAACAAATTTGTCCTTCGGTTTAGGGACCATATCCTAGACATCATTCTTCATGATCGATTCATATTTTTTAGGTCCCTATATTAATATTATAGTCCATTATTGTTGTTAGTTTACCCCCCTTATTGTTATTGTTGTACCCCTGTAACCCCCATATTGTTATTATTGTGCCCTTACATTATTATTGTTAGGTCGGCTAGGATTACATTGTGGTCCCATGGACTCCTATTTATAGAAAGGAGGTTTCTTCATTTGTATCATCCAAGAATTATTCATTCATGTAGCGTATTGGAGGTTTCCCCCTCGAAGTGGCTCATTTATAAGACGTTGATATCTATTTTCTTCTATTTTTGGAGCTATTTTCACAACATTTGGTATCAAAGCTTTGGATTCTATGGTTTTGCTGCACCAAATAGGTCATCGTGGAATTTTCTCTATAACTTTTTTTCTACAAAGGTTAAGAAGCTAAAAGTTTAGAGCATGAAGTTGAAATCCTGGGGAACAGTGTCGCAAAATTTTAGAGCTTGGTTCACAATATTTTCGGATATATGATCTGTGGAAGTTAGGTATTTTTCAGGCTCCTGAATTTCATCTCAAAGAGGTGAACGTGGGAAAATCTTCATAACTCTCTCTCTGAGCATTGGATTGGAATTTTGTAAAAAGTGGCTGGAAGAAAAAAAACTTAATTTTCCTGTCTATCAATTTCAAAGCTGAAGGAGCAAACAGTGACATGTGGCAAGTCATACAAGTTCGCTCTATTGAACCAATCCATAATTAGGATATTGTGGGAGATTGGACATAACTTTGTCTTGTAGAATCCAGATCAGGTTAGGCCTTTGGCATTCAAAAGCTGATTCAGAGGGCTACCTCAAAGCCAAATTTCAGACATTGAAGATCCAAAATCAAAAAGATAATTCAATTTCAATATCTAGCTCCTCAAAAACAAGAAAAAGGTGTGCATTTTTTTCCGAGTTGCATAATTCTTGTTTGAAGAATCAATTTGAATTGATTCCAAGGGCATATTGTAGAATAGATATCAGTATTGGGTTCTAAAATTCCCCCAAAAAATAATTCAACACCCATTAAGCCTTCATAAGGCTCTACTATGGCTCATGAAGAGGAAGAAATGCAACATGACATAACAAAATTACAAGAGGAAATGCACCAAATTTCGCTCTCGCAAAGAGAAACAAAAAATGAAATGCATGTTTTGAAGAAAAGCATGGAAGCTAAGATGGATGGTTTGAAGAAAGGTATGGAAGCTAAGATGTAAGGTTTGAAGGATGGTACAGAAGAAAAAATGGAAGTTTGAAGGAAGACATGGAAGGTTTGAAGGAAGGTTTTTCAAAGTTGATACAAGAAATGATTCGTAATGGCGAAAAGATAATAGAAGAAACTCATGATGAGGACAAAACAAATGTTAATCATGATTTCATAAAATCTAATGTTGGATTGAAGAACCACCATATTCCAAAGATGGATATGAGGAAATTTGATGGCAAGGATCTCGTAACATGGATACTACAGATGGAGAAATATTTTGATCTCAATAATGTGCAAAACACACAAAAGGTACGCATTGCAGCTTTACATTTAGAACAAAATACATTTGTATGGTATCGATGGCTTTGCTCCCATAAAAAAGCTGTCACTTGGTAAATTTTTACGGAGGAAATGATAGCACATTATGAAGATACAAAGAGCAACACCTTCTTTAGCCAATTGATAAATCTCAAACAAAAGGGTTCAGTGGTAGAGCACATTGAGGACTTCCAAAAATTGAATAGAAGGGTAACTGATATTCCAAAGGAACACAGGATTGATGTCTTCATAGGGAATTTAAAGGATAACATCCAACATGAAGTTCGCATTTGGGAGCCTGATTCATTGGAGAAGGTATTCAGGTTGGAAAGAAAAATTGAATGTAAAATTATGGAAACAAGTAAGCCTACCACTCACATCTATAAAGATGGAAGTGTTTCTACTCCTAGACTTCCACAACCTACAAGGTTGATGCCACAGCAATTGGAAGAAAAAAGAGCAAAGGGTTGCTACAGTTGTGATCGCAAATACATTAAAGGTCATAAGTGTGCTGAGAATAAATTATTTTACATAGATTGTGAAGGAACAAAATGAAGAAGAAACTTCAAAAGAAGAGGATATACACCAGGAAGCAACCCTAGAAGAAGAAGAAATGAGTTTGACCATATCGTGTAGTGCATTGGCAGGAATTACCACTCCCCAAACTCTCAATATAGAAGGACATATCAAGAAGAAAAAGGTAATAGTGTTGATTGATTTGGGTAGTACCCATAATTTTGTTCATTGTAAGGTAGCCAAGGAATTGAATTGTTTCCTATACCCATCACCAGAATGTCAAGTGAACGTTGCAAATGGAGGAACTATAAATTTCTCAGGAAAATGCCATAATATCAAGCTAGCCATGAGGGAATATGTATTGAATTTTCCAATGCTTTGCATCCCAATGGGAGGTTCTGATGTTGTACTAGGAGTAAAATGGTTACAATCTTTGGGGATGGTAGCTTTTAATTTTCAAGAAATTTTCTTGAATTTGTTTTTGGAAGGAAAGGAAATTGAATTACGGGGTATCGCAGGGAAGCCAGGAAAGATAATAAGCTCTAATGTAATGAAAAATATTCTGAATAAAGAAAAACAAGGTGTAATTACACAATTATGCTCACTAGAAGTTCCAACATCAACATCATCTATTTCTCCAGATCTCCAAAAAGTCTTGGACAATCATTCCAATGTTTTTGATACTCCCAAAGGACTCCCACCTATTCATAATCATGATCATGCTATTCATTTGATTCCAGGAAGTGTTCCTCCAAACATTAGGCCTTATAGATATCCTAATGTCCAAAAGAGTGAAATTGAACATATGATTGCAGAAATGTTAGAGGATGGTATAATTCAACCTAGCCAAAGTTCTTTCTTTTCCCCAGTAGTATTGGTGCACAAGAAATATGGATCATGGTGCATGTGTCCAGATTATAGGGAGCTCAATAAGCTCATTGTTAAATATAAATTTCCCATTCCTGTGATTGATGAATTATTGAATGAATTACATGGAGAAATTTATTTTACCAATTTGGATCTTCGTTTAAGATATCATCAAATTAGAATGAAGACTGAAGATATTAGGAAAACAACATTTCTAACTCATGAGGGTCATTATGAATTTTTGGTCATGCCTTTTGGCCTTACCAATGCACCTTCTACATTTCAAAGGTTAATGAATTCCATTTTCAAACCCTTAGAAAATTTGTGCTAGTATTTTTTGATGATATACTAATCTACAATAGGTCTTGGAAGGATCATGTTCAACATGTTGACAAGGTGCTTAAACTATTGCAGGAGAAACAATTATATGAAAAAACATCCAGATGTTTCTTTGGAGTAAGAGAGGTGGAATATCTGGGTCATATTGCATCTCACGAGGGTTTTAAGGCAGACCCTAACAAAATTAAAGCCATTAAGGAATGGAAATTACCCACAACCATAAAGAAGTTGCGTGGATTTCTCGGGTTAACAGGGTATTATCACAAGTTTGTTAAGAATTATGGGAGAATAACAACACCTCTAACAACATTATTAAAGAAAGATGCATTTTCATGGACTCTTGAAGCAACTAAGGCCTTTGAACATCTTAAATAGGCAATGTGCCTAACACCAGTCTTAGCTACGCCAAACTTCACAAAAACCTTTATTGTGGAATTTGATTCCTCAGGAAATGGAATTGGTGTTGCTTTAATGCAAGAAGGAAGACCCATTGCTTTTGAAATTCGTTCAATCAAAGGAAAGAAGTTACAAAAGGCTATTTATGAGAATGAAATGTTGGCAATACTACATGCACTAAAGAAATGGAGACCTTACCTAATGGGAAGACACTTCAAGGTAAAAACTGATCATGATAGTCTTAAACACTTTTTGGAAAAAAGACTATCTTCGGAAGAGTAGCAAAAATGGGTCACAAAGATGTTGGGTTATGAGTTTGAAATCATCTACAAAAAAGGGAAGCTAAATGTTGTTGCATATGCACTCTCAAGAAAGGATGAAGAGGTGGAAGCATTGCTTTATGCCATTTTTATTATCCAACCAGATTGGATAACTGAAGCAAGGGATGAATGGAAGAAGGATGAAGAAGTGTGGACAATCATTCAAAACTTGTAGCAAGATCCTAGTACATCTGATACATTTAGTTGGAAAAATGATTCCTTATGGTATAAAGATCACTTATATATTTCCAAGAATTCCCAACTAAAAAAAAATATCCTTTTGTAATTGCACACTTATCCTTTAGGAGGACACTCGGGATTTTTAAAAACTTACCATAGGGTGAAGAAAGAATTTTTTTGGGATGGCCATAAATATGATATTAAAAATTTTGTGGCAGAATGTTTTGTTTGCCAACAAAATAGAGTTGAGACAATTAAGACCCCTGGTCTTCTACAACCTTTATCCATTCCAAGTCAATGTTGGGAGGAGATTTCAATGGATTTTATCACAGGTTTACCTAAGTTTGAAGGAAGGAGTGTCATCATGGTGGTAGTTGATAGACTTACCAAGTATGCACACTTTTGTGCATTATCTCATCCATTTAAAGCAAGTACAGTTGCTATGGCATTTATGGAAACCCGAATATTATTGTAAGTGACAGAGATCCCATTTTTACAGGAAATTTTTGGATGGAATTATTTTCTTGTTTGGTACTCAACTACCTCATAGATCATCTTATCATCCTCAATCCGATGGTCAAACAGAGATAGTGAATAAATGTTTGGAAAGATATATTTGTTTTTTTGTATCTGATAAGCAAGCACAATGAGTCAAGTGGTTACCTCTTGCTGAATGGTGGCATACCACTTCCTTCCATACTACAGCAAAAATGACCCCATTTATGGCACTTTATGGATAGCAAGTTCTATGTATTTTTATTTTTCTTGAGGAGGTAAATATTTTGACAATTTAATCATTTTTGGATTTAATTCTGTCCCAATGTTACATTCTTCAATGTCAGATCTAACTAGTTCCATTTTTGGCTTTTTAGGCACATCATTGGAATCAAAAAGGTCCTCCAAAGGAGTTAAACCCTTAGGAAAAAAATTATCTTTTAGATCTAACATATCAATTTCTTCTTCAATGATTTCCTCTATATCTACTCTCTCTAAGTTATCTATGTCAGATTGAGTAAATATAGTGGGTTTGTTAAATTTATGTACATCTATGTTATCTATTTCATAATTGAAATCTGAATCTATATTACAGTCTGAATCTATCTTACAATTTTGAAATTATTCCTCATTACTCAAAAAATGGTAAATCTGTTCATCTTCAGAGAAAATCTGCGAGTATTTGACATTGTCTGGGACAATGGGTCTATATTTTACTTCAACAGTATACCTATGTGTTGGTTGAAAAGGTAAGTTATATGTGCTAGCAAAAGTTGCTAAGAAACGTGCTTGAATGTTTTGTTTTCTAGATATATTAGCAAACTTACATTCCAATAAATCTTCACATAAATCAGTGTTTGGGGAAAAAACACCCTAGAGGTTTGTTGGGTCAAAACCTCCACAGATCAGGGCATGCTATTCAAGAAGGACTCACACAACCACACTTGTATGCTAAAGACTAGATAACATCGATAGTAGAACCCACCCGTAATCCTACGTTTGATGTAGATCCCGCGGGGTCCAAACCCCCAGCAACCCTTCTTCCTCCTTAACCTGAAAAACAAGAAGAAACGTGCACAGAAATATAGTTGTACAACATATAATTACCCTAAATGACAGTGAAAACCATGTGAAACATCATGTAAACAATAATAAATGCTTAAATAATAATCTTTTCACATATACAAGTAGATGTTAATACGTGACTTCAGGAAAAAGATGGTTCTTCTTCATTATGAACAACATGTACAGTAATAAAATGTGAAGAGATCACCTGAATCCTTCCACGATCTTCGAACAAACCGTCGTCCAGATCCGTCCCGCCCTTGCCTCGCTAAGATACTTTCAACACTTGTGCACTTGAGATGGCATATGAACTGATGAACATCTCCAGGAAACAAGGGTTTCCTATAAAAATCTGGGAAAGTGCAGGAGGCACGGGAAATCAGACTTGAATTGGGGCTCCAACAGAGTATAATATCTATAAGATTTCTCTCTCCATTAGGCCATACACATGAGGGGCTTTTATACTCCCTCAAAGTAGTTTCAATCAGTTGGAAATAGTTGGCCACGTGCTGGGGTGGTTGAACTACTGGAGTAACCATCAACCCAACCCGAAAATAGGGAATTTTTATATATTTTTTAATGATTTTAATGGCATACACAGAAAAGTACATGTGGAATCACGTATACATGCAGAAAATTCTGGGCATACCTACGTATGGGATTTTTAACACTGTTTTTTATGAATTTTATTCAAGTCTGTGGGAATGGGTGCCCAAGGCCATAGAGACAGTCATGAATCACATGAGGGTGAAAAATGATGCTATAACAGATTCCCCCTAATATATGAGGTCAGAAGTGGTACATGATGGCCGAAATGTATTATGCACATAGAAAGAACTTCGCAAGGACAAGGGAGGACTTCACCAGATTTCAGCCTGTTAAAAACCAATGAAAGAAAACAGAGAGTCAACTCATGCTGAGGTGGGCATACCCATGCTCAGTCAAAAATACATCATATCGAAAGTACAGAATAGATCCAAAATGTATACAAGTATAGTTAAACTGAAAGTACACAATGAATCATCTGAGCATGGCCCGGAAGTACAAGTCAGAATTAATGTCTAAGTATCACATATAGAAAGCTGATCAATGATGCTGAAACTAGATGTCTGATCATATAAGTAACTGAATCGCCAAGTACCAAATCATAAGAGGTGGAATAAATGGTACAATCACGCAACTCGGGAGCCAACATATAGGATGCTACTGTATTGACACTGCAACATATAAGGGTGAATAGCATCACTGGCAGAAACTGAATGGACTGTCAAAAGTGAACCAAGAAATGCTGATGCAACCCGAGGTCTTCACCGATCACTATGGCACAATTCTACACAATGGGAATAAATGAGCTGAAGTCGACCATGTGAGAAATCATTGGATTACCGGTCAATGATGTATACCGTTAACCAATGCGAGACAACCCACCGATAATGATAATGAGTGTCAAGGTGCCCCAGTACAATCTGACAAGTGCGAATGAATGAGTTGAAGTCGAACACTTGAAAGAATCTACCAATCAGGAGGCAATGATGAATCCCCACTATCGATAGCGAGGGGTCTGCCACTGATGACTGCAAACGCTAAGGTACTGACAAAAAGACTCTAGACCTTATTCCCAGAGCAATGAGTCGGAGTCGATGGGAAAAGATCTGCTGGAAGGAAGGCATTAAGGCATCCCACATCAGTCCAGCGCGAGTGTAACCCGCAGGCCAAGATTTGGAAGAAATCGAACGAAGTAGAGTGACGGAACCAAAACCGAAGTACGTTTTCGACATGCACAAGATGAAGCTAGTGCACGGAAGAAACCCTCTGAACCAACCAATAATGAAAGCTGACACAGAGGCGAGATATCCACCAATAGGGTCAAATGGAAATCAAGGTACTGCACGAATCCCAAGTGTGATAATGTATGCTGACGTCGAACAGAGGGGAAACCACTCAGTCAAAGACCCATAATGATGATCAAATGATGAGCACAAGGTCACCTATTAATGATGGAAATAGGGCCAGGGTGCGGCTCTAGGTTTTCTCTCAGAGCAATGTGTCATAGTCGATAAGAGACAAACCCGCCAGCAAGAAGTCAATGGAGACCTTCTTAAACTAGAATGAGCAGAAGACCAAAACATCTGATGTGATAGAACAAGATACTGAAAAAACCGGGAAGGTCGACTGAATAATGAGTCAAGAGACACCGCAAAATGGCCGACTCTGGTTAGAATTCCCTTGAACAAAAGCACGATTCGTGATGGCCATGGCAGTAAAAAGTGACACTGTATAAGTCTGTTATGTAGGAGGCAAAACAAACTCTCCATATGATTGGAAGAGATAACCAACCGAGGGAGGACCGACCAGTGAAACAAGGCATAGGCTGAACCTAGGTCAAAAAATAAAACCATCCCAAATGGAGGAAAGATATAAGTGTATGTGCTTTGTTCAAGGGCGAAAAACTGACACTGTACTGCCATCAAATTACGAAGTTATATCCCGTTCCCGCTCTTTTTGTTATATTTGATTTTTTTGTCTTTTTCATATAATAAGCCTGAAAAAGAATAAAAGAATGCTATGGTACAATGGATAGAATGAGTATCAAGAAACAGATGCACTAGTTCCTGGGATTGGAACGATCCTATGCTCAATGCAAGGTGGCGGAAATTGGTAAGTGATACTCAGAGGAATGTTCCATCCATGGTTAAAAAGGGTGTCAAGTTGCGATAGCTAAGTGCATGCAATGGTTAACTTGTACAGATAGTCACGGTCAAAAGTTGGCTTAAACATTGAGTCCAAAATGAAGTCGGCTAAAGGCCAGGATAAACAAGTAGCCAATATGCAATGCAGTAATACAACTCAACAACACAAGGGAGCCTCTAGGGTAATAGCCAGAAAAATGATAGTGAGGAAGAACAAGAATGAAGCTTCAACACATAAGTCATGGCTGGACTAAAGAGGACTCCCGAGCCTACATAAAACGCAGCATGGGCAACAAATGCTAGTGAGGAACTAACTAGGAAGCCCATGTAAAGGAAGGCTCTACCACCAAGTCATGATTTAAATAATCAGCGAGTGAAATGGGTGTAATACTCATGACCTGATGGGATCAACCCTATGGCAAGTGATCAGAATGGAGGCTAGTATGAAAAATGAAACGGAAAGTGGATTCCCTAACCTATATGCTAGTGAAGAGCATATACCTACCATAACGGGTCAACAGTCATGGATAAAAAAAAATCGGGAAAAATCTCAAATTCGTCAAAATGTACCTGAAAATATACCAATCTGGGAACTTCCAAGCACCCGAGTTATGCAGCTTAAGATAGATTGAAAAAATAAGCATAACAAGTTTTTGCAAAAAAATTTCAATTTTGGGCATAAATACACAAGTTACCTCATATTTGGTTCATTGTTACATTGCTGATTTGGGAAAAAGTGCTCTGGAGCAAAAGCCTCTTTCGTCAAAATAGGAGCAATCGATTGTCAAACTTCACCGAATTTGTTAGGTAAGCTCTTAATTCATCCTTGTTATTCATTTTTTCTGTTCATAAGTTAAAAATTAGTAATTTTCATTGTAGAACCATTTGTTTAAAATCACGGGTTTGCGCATACGTGGGTTTATAATGACCAAGTCGCGTATATACGTAACTGTGCACAAAGAAAGTCGCGTATGCGCAACCCAAAATGAAAAAACGCGTATCTAATGAAAAAATTATTGAATTTTTGCAGGATGACTATATCTTGGAGAAAGCGTGAGCACAGTGCCATTGACAATGAAGTCATGCAGGACCAAGTATCACTAAATATTCTTTGAAATTTTGGATTGCTCAAGTTTTTCAAAATGCCAAATATGAAGAGTAATGTCCGGTTGCTCGAAATGCTTGTGAACTATTGGGAACCGGAAGAAGATTGCTTCATAATAGATCAAATGCCCATACGCATCGAGGTGGAAGATATCTATTTTATTACTGGACTCTCTCGGAGGGGGGAGCTAGTAGACTTGCATGGTAAGCCTTTGGGAGGGCTAACCATGGAAGATTACATCCACGTCTACTACGTAGAGGGTTCCAAGAAAGTTGGAACTCAAATTGCTATCAAAGATTTAAGAGACTTGCACATGAAAATTCTCCTTTTTACCATTGGCACGGTAGCGGGATCTGCTTCCCTACACCAGGCATCCAGGACTCAAATGAGTATAGCAGTGGAATGCTTAACTCATTTATATGATTGGTGCACAGCTCTACTGATGAACATGAAGCAACAATTGACTTCTTTCCGAAAAGTAAAGACAAAAAATTTTGGATATGGTACAATCTTGATGACATTCTTCTTCAAAAAGATTCCTGGGCTGAGACCCAAAGTGATCTCTTCTATCAGTAGCTCGAGAGACCCAAGAATTGCCCGATGGGCTGACTTGATGAAGAGATTGGGGGGAAGTGAAGTTCCCTGAACCACTTGGGATGGTGAGTTCTTCCAATGGTGGGGAGAACAAATCATCGTTGTGGAGGACTATCCCTATGTCGGGATGGATTTTCGTGGCGATCCATATCTTTTCCTTCCACCAGGCACGGCATGGGGCACAATTGGTAAGTTTGCAATTTTTTGACTTATATAATTTTTTTTTGTATTTTTTCAATATATGTGAAAAAATGGAAAACAAACATGTTTTTGATTGGATTCAAAATGACTTACAATTTTATAATGATCATGATACAGATATTGGACCAGTTCGACCTAAGGGTTACCCACGACATAAGCATCGCAGAGGCAAGGCGGATACAGTAGATCCAAATAGGACCCTCCAGGCTGTACAGAGGAACTTGGAGGGGTTAACTCGCCAAGTACCTATGGCTGCAGTGGAAGATATGCCTAAAGCCATCCAGAGACGGTTGGTAGGAGTACCCCATGACTGGGTACGGTTATTCCGTCGAGTTTCCACCGTGATTGTGTTCTATAGGAACACAACTTCTGGGCAGGGACCACAGGAGTAGATAGATATGATATATCAGATGACTGTATATTTTTTGAGACTGAACATGATCGGGCATAAGCCCAATTTTTTGTATGACTTATGGATCCAAATTTTGTATAGTTTTTTGAACACTCTGATGATATATATACAACGATTATTTGATGTGATGTGACAAATGTATAAAAATGTATGATGCTTTTGATGATTAAATTTTATTGTATGGAATGATTAATATGCCAATCAATTGCTTGATTAGCTAATGAGTCTGCCATCCAATTGTCAGCTCGAGGAATATGAATGAAAGTTAAAAATTGAAATGATCTTTGTAACAAATGTACCCTCAAGAACAACCGGAGTAAAAATGGATCTCGAACCCGATAAGTATTGTTCAACTGCGACACCACCAGCTGAGAGTCCAAGAAAACTACCAACGAATCAACACCCAAAGATATTGCCTCCGAGAGTAGATAAACAACTGCAATGTATTCTGCTATGTTATTGGAAGCAGGACCAATGTAGACCCCTCTTGATACTAACAACTGACCAGATGGATAATGAAGTACCCAAGCCGCGGAAGCTAAGTTCCAGGTGTGTCTACTAGCACCATCGACGAAACCAAAATGACTCATGACATCCAACACAACCTGCCAAAGCAGATCAAAAACATCACCATCCCATCAAAGATCGAAAATCAACCAGATATGTACAAAGCAAAACTACTATATACAAAAGCAACATGCCAGGCCGAAGCCTAGGCATAATACTTCTTCAAATAGAGCCCATTTCTGGGCTCCGGCAACTCGTTTCCTTCAAAATCAACCAAGGTATATGCTCCTTTTTTAAGGACTTTTTTAACGATGAAGGGGCCATACCACATAGACTTAAACTTTCCTGCCCCCAGGGCATCTTTTTCTTGGGCATAGACCAAAACAAGGTCACCTTCCGAAAAAACCCTAGGCTTGACCGCCTTATCGTACTGAACTTTAACTCGGTTTTTATGTGCTTCATTCATCGTGGCGGCATCCTGACGCTGCTCATCGAGATGTTCCAGATGAAGGAGACGTTCTTCAAGACTAGAAGTGTCAGGAAGAAGTTCAATAGCTAACTTAAGAGAAGGAAGCTCACATTCAATCGGAAATACAGATTCCAACCCGTGAACTAGCTGAAACGGAGTAAAGCCAGTTGCAGTTTTCACTGACGTCCTGTATGCCCAAAGTGTAGGATATAGCATAATATGTCAGTTGGATCTAGCTTTATCGATTGTCCTTTGAAGAATTGTCTTCAAGGATTTATTCACGACTTCCACTTTCCCATTGGCTTGAGGATAATACGGAGATGAATGCTCCTGCCAGAAACCTAATTTTAGAGCCAACTCAGCCATCATGCTATTCTGAAAATGACTACCATGATCAGTGACAATCTCTCTAGGAATGCCAAAATGAGCAATAACCTGGTTGAAAAGAAAAAGAGCTGCAGTCTCACCATCATTCCCAAAAGTAGGCATAGCCTCGACCCACTTCGTAAAGTAGTCTACTGCTACAATAATATACTTGTGACCTTTAGCTGAAGGCGGGTTACAAGTAGTATAATCAATACCCCACTTTGTAAAGGGACCGACAGTAATGACTGGAAAAAGCGGAGCTGGATGAGCGCGCATTTTTCGAGTATAAACTTGACACGGATGACACTTTTTGACCGACTCCATACAATCTTTGAAAATTGAAGGCCAAAATTACCCAGCACGCAAGATTTTTTGGGCTGTAGCAAGCCCAGATAAATGACCACCACAAGCTCCACTGTGGCAATCATTCAGCACAACCTCAGCTTCTTCGAGAGTTAAGCAACGTCTCAGGATTGA
This sequence comes from Pinus albicaulis, assembly GCA_034641835.2. Lineage (NCBI taxonomy): Eukaryota > Viridiplantae > Streptophyta > Pinopsida > Pinales > Pinaceae > Pinus > Pinus albicaulis. The sequence goes on along the minus strand of CM076575.1, from coordinate 528,104,974 downwards.
ATCAACCCCTCGACGGTATAAAGCATCACCAATGATCAAGTAATTCTTAGCCAAGTGATGCAACTTACGACGCTCATCTTTCAAAAAAGGAGAGGGAAACTTTGCAGTCTAGAGATACACAATTATATCTCCATACCAAGGATCCTGTGGAGAGATAAGAAACAAATGTTCATCCGGGAAGGATTCATCATAGACTATCTCATCCCCACAAGGCGACTCGGAGATCAATTCCACGAAAACCAATGATTTCTTGGACTTGGCAGACATAAACTCAAGATCAAATTCCTGCAAAATCACAATCCATCTATTGTATTTGCCCCCAATCACTCGCCTACTGAGAACAAACTGAAATGGATTTGCTGCTGCCAAAACATAAGTTTTTCGTAGAAGAATATAATGCTAGAGTCGCTGCACAGCATGAACAGCTGCTAAAGCTAACTTTTCTATCAGAGTATACCGGAGCTTAGGTCCTACCAATCCTCGACTAAGATAGTATATAACATGATCTGCAAGAGCATCATCCTCCTGAACCAGAACCATACCAATGGTAGATTCTGCTGCTGCAAGATACAAAAGGAAATCCCTGCTATAATCAGGTGGACTCAATAAAGGAGCAGAGTTCAATGATTTTTTCAAAGCATCGAATGAGCGTTGAGCGAAGTCATCCCAAAAAAATGGAACTCCCTTCTTCAACAATCTCATAAATCCCTTGGTAACTTCAGCATAATTTATGATAAATCTCCGAAGAAAATTAGCCTTTCCTTGTAGACTTTGATGTTGACGAATAGAGGACGGGGGAGGCAACCGAAGTATTGCCTCAACCTTGAAGGGATCTACCCTAATCCCTTCCCTAGACACAATAAATCCCAATAACCGACCAGATGTAACTGCGAAAACACACTTATTTGAATTCAACCTAATCTTGTAGAAATGACATCGTTCAAATACTTGACGGAGGTGAGCAGGATGATCCATCCTTTTTCGAGAATGAGCAGCTAAATCATCCAAATATGCCTCGATAATATGTTTGACGTCGTGGAATGCATATGACATGGCCCGCTGAAACGTAGCCCCAGCATTTTTAAGACCAAAAGGCATCTTCTTGTAAGCAAAAGTACCCCAGGGACAAATAAAGGCAGTCTTATATTGATCTTCAGGACGGATAGTAATCTGATTATATCCGGAGAAACTTTCCATGAAGGAGAAAATTTTGTTACCAGCACACTCATCGATGATCTGATCTATAAATGGTGTGGGGTAATTATCTTTCAGATATGCTTTATTAAGGTCTCTGAAATCAATGCAAACTTGAATTGTTCCTTGTTTTTTATTTGCGGGAACAGGATTTGAAACCCATTCAGTCAAAGGAACAGGATAAATAAATCCAGCCTTAAGAAGCTTCTCCATCTCAGCTTTGATAGCTGCAGCCTTCCTAGGATTAACCGAACGAAGTTTTTGCCTCACCGGCTTAGCGTTTTCGTAAGTCTTGATCTCATGCTGGACAATAGATGGATCTATACTAGGAATTTCCTCATAAGACCAAGCGAATACATCCCTATACTCTTTAAAGAGATCGGTGTAAATCTGAATCTCTTTAGGGGAACATTCAGCTCCGATGAAGACATTCTCAATAACATTGGGATCCCTGGAAATGTTCACCGGGATAGTTGGAGAAATAACAGCCATGTTCCCTTCATCATATACCTATGTTGGTGCTAAAGGGTTCAGGACTGGGCGAACAGGACCAGGAGACAGAGGACTTGGAAAACTTGATTCGACTTCACTCAAATTAGGTAAAAAGTAAGACTGATGATGCAAATCATCCCACGGTCTATCTATACCAGTCATAGCTTCCAGGATGGCCTCTTCAGATGGAAGAGTGGTATCAAGGCAATCCTGGGCAGAAGAAGAACTAAGTGTCCAAGCTGGAGCCACATCTCCATCCAACTCATCCGGAGAAAGAGGAGCTGGAATGGATTCTGCAGAGTCAACAATAGACTGATAAGCAATCTCAGCTGCAGACATGGGAAACGCCATTCCACCCACTTTACCTTCCACTAATGCGGCGGTAGGGGAAGGCAAGGTCCAAGGGTCTGAAAGATAATGAGTTCTAAATAACTCTCTTCGAAGAGGAGCCCTGGAGGATGAAATTGCGTTAATATGAACCATAGGAGGTGGAATATCGAAAGTACCCATCAAGGAAGAATACATTCCAACCCCTAAATTCTCAACAGACGACTTGGTATTATCCAACTTTGGAATAGTTGAGTCAGTAGATGTATTCGGGTCTACAGGAGGATAGTCCAGTTGGTCCACTGTAACAATCCTCCCTTCGTGAGGGAAACAAATAATCTAAAATAATGAAGATGCAATGGCATCCATCTCATAAATCCAGTTTCTCCCCAACAGAAGGTTGTAGTCCAAGCTTGCATCAACTATATCAACCTCTATATTTACATTTTTTCCCCCAACACAGATGGGAAAAGCTGGGACAATACCATGCAGTCTGTGAGAATGACTATCAAACGCAGTTAGAAGAGTAGCAGATGGAATAGCTGCGGGAGATCCAATTCCCTTCCAGCATGTGAGAGACATCACACATGTGGAAGCACCCTCATCAACGACCGTTCGAAAAATATTGCATTTTCGATATGACGATTTGATATGAAAAGCCATATGATGGGGGAGTCTCTTTTTAAAATTAGACATATCAAATGTAATCATAAGAGAGTTCTTTGGATCAACAGCCCCAATGGCAGTGAGCAGAGCACTGCGATGAGAAGGACAAGACTGGAGCACCTCAAGAGCCGACATGGCACAAGGACTCTATGCCAGATCTTCCACAATAGAGTAGTTCTGGGTAGCCCTAGCATTTTGATTAATCGTCGTACACTTAGTAGATGCTTTTGGCATCCGAGGTATAGGCTCAACAGTAGGCCTCGTAATATGAAGTGGCTTAGTAGCATCGGGAGCACCCTTAGCTTTCGAAGACTCTTCTTCGCCATAGTCACGCGATCTCGTAGCGACATCCGCGTGAGAACTCATCATGTATGTGTTTGACGAAATTTCCCCTTCCTGGGTGCCCCCAGAGGAAGCCCCAGTACTTTGATTCGCGCCAACAACTAGTTGTTTCCCTTGGGGAAAAGGGTTTGTCAACACAGCCTGGGAACTAGAAGAACCCTGCTGAGCTAACAAGCGCTGCGTATCCTGAATTTTAGGGCAAAGGTGTGTAAGATGGTCTCCAGCACACAACTTGCATGGAAACTTCACTTTCTTCTTATCCTTTGGACCCTCACCAACATGCTCGTTGGTTTTATTCGCATTACCCTTCCCATTCTTTCCCTTTTTCTTATTATTCCGTCCCTTCTTCTTCCCTTCGGATTGTTGATTTCCTTTGGGATCAGAAGTTTGGACGGCATTTACTAACAAATATTGGGAAGGTGATGACTCAGCAGGCACACCCTAACCAGAAGGAGCAGATTGTATAGACAACTGCTGCAATTGAGTAAGCAGGTTAGTTGCACCACTATTGATCGACCCAATAAGTCCATCACCATGAGGACCAGGCTTAGTCTTGGATAAATCTAATTTGGAGCAAGGAGCATTGGGAAAATATTTATGAAGGACTCCAGATTGAGAATATATCAGTTCCAGCTGCTGGGCCCTAAAAATAGCCTGTTCCTCAGAAAATACCCTAGACAGGGATACATCTTTAGAAATATCTAATTGCAGAGATTTCAAAAACCATTCCAAAAGGAAGTATCCTAGAATATGAGCTTTAATAAGCCTCTTCCTTCTCCGCCATTCCTGAATATGGTCAGAAATGTGGGTTGCGTCATCCTGTTTAAAATTAGCTAGGAGTTCAGTCCCAGCATCATAGCGGATAGGCAACTGGAAGTGATTCAGAAATGTAGTAGCCAGATCTCCAAATGTAGCAAAAATGCCCCCAGTTAACTCAATATACCACTTGGCAGCGTTTCCAGTTAAGGTGCGTTGAAACAATCTCAACCTAATCGAATCATCGATTAGGGAGTTAGGTGAACACCATAAATGGAAAGTGGTGATGTGATTAGCCGGATCCTCTCCATTCTTGCCTTCAGACTTTAGAATGTCTGAAGGTAGTTTGGTCGGGACCGGAGGCCACCCAGAACTATATCGGATCGGATCATTCGTCAATTTCGACAAATCTGGCAAGTTCAAAGTTGCCAGGAAAGGTAAGCGAGGAGGAGCCTGAGGATTCCATCCTTTATGGGATGGATTCCCGACATTCTGAAAAGAATACCCTAGATTTGATAAGGCACTAGGTTGCCAGAAAGAACTCGTAGGAAAAGGAGAAGAGCCCCCTCCCAACGCAGAGTTACCAAAGACCGAACCAGTTCCCCCTCCTAAAGTATTGAATGAAGAGGAAAGCCCCTAATAGGGGTTCCGGGCATTAGAAAGAGGGGAAAAAGTCTGATAATCACTCGATGAAGGGAAAGAAGTATTCCCTTGGTGACCAGTGTAAAACTAATTCCCTGCCCCCACTATTGTAAATACAGGGTTCCAACCTGTAAAAGTAGTCAAATTCTGACCTCCAGACCAAGGGTTGAAACTCTGAGTCTGAGAAGTAAACGAAAAGGACCCTAAAGAAGGATTCGAACTAGGAATATGCCCAGTTCCAAAGGGGAACCCTTGAAAAGAAGTTGATCCACTAGCCATGGAAGACATGGGTGTAGATGCAGATGCAGCAGCGGAAAAGGAAAATGAAGGAATCCCACTAGTGGGCATTCCAAAACAAAAGGGACCAGATTGAGAAGCTTGTGCTTGGGTGAAACCAGAGCCAAACACAACAGTACTAGAAGCAATCGAAGATATAGCAATTGTGCCTCTCCTTCTACAGAAGCAGGAGTCTGAATGCCTGCAGCACCCACAGCTAAAGCCGCGTTCCCAGTCGTGGCCATCGAAAGGTATGAATAATATGGAGGATCTTCTGGTCTTGCAGACTCAGGTCAGATGAACTAAACAACGAACGGAGAATCAGGAGGAAGAGGAGATGGAAGTGACTCAGAGGGTTGAGGTAATTCCTCTACTTATACTTCTTCTTCCTGCGGAAATAAGACTCTCGAGGTGAGCGGAACACTCCTCTCAGAACCAACACCAGAGCCAATTACAAAACCTTCAATCCTTTGTGGAGGATCTCTCTCCACTGCGTCAGATGCCATAAGGTGATATTCACATGCTAAATTACTCCTATGCCTTCTTGAAGAAGGCTCTGGACTCTCGGGAGATAACCCCCGGATTCTCCTCGATCGACGAGGCGCTTGATAAACCACTTTAACAAATTTTAATTAGACTCAAAAAAGTATAAAGATAGGCAAGCTAGGAGCAAAGAGCACTCACTACAAAAAATCCCTGAGATACAATCAAGCAAACAACCTTCAGGTATTTCCGCTCCGGGTGATTAGGACCGGACACCAAAATACAAGAAAGAGAAGAATAGGACCTCACGAAAGCAATCTGGGATAATTACGGCCCAGGCCTACTAGCGAAGGTAACAGAAACAGTAACGCCGACCTCCTAACAATAGCCTTTGCCGGCACAAGTACCCAAGCTTCGCAAGGGCACCCCCCAGAAGTACTGCTGGAAGTGATACGACATCTGCCTCAGGTACCATGGGTATTTCCCCCTGCAGTCACCTATGTGGAACCTAGGAATGGAAACTATGGGCACCAATATGTGTCAGAAGCCGGGCGGAACGGTCTTGAGGTCAGATCCAGCAAATCAAAGAGGGGGTATCTCTCTTTTCGGCCTTCACTTCCCCTCGTGCTTGACTCTCTGGAGGAGAGCTTTCCCGGTCCACCTAACGGAGTTGGATTTCGCTCAATTAATAAACTTCTATGTTTTTGTTTGAGCGGCCTTGGAGAGTTAACTCTCCACTCACCTAATCCAAGGCCCTACAACCTAGCTAGTTGGTGTATGACACTTAATAAAAAACTTGCTAGTTGTTTTTAAATTATAGCACTTATTTTAATCGGTTGTTATATTAAGTCAAAGGGATACGAAAATGAAACTCGTGGTGTTTTGTGATGCAGAAAATAAATTAATGAAAACCAAACTACATGCAAATGCAGTAATTTCCTTTCAATGAAAAAAAATTTCTATACGGGTTCTACGAGATTATATATTTTTTTTCTTTTCAAATATCAAACTCACACTCGCAAAATCTATGAAAATGACTACAAATGCTTAAGTGCACCTAATGCAAATAACTAAGAGCATGCAAATTCTAAGATGCAAATCCTAACAAAGAAAAGAGAAATTTCCCAACAATCCTTCAGTTCTATCACTTTTTGATTGTCCACAAAACTAGTTCCCAAAAGTAGAAACTCTCAAAATGAAGACATCAAAATATGCTTGAAAACAAGAGGAAGAAACCAATGACAATTCCTTTCCAAAATCAAGTCAAAAGCCAAAGGAAAGAAATCTCAACAAAGCTTCAAAAGATGTAACAAAACGAAAACAAAAATGCAAAACAAAAGAAAATGAAAAAACAAAATGTTTTTTGAGCTTTTGAATTTTATAAAAAGAAGAGCTCGAAGAGACCAAGAACACTATCCAATTACCAAGCCAAACAACTTTGAATTTCAAGCAAAAATCCAAAAAAAAAGCTCCAAATCTTATAGTGCCACTTTAGTAGCAAGATTTATATGAGCAAAAGAATACAAGAAGCTCAGTAACTCAGCCCAGAAGAATAGTACAACCTTGCAGCAAACAAGAACTTCAAAGAACCAAGAAAGACTCTTCAAAAATTGCAACAAGACCTAGTCAACTGAACTCAAGAAAACCAACCAAAAAAGGGGCAAAAATCGAAGTGCAAAGCAAGACACAAGGCTAGGAAAGAGTATATGAGAAGAATCTCTCTATCTTGATGAAGCAGAACAGCCAAGAATCCCCAGGAAGAGATCTTGGTACTCGAACCAGAAATGCAAGCACTAAAAACAAGATTTTCCAGATAAGCTAGTCTTCAACCAAACAAGAGAGAGAAAAGACCAATGACCACTTTCAACACAATCCAAAGGATATAAAGACACTGCAGGAACAAGTCTCCACAGGCAGACAAGACTAAAAAGTCAAGAAATCAAAAATTTCAAAATTTGCCCAGGCATATGCTACTTGACAGTTTTGAAACAAGTGTGCATACACAACTGTGTCAAAGGAAACCCATGTATACACGACTTCCTTTGAAGAAAACTGCATGTATACGCGTCTGTGTATAGACAAACTCGTGTATGAAAAGGTAAATAATGAAAAATAAAAAAGATCAAGCCTGGATAAAGAACCAGGTCTTCAGTCTGACTGAGAAAAAGTTAACTGGACTGGTAATAATGATTCAAACTATTGGAAACCTTTAAAACAGCTGAAACCACCCAACAGGGGAATCACAAAAATGTGATCCCCAACGGAGTCGCCAGTTCTGTTTCGGGAAAAACCACCCTACAGGTTTGTTGGGTCAAAACCTCCACAGATCAGGGCATGCTATTCAAGAAGGACTCACACAACCACACTTGTATGCTAAAAACTAGATAACATCGATAGTAGAACCCACCCGTAATCCTACGTTTGATGTAGATCCCGCGGGGTCCAAACCCCCAGCAACCCTTCTTCCTCCTTAACCTGAAAACCAAGAATAAACGTGCACAGAAATCTAGTTGTACAGCATATAATTACCCTAAATGTCAGTGAAAACCATGTGAAACATCATGTAAACAATAATAAATGCTTAAATAATAATCTTTTCACATATACAAGTAGATGTTAATACGTGAATTCAGGAACAAGATGGTTCTTCTTCATTATGAACAGCATGTACAGTAATAAAATGTGGAGAGATCACCTGAATCCTTCCACGATCTTCGAACAGACCATCGTCCAGATCCGTCCCACCCTTGCCTTGCTAAGATACTTTCAAGACTTGTGCACTCGAGATGGCATATGAACTTATGAACATCTCCAGGAAACAAGGTTTTCCTGTAAAAATCTGGGAAAGTGCAAGAGGCACGGGAAATCAGACTTGAATTGGGGCTCCAACAGAGTATAATATCTATAAGATTTCTCTCTCCCTTAGGCCATACACATGAGGGGCTTTTATACTCCCTCAAAGTAGTTTCAATCAGTTGGAAAAAGTTGGCCACGTTCTGGGGTGGTTGAACTACTGGAGTAACCATCAACCCAGCCCGAAAATAGGGAATTTTTATATATTTTTTAATGATTTTAATGGCATACACGAAAAAGTACATGTGGACTCGCGTATACACGCGGAAACGTCTGGGCATACCCGCGTATGGGATTTTTAACACTATTTTTTATGAATTTTATTCAAGTCTGTGGGAATGGGTGCCCAAGGCCATAGAGACAATCATGAATCACATGAGGGTGAAAAATGATGCTATAAAAATCAGTGGTTGTATCTCTATATTTGCCTAATCTAGGATTATGAACAGAATATTGCATTTATTTGTTTTATGACTAATTCCGAATCTCCCATGATTAAAATTATTTTACCTCCTAAATTTCTGATGATTTGAAGGCCTAAGATGAGTGCCTCATACTATGCCATGTTATTATTACATTTGAAGTTGAGTCCAAAGGCATGTCCTTCTGAATGACCTGTCTCAATGTTTGTGATCCATATTCCAGCTCCTGCTCCAGTTTTGTTCATAGAACCATCAAATTCAAAGTGCCAAAGGGCTTCATGAAAAATATTGTCATTGTTTGCTTTTGGATTTATGTTAATCAATTCTGTTTTGATTTCATTGTTATCATAGTTACATAAAATGAAGGAATCAACATCATTTGGTGTTGAATAAATGGAGTAATTTATGGATCTTTCTACACTGCTAACCATGAATTTCATTAAAGTTTCTCTATAAAGCTTCTTGGGTTGTCCAAATACTGATATAGTAGGATAGCTCATGTCTAATTGTAGACATCCCTGCAAAGTTTCTCCCCACGAGTGAGAAAGAAGCATACCATACTTTGGTGGGATGTCAGCTACTACAATATCCATAACCATACTCTTACCAGGGTACTGAACCAAATTCACACATAAGTCTTTAATCAATCCTATGCACTTAACTTTGCTAGAGTCAAATGAGAACAAATCTTTATAAGGCCTGGTTATTTCTAGATTAAGAGTTTCCATGATGGATTTAGGCATTAAGCTATGGGAAGCTCCTGAATCTAACATAGCATTGTGTAAAATCTGATCGTGAATAGTAAGGCTGATATAGAATGGAGGAACCGATCCATCTGAATTCTTACCATTTACATCAAGGCCAAAAATAAACTCTAGCTGATCATCATTCAAAATAATGGCATCTTCACCATCATTCATATTCAAAGTCTCAGTTATTATTGATTTATATAAGTCATTCTTTACCAATTCATTTAAAGGAATTGGTATTTTTAACTTAGATATTTCAGTCTGAATGTTGAATGAGGGTTGAGACTTACTAGTTTGAAGTAATTCATCTTTTGTAACTATTATCTGAGTGGGTTTTTCTTGAATTTCAACAGATGTACTTTTATCTTTAGTTGTTATAATATTCTCTGTCTGAGTTTTCTGAGTTTTGCTATTTTTAATTTTCTTTTCTGGGACAGTTTGTGTGGCAGCAGATATTCTATCAAGCTTTGAATTTTCAGCAGTTGTTATTTTTATTATCAGTTTTAGGATTTTCTCATTTAGAATCAGCGGGACTCTTTTTAGGATCAGGAATTGTTGTTTTTACTGAATTAGAGGCTTTTTTAGTATTAGCTTTTGGTGCATCTTTGGAAGATTGAGCTACTTCATCAGTAATATCAACAATCTTGAGACTTGTTGGTTTTTTAGCACTGGAAGGATTGGAATTTTGCTTGTTTTCCCTAGGGAGAATTTGCAAAACTTTTGTTTTTGGGACTTCTACGTTCTTTTTAGTTTGATTTTGGGAATTGTTTTTTGTAGAAGATTCATTATTTTTCTTATTTCTAAGGTTATAATGACTGTGTATTTCGTTAATGGCAAATTCATAACCATGTTTATAGTCAAAGGATTCACTAGAGTTTAATTTGAGTTGTTGAAGCTCAAATAGTTCCAGATCTTCCTGAGTGAGGAAAATGGTGTTGTTTTCATCTATTCCTATTAGATGATTGATGTCATCCTCATCTTCATTATTATTTTGAGAACTCTCAACATAGTTCTCTTGAAATGGGGGTCTAATGTTTTGGTCTGGAGCAGCTTCTTTAGCTTTTCTAGGGTTATTGTTTTTTCTGAAATTTGGATTTCTGATTTGAGGTTGATTATCCCATTGAGGTTTTCTATCTAAATTATCTAATATTTCTACCACCCTTTCTAAAGTTTTAGCAACGAAATCTAATTTAACATCTAAGTTTGAACTTTCTTCTTTAATTGTAGCTCTTCTTTCATTCCTAAGTCTGGCTTTCTTAGCTAAAATTTTAATTTCCACAGTAACAAAATTTAGTTTCATCTGTTCTAATGTTTGGGAATCTCTTTCTCTTAATTGATATGCCATATCTGTATCAAATCAATTGAGGAATTTGAGCAAAACAGAGTAAGATGTAGGTTTAAGATCTGTAGGAATAGCATTATAGACACTGTTATACCTAGTGCAGTAATGCTAGACAGACTCATTAGGAGATCTTTTTAAAGCATCAAACTCAGAAAAAATTTGAAGGGGGTTCTTTTTCTTTTCCAATTTATTTAAAAATGTTCTATGAAATGCAGCTAAATCAACTATACTACCAACAACTAGATTTTTGAACCATTTTTTAACTTCTCTTGTCAAACTTTGGGCAAATAGCCTCATCTGGACATCTGACTCATGAATTTCATAAATTTCACAGTAGTCTGTCATTTTTGTGACATGTTGTTGAGCAGTGTATTGTGACAGGCCATCAAATAGTGGTACATTTTTTTGGTAATCTTGAGGCATATCATGGAGGTTTTGGGGTAAGACAAGGGGGGCATACCTGGCAGCCATGGCTTGAAGCTTTGCTGAGCTGGGAGTTATAATAGTAATGATAGGGGCAGTGCTGGATATAGTAGCTAATGAATTAAAAAATGTAGTTGAAGAGATGGGAAATGAAGATGGTATGTAAATGGAATTACTTGGAAATAAAGATGTGCTGCTTATAAAATCTGATTGCAAAGTAGTGGATGCAGTGGATTGAGTGGATGAAGGAAATAATATCCTAGGCTACAAAGGCAACTTAGGAATGAAATGGTCTGTAGATGAACTTGCAAAATTATCTATAGATGAAGTGACAACATATAGATGAATCTTCTGTTGGTATTATTGTTGTTTGCAATTGAGAAACTGGAGGTTTTATGTAAGATAACAAATGAGCTAATTCAATAGAAATATCTTTAATCAATGAAGTATTAATCTTTTCAACTATATTTTGATATTCAGATTTACTTGACTTTGTTTCTACTAAAATATTTTTCTGTTTTTCATTCAAAAATGAAGGAAAAACAAGATCTATCACAGTATTTTTCAAATCATATTCAGATTTAGTTTTAAACATTGAATATTCAAACTTCAGATCAAAATCAATATCATTCAAACTCACTAACTCTTTGGGTAAATAATTGGCTTTTCTTAATGGTACTTCATGTTGAAAATGCAACAAGATGATGGAGCTTAGTGAAACGAAGTCGCCTTCACTAAGTGGGCCCGCAAGCTATTTTTGGCGCAAAGTCTATTTTTAGACTATGTCTATTTTTAGACATAGGGATCATGGTCTATGAGTTGCAGGATGATATTTATGGATGATTGGTCGAGTTGGTAAAAATAGATGGACCTCTATTTTTAGACATTGGGCGGTTTCTATTTTTAGACTGCCAAGCTAAAAATAGAACAGTCAAATATTATTAACCCTTAATAATATTTAGACTATAAACATTATCTTATCCTCTTGGAGCACTTCAGTTTGATGCTTGGATGTGGCACATGCAGCTGACAGAAGGAAATACACTTTTCCTAAGGGTTAGTTGGGCTATTGCATGGTTGACTTCAGTTAGAACTCAAGTGGCAGAGTTTGGTGGAGTTGATGAGACAGTTGGTGGAGTTGTGTTCTGTTTAACTTAGTTGAACTAGTTGTATTTAGTCTAACTGAAAAATACACTAGTGATGAGTGGTGTGAATTAATTATTAATTAATTCACTAATTATTAACTCATAAATCAACTAATGAACACATCAGTTAACTGCAATGCATGGACAGTTCAGTGGAGACCAGTGTTAGAGGTGGGTGAAAGGGTGAGTGTGACTATCAGTTGTAACCATGATTGTGCATGAGATTTGCACACCAATTGATGGAGATTTCCAATGAGGATTGCACAGTTGGAGCTAGTGGGATTCGAACTTAGATCTCATTCATTACTCACTTGGATTGCACAGTAGAGGCAGGCAGACTTGTGGAGAAGATTTGAACCCATGACTTGTTCAAATCTCAGTTAGTTTGTGTGTAACTTTTTGGAGATAGTACTGAGTACTTATGAGGAGTATTGTGCTATGTATTGTTACATGTTCTCTATCATTATACTATACAGATATTTGGGGGTTTTCAGCTATTGCTTTCCCCATTACATACTGTGTTGATATGTGTGCTTGATTATGTTTTAATGAGCGCATGCGACTACTTTCTAGTTCCGCATATTGATGATCAATTGTAGAAGAGGTTATGTATTATGAATGAAGCTTAAATAATGTGTAATCAGGATAATATCGGTGAATAAATCAACAAATTATTCAAATTTCTACATGGTATTGGAGCAGAATTGATCATCAGATCTATTACAGTGATTACAATTATTTCGGTAGACAGAGTTTGTAACGGGCCAGGTAGCCTCTGGATCCATCCTTTCTTTGAAGGGTGATATATCCAGTAAATGCCCTTACAGTCGATCTCTATGCTAGAAATATTTTGTTCTCACATTAGATCGGAAGCGGTTGAGTTTTGAGCTGGTGGAATTCGAATTTGCAGCAGAATTTGGAATTCGAATTTGCAGTAGTTTTCTTGGTGCCAGAGTTGAAATGTCTTTCAACGGATTGCGACTGGAATATGCCCTTGAGGGCAGTTTGAATTATGTTGCATGGAAGGACAGGATGGAGGCGGTATTAGATGATAACGGGCTGAAGGAATTCATAGATGCTGAGATCCCAAAGCCTACTGATGCTGCTCAAGTTGATGCTTGGCAAAAGAAGATGGCGAAATGTCGAAGGATTCTGTTGGAGGGCGTGAAGGATCACATTATATCCAGCCTACATGGAAAGGCTTCTCCATACTTGATGTGGAAAGCGTTGACAGATCTATTCCAAAGCAAGAGCGACTAGAGGAAGTTGGCACTCAAGGATAAACTCAGAAACATTAATATGGAGAAAGGCGGCAATATCGCCAAGTACCTCACGAAGTTCACCCAATGCAGGGATGAGCTGGGAAGTGTGGGGGTGACTATCGATGAGGAGGACTTGGTGGACCTGGCTCTCCTTGGTCTTTCAAAGATTTTTCATTCCTATCAGGACTCTATCAATGGTCGGGAGAAATTGCCGGGATGGGAGCGACTTTCGTCGGATCTCATGCAAGAGGAGATAAGGTGGACTACCAGGGATGGACCTTCATCAAAGGCATCTGATGAAGAAAATTGCACTTTGGCTACCAAAGCAAAGAAGGGGAAGAGCAAGAAAGCTTCTCATTCTGGTGCGAAAGGAAAGAAGCAAGACATGTCCAAGGTGAAGTGTTTTCACTGTCACCAGCACAGACATTATGCCACAAATTGTCCGCAGAAGAAGAAAAATAAGCATGTTGCTGGATCTGTAGTGGGAGAGGCCTTAGCCTCGCAGTTTGAGCTGGATTTTTCACTGATCGCATGCTTGGTATCAAGTGTGATGGGATCAGTATGGTTCTTGGACAGTGGTGCGTATTTTCACATGACAGGAGATCGAGATTTGTTTACTGATCTGGATGAGAAAGATCTTGGAGTGCACATCGAGATGGGCGATGATGGTAGATACAGTGCGACCGGTATCAGTACCATTTCCTTTGAGAGGGAGTCTGGTAAACCCTTCGTATTGAAGGAAGTGATGCATGTTCCGGGATTGAAGAAGAATCTGATCTCTGTGGCGATGTTAGAAGACAAGGGGTATGATGTTGTCTTCAGCGAGGGAAAGGCTTTCCTGCGCAGTAAGACAACTGGAGAAACCCGGAAGATAGGGGTTCGAATCAAGAACCTTTATCAGTTGCAAGTAGATGGCTGCGCAACAATGGCATGCAAGGCGGAAGGAGTGGTGAGCCGGGATGATGGCGAGCTGTGGCACCGGAGATTGGGCCACCTTCACCATGGAGCTTTGAAGATACTGCAACATATTTCTACTGGGCTTCCTAAGGGCACTCTTGCGCAGTCAGATTAGTGCAAGGGGTGTACCTTAGGAAAATTGTGAAAGCCACCTTTCACGAGAAGGATAGTCGCGCCACGACGATCCTTGAGAGAATTCACATAGACGTGTGTGGACCTTTCTTAGTAGCTTCGACAGAAAAGCACAAGTACTATGTGATCTTTGTTGATGATTTTTCTTGGAAGTGCTGGATATTCTTCATGCAGAAGAAGAGCAATACATACTCAAAGTTTTGTGAGTTAAAGGCGCTGGTTGAGAAGGAATCGGGGAAGCATGTGAAGGCTCTTAGGAGCGACAATGGTGGTGAATTCATCTCTGCTGAATTCAAGGAATTTTGTAGCGCAGAAGGAATTCGAAGAGAGCTCATTGCACCTCATAACCCATAGCAGAACGGGGTTGCTGAGTGGAAGAACAGAATGATCGTGGGTGCTGCACAAGCGATTTTGCATGATCAAGGCCTACCCCTTCACTTGTGGGCGGAGGCATGCAATACTGCAGTATATGTGCAGAATTGTTGTCCTCACAAGATACTTGGCATGAGTACACCAGAGGAGGCGTTTTCTGGTAAGAGACCTGACATTTCCCATTTGAGGATTTTTGGTTCACCTATCTACATGCATGTGACGAAGGATGCCAGGAAGAAGTTGGATGCGATCGCAGAGGTTGGGATATTTTTGGGGTACACTGATACGCCCCACAACTATCGTGTGTATTTTCTAGATAGTCGCAAGACTGTTGTGCGATGGGATATCAAATTTCAGGAGGAGAAAGCCATGAAGTGTTTGCTTGAGAGGGAGCCACACTTGCATGCAGATGAGGAGCTATTAGTTCCTAAGGATGAGATTCCGGATATGGATCAGCCACAAGAGGAAGTTCATGGAGTGGACGAAACCACTCATGCAGCGCCAACCATCACAGGGTGCAAGCGCACTACAGAAGCTGAGCGAATGGCTCAAGATGCAGAGAAGGTTGTAGGACCACCTACAGCACAACGCAGTTAGAGACAATCACCGGATCGTCTGCTTGGATACATGGCTCTTGTGAGTCAATGTGTTGTGACAGAGCCATCCTCTTTTGAGGAAGTTGTGGAGGAACCCACATGGGTTGATGCCATGATCGAAGAATATGATTCGATCATCAAGAACATTGCATGGGAGATTGTCCCAAGACCGGAAGGGAAATCAGTGGTGGGTTTGCGATGGATCTACAAAGTGAAGCAGGCGGCTGACGGGAGTGTGGAGAAGTATAAGGTGAGATTTGTCGCCCGTGGCTTTTCACAGATCGAGGGGATCAATTATGAGGAGACCTTTGCACTTGTCGCAAGGTACTCTTCCATACGGATGATCCTTTCTCTCTCAGCGCAGATGGGGTGGCACATTCATCAGATGGATGTGAAGACTTCGTTCCTCAATGGAGTTATTGAGGAGGAGGTGTACATAGAGCAACCTGAAGGTTTCGAGATCTTCAGCAGTGAGTCGCATGTGTGCCGACTCAAGAGAGCACTGTTGAAACAAGCACCTCGTGCTTGGTACACCTGAGATGGAACGGTTATTTCCTTGGGACTTGAGTAGGCGGATCTAACTATACAGTTGGTGGTCAGAAAGTTCTTGATGTTATATAACGTATGTAGATGATCTGATTTTGACGGGTGATGAGCTGTTGATACTTTCATGCAAGGAGGATCTTGCTAGAGTTTGAGATGAAGGACTTGGGCCTCCTTCATTATTTCCTGGGATTGGAAATTTGGCAGCGCAGTGATGGACTATTTGTTTCTCAGGGTAAGTATGCCCGGGAAATACTGGAGAAGTTCAACATGCATGGTTGCAAGCCTGTTGATACTCCTCTTCCTGGAGGTTGGAGGAAGGAGGATGGCCTAGCTGAGGTGATGCCACCGCCATCACGCTCGTGGCCGCGATATCCGGCCAATACAAGGTCCATATATGCTATGTCGTTAACCAGCTGCAGTTATGGTTAAGCCTGGTCAGTTCTCTTCCGGAAGGCAGGCAAGCATGCATTGCGTTATCTTAGAGGAACATCGTGATGCTATTGCACACAGAGGATGAGGAAGCCGTGCGCCTTCGACGCGATGCGCATTGGGCAGAGCCCAATGACCGAAAGAGCACATCCGGAGGGATCTTCGCATCGGGCTGGGGCGTAGTTTCGTGCGAGGCGCAGATCCGTGGTACCGCCGGGCGAGAGGGTCGAGAGCAGGCGGCGGTGCGAAGTCGGGCCGCATGCGGCGGGCCATATGGATGAGGAAGATCCTGGTCGGGTTGTTCGGTTCACACTTGGAGCCTACTGTGATTTATTGTGATAACCAGAGTTGCATTAAACTCTCGGCTAATCCAGTATTTCATGATAGATCCAAAAACATCGACATCAGGTACCATCATATCAGAGATTGTGTGCAGCGGAGAATCATGTTACTTTCATATATTCCCACGGAGGATCAGGATGCTGACATCTTGACGAAGGCGCTCACCAGGAGAAAATTCAAATTCCACAGAGGCAGGATAGGGGTTGCAGATAATCCATACCTTGTTGAGAGGGAGTGTTTAAAATGAAACAAGATGATGGAGCTTAGTGAAATGAAGTCGCCTTCACTAAGTGGGCCCGCAGGCTATTTTTGGCGCAAAGTCTATTTTTAGACTATGCCTATTTTTAGACATATGGATCATGGTCTATGAGTTGCAGGATGCTATTTATGGATGATTGGTCGAGTTGGTAAAAATAGATGGACCTCTATTTTTAGACATTGGGCGGTTTCTATTTTTAGACTGCCAGGCTAAAAATAGAACAGTCAAATATTATTAACCCTTAATAATATTTAGACAATAAACATTATCTTTTCCTCTTGGAGCACTTCAGTTTGATGCTTGGATGTGGAAAATGCAGCTGACAAAAGGAAATACGCTTTTCCTAAGGGTTAGTTGAGATATTGCATGGTTGACTTCAGTTAGAACTCATGTGGCAGAGTTTGGTGGAGTTGATGAGACAGTTGGTGGAGTTGTGTTCTGTTTAACTTAGTTGAACTAGTTGTATTTAGTCTAACTGAAAAATACACTAGTGATGAGTGGTGTGAATTAATTATTAATTAATTCACTAATTATTAACTCATAAATCAACTAATGAACACATCAGTTAACTGCAATGCATGGAAAGTTTAGTGGAGACCAGTGTTAGAGGTGGGTGAAAGGGTGAGTGTGACTATAAGTTGTGACCATGATTGTGCATGAGATTTGTACACCAATTGATGGAGATTGCCAATGAGGATTGCGCAGTTGGAGCTAGTGGGATTCAAACTTGGATCTCATTCATTACTCACTTGGATTGCGCAGTAGAGGCAGGCAGACTTGTGGAGAAGATTTGAACCCGTGACTAGTTCAAATCTCAGTTAGTTTGTGTGTAACTTTTTGGAGATAGTAATGAGTACTTGTGAGGAGTATTGTGCTATGTATTGTTACATGTTCTCTATCATTATACTATACAGATAGTTGGGGGTTTTCAGCTATTTCTTTCCCCATTACATACTCTGTTGATATGTGTGCTTGATTATGTTTTAATGAGCGCATGCGACTACTTTCTATTTCCGCATATTGATGATCAATTGTAGAAGAGATTATGTATTATGCATGAAGCTTAAATAGTGTGTAATCAGAATAATCTTGGTGAATAACTCAACAAACTATTCAAATTTATACACTTCAGTGTTTAAATTGACAGTTTGTTTTTTCTTTTTCCAATCTGTTCTGGGTTATCTACTATAACTGCAGGCTTAGGATCCAGATTAGACTTGGTATAGTAGGTTTTCCTAGAAGCCAGAATGACTGTTTTGAATACCCACAACCTATAAAAATAATCTTAAATTAAAAAGATAATTGAAAGATCTTCCTTTAAGACTAAATTTAAGACTGGAGATTGGTTAGGTCCCCAGTATGGTCGCCAGTATGTTATCACCCTAGTAATTTCTTGAGTTGTGGGATTTGAGTTTTTAGTCAAAGAACACTAGGGGTAACCACAAACCTACTTCAAATCCTAGGATCTAGACTTCCTAGAATTTAGAGAGGGCTCTCTCTTTAAGATTTATCTTTGTTTTTTATTTATGTTTGTAGGTTAGTTATGATAGAACAATTGGTTTTGTTTTTAAAGGTTTTGGTGGATAAAAATCACTTAGGATTAAACTAGAGAGAGATCTACTTGTCCATTGGGCTATGGAGTCTAAGTCTATATAGCAATACTAGAAGGCAAGCCCAAAAGGGTAGAAATGTATTCAGGGCAAGGTAGATAACCCTCAGATATTTGGGGAAAGGTTTTTGATGAAATTGTATGATCGGGATAAAGAGCAATGAAGGATCCTTTGATCCGGAAAATGGAAGAAGGAGGCAGGGGTCAAACGGGAGTAGGAGCAATGAAGAATTCCTAACACTGGAAATCAGAAGAAAACATTTAAGTGGTAACTTAGTTAAAATCAGGGAGCAAAAGGCTAGTCCTATAGCAATATTCCTAGTTACACATTAAGATAGATCAAACACATAATGAATTTCATGAAACTCAGAAAAGAAACAATGACAAGAAGAGATGTACTTCACTCTTCAAATTATTGCAATAATCCTGAATTATGATGCCACTTTGGCTTTCTCCAGTCTACTACTTTGAATTCAACACATGAGAGCCTCCAATGTATCAGCAAAAAGTATATAGTAATCTTAGCAATTTTATTCCACACTTAACACTTATAATACAGAAGTATTTATACAAAATGTTGTTTACAAATATCCTAGAGAAATGTAGGAATATCTTTAGGGAATATAAAATATCTTTACAAAATAAGAGAGATAGCTGCTTAACAAATCAACAAGCTTTCCTCTTATCCAAAATATATAGAACAACTTTATCTAACAAGAAGCTTTTTATTGAATAGTTGTCTTGCTTGCTGGCTATTTAGGAAATATCTTTGTTTGAGTTTCTGTGGCTGACACACTTTCCTCTGATACTCTTTAATGTTGATTCTTTAAAAATTGATACACTTTAACTGATATTTCACTTTTACTACTGAAAAATATGTCTTACTGTAGTAAAAAATCAGTTGTCTGTCTTTTTATCTCATTGTTTCTGTTTGACTATTTTTAGTGCATTTTTCTTCATTGTTTTACCTTTTTACTGTTACATTAAATCTGTGAATGCTTACCATTGATATGCATCTGGAATTTTAACGCTTTTTAGCTTTCTAAATTTCTCATTGGCATCTGTGTACTTTGCAAAGGTAGGTTTGAAAACAAAAATATGCCTAATATCATGCTGTAGAAAAAACAAGTCTTCAAAATATTGAAGGATGACCTTTCCTGTAGGAGTGCCCAATGGCAGTGGTTTGTTGACTTGCTATTTTGCAAACTCCCTTATCTTCTTATCATAATATTTTTGGGCCATTAGTTTTTCATTGAAGACATGAATATCTAGCAGGCCTTTCTGCCTCAAAATAATGTATTTTTCCAAAAACTTAGTGATGGAAATGTTCATAGCATCCCATTTTTCCTCTAGGTTGTTCATCAAATTTCTCTTGGTCACAACCTTCTTGATTTGTAATATTGTTTCACTTCTATCCTGTACCTATAACTCTTCCAACTTTGCTCTGTTCTTACTATTAAAGAAAGTGATGAGTTTTAAAGCCTATGATGGCTTATCAGCTAACTCATCCTTAGTTCTCTGAATCTCAATTTGGGCTGCTAACAGTAAGTCTCTCTGCTCATAGATGACCTGAATTGAAGGCCATTGAGAATGTATAGCCTCAATAATATTTGTCCAAAGATGATTCTTGATGTAGGAAATATGTTCAGTAAATGTTAACTCCTTTTGTAAATTTTTCATTTGTTCTTCAAGTCTGATAACTTTCTGCTCATGGTTTTTAGCAATTATCAAGGCTATTTTGTTGGTGGCTTCAAGACTTTTAATCATATCTTTCAAGATATTTATATCATTAGTTTTCAAGGACAATTCCTCCATAGCTTTCACTATTTGTCCTAGTCCATATGTTTGTTGTACCTGTGTTGTTGAAGAATCTATGGTTGATGTAGTAGCTGAATGCACTGGCATTGCAGTTGCCAATGGCTCATTAGGTGCTAATTTTTCTCCCAAAGTGGAATCCACAGATGTGGTAATAAATGGTATCACTATAGGAATAATAGGAGCATTAGTTTCATTCACAGTCTCTTTCTCCTTAATAAGTTGATCCATTTGGGTCTCCATATCTTTAATCTGAGCAGTCAGATTGAGGATCAACTGCATCATTTCTTCTTTTTCTGTTTGATCCTGAATTATTTCTTTGGTCTGTGGGTGATCACTTTGAGGAAGCTTCAGCTGTTTCCTCAAACCTGCAATATCTTCATTCTTTTTCTTAATCAATAATTCAGCTGCCTGCACATTCGAGGGATCATATCCCACCTGTAAAATCAAATCCTCTAAGGCTTTAATCCTTAGGTATTTAGCATACAAAGAGCCTTTGTCCAGCTTCATTTGATCCTGCATGTTAATAATGGTATTCTGAAACTTAGTAGCACTCATAGCCTTTGTCACCACAGTTGAATATCACATTTATGAGCTATGTCTGTTGAATTCAATTTGGTCTAGCTCATGCACATTTTCAGTATCTACTTAAAACTCAACCTTTTTATAGTCTGACACTGTCTTAGGTGTTGAAGTAGTTGGTTGTAGATATGACATAATAATTTTATTTGTGGAATAGTTAAAGGCTGCCAGTAACCTGTTTTGATTTCTTGGTTTTTGCTTAAGAAACTGAGAATAAATCTTAGACTTGATTTCTTCATTCTTTTACTTGATTTGCTTGTACTTTTACTTGATATCTAAGTCTTTTTCCTCAGATGTTTGTGAGGAAGAAGCATCCATATTTTGTTTCTCAATCATCTGAGTATCATATTTACCTGTTGTTTGATCTTTTCCAATCTCTGCAAGAGCTTCATTGATTATTTTTGTAGCTTCATCATTATTTACCTCTAGCTCATTTGTATCTTCCACATCAATTACCTTTTCTTTCCCTATAGAACTAAATTTGAGCCTTTTATTGTAAATCAGCTTGAATTTTGTATATGTAGTGGTCTTAGTTGTATAGGTTCCTTCATCTCTGCCTCTTTTTGTTGAAGTTTCAGGCTGTTTTACAACTACCATAGCTTGTGTAGTATCCATTTTTTTTCTGCTGGCTCTGCATTGACTGTTGTATCTATTAGAGTTTTCTCTATCTATTCTATCTGATTTGAAAAATTCTCAATTTCTGGCTTAGGTTCATGTATAAATGGTGTAATTTTTCATTTAACCCTTAAATCTCTCAAGATCCTTTGAGGATCATAGTTTTAAGAAAATATCTCCTGAAATTTAAACCCTACTAGTATCTTGGTGATTTCCTTTTCTGCTTCTCTATTATTTATGATGAAAGGCCCAACTTGATTTTTAAGCTTGAATTGGGTCTTTTTCTTGGCATCTAAGCAGTTGACGGAGTCAGAATTTATAATTTTCCTTAATTATTCCAATGCAAAAACTCTCATGCACATGTATTTGGGAAACTGTAATAAGTTTGAGCCAAAAATTATTATCTTTGTGTGTTTTTCATAAAGAAACCAGTCTCCCATTTTTCTCTGTTCGGATAGTTGTAGTATCCTCTTCATATCTTCATTTAATCTAGGCTGCTCTGCTTTGTACAATATATTCATTGATGTATGGAGGAAAAGGTCTGAGAAGTCTGTTTAAGTGAATTCACTGTTTTCTTTCCTCAGCAAGGAAGTCCAGAAGATAATGGACAAGGGATTACCCTCCAAGTCCATATTTTACAACGAAATTGGAAAATTTTCAGCTTGGAAGAAAAAAAACAAATGAAACAAGTATGATGAGTACCTAAACACCCCTTCAGTGGGTAGTTGGGTAAGCTGGTGATGAATGCTCTCTGCTATAAAACTGGCATAACAAAAAATGAGTGCAGGGGGTTTTCCTAGAGATAAAGTGGATAAAAAACCAAGAATGGATCCATCTGTGAAATATCCTAGTATAAAATATAACATGGAAATAATATGCCTTGACCCTTCAAGAAATTTGGCAGTTGAATAAGTAGGGTTCAGCTTAGGGATATCAACATGGGAAGGCATAAAGTCCTGGAATATTATAAACTTCTTTGGGAAATCCAGGCTTAACTACAATTGGGTTAAATATTCAATAGAAAGGGGGACTAAATGAGGAACAAATGGTAATTGCAGCATTTGATTTATGGATTCTGCTGTGATTGTAAAAAGGACCTCTCTGTCTGCATTTACAATAGCCCTTTGGTCTGGTTCATAATGTTATTGAAACAATCTAACAATATCTTGTCCAAGATGAGTCAAAGGAACTACATATTGGGGAAACTAAGTTTCCCAAATAGGCATTTCATCTTAGTCAAGGT
This sequence comes from Pinus albicaulis, assembly GCA_034641835.2. NCBI lineage: Eukaryota > Viridiplantae > Streptophyta > Pinopsida > Pinales > Pinaceae > Pinus > Pinus albicaulis. The sequence continues at coordinate 528,082,103 of CM076575.1, read as the reverse complement.
AATTATCATAGCACCAACTGTGTATTTCCAATAGATTAGATTCTACCATAGGGTCAACAATATTGTAATCCATATTAGTCCATGGAAGGGTTTCTATAGTAGACACTGGTGGCTGCAAGGGATTTACAGACACAGTGGTTTTAACAGTAAGTGAAGGAGTAGATTTGATGGCTTTTGATGCTTCAGACTTGGGAGGCTTGGCTTCACCAGGTTTAATAGGCTTAGAACCCCCAGCTTTAGATGTCATCTATTTTTTAGTCATTTTTTGAGTAACTAATGCAAGCTTAAACTATTTGCAAGAGTTGTTTTCTTTAAACAGAGGATAAATTTATCAATTTATAAGAAGAGGTTAAGCTTCAAGTGATCTCTTTTCTCAATTAGGTATATGAAATATGCAAACTGGTTTAAGACAGAAAACGAGAGTTTTCTGAATAATTTGGACTATAAAAAGGTATTTTCATGATATATTTGGGCTTCAACCTCCTCCCTGTTCCTTGAAATTTATTTTAAGCAGACACAACTAAGGAAATTGGCCTTCGAAGGGGCTTTTTGAACACAGCAATTTCTGGGGAAAATTTGTGAGGGTTTGGCTTATTTTAGGGCATTTTTGGGCAATCTCCCTTCTATGAATTCTCTTAATTTAACGACCTGCCTTACTTATCAATGTTTTAACATTGAATTTGTAGGTCTGTATGTCGAAAAATACCTTTGGATGTAGGTATTTGACTATTGGAAGGGTTTTCAAACGTTTAAGGTCGAATTTGAGATCTGGTCCAGCTTGTTGGAGTAGAGAATGGATTTTTTGGTCTTCAAACAGGGGATCTGCAGTCAAATTAGGCTTTTTCTCGGGATATAAGTCTAAAAATTGTGCAGAAGAGCTTTTACATATTCGGGCGGAGTTTTTATCAGTCAGAATGCACAAATAACACTGAAAAATAACATAACAAAGGTTTTAACCTTTGATATGAATCTTTATTAAACAAATTGAATGCGAGTCAAATCTAAAGGCAGGAGGCAGTTTAGATTTTGAAATGTGAAACCAGCAGTGGCTTTGCATTCGATCTTGGTGGTAAGTGGTTTAGATTGAAATGAATGCAATCGAATAGTTTTGTGCCACGTCGAAGGAGGCAGAAATGGGAAAACCACCCATTTCGTGTCCATTTGGGCTGCGAACAGGTGATCAAGTTATGAGCGCGAAAATGATCTTGCACCGTTAGATCATCGGGAAGGGAGCAAATAGTGAGGATTTGTTGGGAAGGTGTGTTTGAAAGGATGGTGGGACCGAGGTGACTTATGCGTTGGCGGGTTTTAAAATATAATAAAACCTTTGTATGATATGTGTTTAAGCAAAGTGTTTTATATGAAAGGGTTAACGATGCATGAGGCGGGGCCATATTATCTTCGGTTAATGTTATATAAAATGTGAAGTTTTATATAACGGGGAAAAGGGAAAAGGGTTAAGTTAGTGCAGGAAATGATAGCAAATGAATTTACAAAGGCGAGGTGCATTCCAATACTAAGGATAAAATTTAATGGATAGTGTAATGCTTTCGCATGTTTAAAATACATCGGATATGTATAGAAAGCCTTTTTGTAATATTTAGTTTTATTATATAGTTTTAGACTTTTGGATTGGTCTATAACCATAGGGGGCGGGGTATTTGAATAAGGTTAGTTTTAGAACAAAGGGGGTATAATTTGGGATTTTAATTCACCATGTGCATATTAACTTTGGTCTAAAAACTATATAATAATGGGTTTTTGGCGAATATTTAACATAAATGGAATTATATAGGTAGGATAAGGTAATTTTGGGGATTTAATAGCATAAGTTAGAAATTAATATGACAAGGGGAAAGGAATACTCAAAAATACACTTATATGACTAAGTAAAGTGAAATTTTTTAAAACAAAGCTTATAATTTCATAATTTCACCACTTTTACTCAGGATAGAGCATTTTTTGAGGGTTTGTTTGCTTTATGAATGAAGGGAGTTAATCAAATGGGCTCTTATGTATCATTAAGTAAAAAAGGATTTTTTACTTATGAAAATGAATTAAATGTATGAATGATGAATGAATATTGGTGAAGGGGAGTTTATCATAAGAATTTAACATTTTCCACTATCCAGTCATTGAGCCTTGGATCCGGTCCCAACAGAAGTCAGAGAAATGATCTGAGCCTCTTTGACTAGAAGTGTAGAATATTGAAGACTTACAAGGGAAGGGAAATTAGTGATTTTTTGCCCGGTGATGAATATTACATGCTTTTTCCCACTTCTTTCTACCTACCCAACATTACTCTAACACTTTTTCTTCCTTTTGGAAGGTGCATTTAAGCTTGCAACCTTGAAAGATTTATTCTTTTGAAAGCATAAACAATCTAATTCTACCTTATTTCATCCGAGGGCTCAGATTAAACTGTTGAGCTCCTCATTATTTTCTACCTAACTAATGATTTGTCAGGATTAAACTGTTTGACAAATATTTATTCACTATCTAAAACATGGAAATTGAAAACATGACAAGTCAAGATTAAACATGTTAACTCATCATGGATTATGGCATTTATTGACACTCTACCATAATCATTTGCAAAAAGTAAAAAGTAGTGGCATTTGGATTTGCACACTTTCATGTTTTATTTCATATTTTTTCTTTTGGGGTCTATGTATTTTTTTATTTATATTTTTAAGTCCTTTGATCTTTCTTTTAGGACTTTTACCCTCTTTTTTATTTTCTATTTTTTTTTTTAACAAAATATGGGAAAACAACTTGTAGAAAGCAAGGTATGTACATATTCTACAAAACTATCATAAGTTAATTCCAAAATATGAATCCTACACTTATAGGACCCTAATAGGTTCTATTATTGCTTTCAACAACACCATTTTGTTCGGGAGTATACACAGTAGTGATCTCCCTCTTAATGCCATCATTGAATTCATTTGACTCATATTCGGTTCCATTATCGGTCCTCAAAATTTTGATCTTCTTTCTTGTTTGATTTTCAGCCAAGGCCTTGAAGGTTCAAAACTACTTGAATGCTTCATATTTATTCTTCAAAAAATATATCCAAGTCTTGTGGGAGAAGTCATCTATAAAAGTGATTTAATATAAACATCCTCCCAAGGATGTTACGGGAAACATACCAGATAGATTAGAATGTATCAATTACAAAATATCAGATGTCTTCGTGACACTTGAGGGGAATGGTACCCTTGTAAGCTTTCTTTTGGCACAACCATAACACACACCTTCATGATCATATTTGAAATCGGGCATCCCTATCACCACCTTCCTTACTTCAAGAAGGGCTTTGAAATGAAGGTGTCAAAAGCTCCAGTGCCATAGCTCGGATTGAAAAGTTATGCTACATGTCATGGCCCCCGGTAGACTTCCTCCAACCTGATAAAGTGTATCAAATCTAAAACTAAGTGTGAATGCTTCTTTGAAGTTCCTCTTCCAAATGCATACCTTCTATCGATGAATTCCACCTTGAATCCTTTATCTTCCATTGTCGAGATGGACACTAGATTCTTCTTCAAGTCAAGTATGTACAACACATCCTGCAAGTAGAGGAATTGACCTTGATTTAGATGAAGGGTCACAGTCCCTGTCCCTTTCATGGGATAGGTGGCATTGTCTCCAAGGATAATTTCCAAATTAGTATCCTTTTTAATCAAATCAGGGAGGGATTCCTTATATCCATTGAAGTGCCTTGAGGCACCACTATCAATCAACCAATTGTCAAGCGTATTAGAAGGAGATATAGCAGAGGGAGTAGATATAAGAATATATTCATTTTTCCTATCAACAACATTAGATTCATCATACATAGAATTCCTTGACCTCTTGAAAGGATGCTCATTTCCACTTAGATCAGTGGGAGCCTTCCTCTTTCCTTTGAACCTTTTGTTCCTTTGATTTCCATTCCCCATGAAGTTGTTGTTGTTGTTGTAGGCATCATCTCCGAAAGATTCCCTTCTATTAGGGTGCTCTCTTGCATAGTGACCAAACTTGTTACAAGTGTAACATCTTCCTCTTCTTCCTCCTTTGGGACCCTCTCTTCCATGATTTTGATTTATCATACCAGCGTTGTTCCTCTTCTTTGCATGTGAAGTCAGTAGGGTCACTTCCATTCCCATTTGAGGGTTTGTGTCTCTCCATAATTCTTACCTCTTCTTGAATGCATCTCGTCAAAAATTCATCAAAATTAGGAATAACATTATTAATAAGAATAATAGTATTGAATACATACCAATATCGGTTTAGACCTGCAAGGGCAATGAGAATGATCTCTCGATAATCTATGGCTTCTCCAATAGCTAAGAGATCATCCTTGATTTCGGTGAGCCTCATGAAATATGATTGGATGTATTCTCCTTTACCTTTCTTGATCTCCTTCAACTTTTTCTTCAAAAATATAATTTGATTAGCATTGCTAGCCCTGAACATGCTAACCAAATTATCATACATCTCTTTAGATGTACCCAACTTGAATATATAAGCAACCAAGTGTTGATGAATAGAATCCATATTGATCTTCTTCACCTTGACTTCCCCTTTCTTGTACTTGTTCTTAGTGGCAGTCGGCTCATTAATCTTCCCCTACACATAATCCATAACATCTTGGTCTTCCAATGTCAAATCCAAAGACATTTTCCAAGCATGATAATTATACTTTTTATTTAGCTTATCACAAGATTTGAAACTTGTGTATGATGAGGAGGCCATTGATCCTGATCCTTGATTTTTCAACTTCTTCGGTGATTGATTTTCACACATTCTTGGGCTTTTTCTTCACCTCAGCTTTGATAGCATGTTAATTTTAGATAGCCATGGTATGTTTTATGCTTAATGAAGTTTACTTTAATATTTCTTCTTATTAACCTGATTCAATTTCAGATAAGAAATTACATCATAATTGAACTTAAATGCTGATAGAACATAAATATAGATCAACAGAAGACAAGCCAATATAATATACAAGAATTTGTAATTCTTCTTACTCAACAAAGATAGAGAAATTTTTTTGCTACAACAGTCAATAGGATGCCCTAGCCAGAAAATACTTTGCTAGTCAAACCATCACTTTCAACCTCCAAATAGGTTTATTCAAACTCATTCATATATCAGCTTTTCTTCAGTGTCACATTCATCCCACAAATCAGCTTACAAAATAGTCAACACAGGTCAAAATCTCTATGGTCAAAGATAGTCAACGTTGTGGTCAAGGGCTACGGTTAAGGTCAACGAGTTGCCTCGATTTTTGTGACCTCCAATATACCCTTCCAAAATCAAAATTTATGTGCTAAAAATGCAGTCAAAATTCAAGGGTTAACCCATGGTCAACGTTGGTCAACACTCCATAAAGAGGCCCTAAAACAGTTTGAAAATTGCAGCTTCAGATTCACACGTGGGAGAGAGAGATAAGTCTCTTGAAGGTTGTACGAACTAATAAGGGAGAATGTATGAGTTGAGTTGATGATAAAATGAACATCACATCTATCCAATTTATATCCATCAATGAGGGTGTGTGACACATCTTTTGGGGCTTGTGAGCCTACATTAAATTCTGGCCGACCTTGATAATTTGAACATGTGTGGAAAATAAATTTGAAATATAAATTCTTCTCATCCAAACAAGATGATATTGAGATCAATCATGCACCTATCTGAAATATGAATCCAATAAAAATATCATCTCCATCATATGAGCAATGAAATATTGAGTTTGGACCTAGTTTCCCAAAATTAACAAAATCTAAGTATGCATTTCCTCATTACTTGTAAGTTTTCATTCGTGCATATCCAACCTAAAGGATAAAGTCTTGGATGAAAAATGTTATCTAAATTTAACTTCTTGACAAAGTCTTTGGAAATCAAATTTTTTTGTGAACCACTATCAAAGAGTGTGTCAATTTTGGTATGCTTTGAAATCACCCGAATATGGAAAATTTCAATTCTTTTTTTCTCATCTTGAGTATCATTAGGACAAATTGAAGAGATATTGATTTCTGTGTCCTTACCTTTCATTTCCATTGTTGTGATCTTTGTTTCATCTCCCAAATCAGAGCCTAAGTAAAGTTGTGTAGTTGCGACTGTCTTTTTCTTCCATTTTTTGTTAAACTTATTTGGTTTCATTTCACGATGAAGCTTCAAACAATGAGCTTCATCATGACCCTCTTTGGAATAATGTTTGCATGTTAATTTTTCTCCTTCCTTCTTGACAGATGCATTCTTATTTCCTTTCCCCTTGAACTTACTCTTACCCTTGACTCCACTTGTGAATGGCTTCTTGCTACCCTCTTGTGAATTTTTTTTCCCTCTTGCTTCAAGATGTGTTCCCTAAACAAAAACCTCATATAAACTTGTAGGATTAAACACAAGGATAGTATGCCTCAAATAACTGTGTAAACCCCCAATATATTTCAACAAAGTGTCCTGTGATTGCAAGTCTACACATAGTATCAAAGACCTTCTTCTAAACTCTTGGGTGTAACTTTGCACACTTTGACCTTTTAGTTGTCTAAAATTATTCCAATCCATAATAGCCTTTTTTATATAAGCTAATGTATAAAATTTTCTTCTAAGTGTAGCAAAAAAATCTATCCAAGAGGTTGAGACCTTACCATGTTTTTTCATATCCTCTTGTGTTTTGGCTTCCCACCAAATCAAAGCAGTACTTTCCAACCTTAATGAAGCTATTTGAATCTTTGTTTCATCATATTTGATGTTCTAAATCCTGTAATAAACTTCAAGTTTATGAACCCAATTATCAAGTCTTTCAGCGTTTACTTCACCATTATACATACACAATTCAAATTTAATATCAAGTTTTAATAAGGGATTTTTACCATGAACCCTTGGGGTATGTGAATGTGTTTGAGTAACGTTTTTTTGTGGAAGAGGAAGAAAGACTTCTCATCTGATGAAATATTATCATATCCTCCTTCGTGAGACATGCTTACTAAAGCTTCAGGTACAACTTGATGTGAAACTTATGGTGGAAATTGAGACAAATGGGCTCTCCTTGTCCTTGTCCCAAATTGGGAACCTGCACCCACAATATTTCCTTCTCCTCTCTTGAGCTTCAACCTTGTAAGCATTAGAAACACTTGCAAACAATTAAATCCTCAAAAAAGAAAATAAAACCTATGCTCTGATACCAAACTTGATCTGTGTGAGATCTATATGTAAATGTGCTTGAGGTATTTTAAATTGCAAGTGTTAAAATTGAGTTTTATGTGATTTTATGTTAAATTATTATGCACATAAAGCATGAATTTAAACTCTAAAATAGCAGAAAACAACAGAAAAATACACCATAAAAATAACCACAACACGACAAGTGATGAAGGTGTTCATCCCTCCTGGTCCAGCGTCAAATGGCTTGTCCCTATATCATTATGCTCAAAAATGGTGGTTACCTCAATTTATGGTGCTCCAATGGCTTCAAAACCTATTCCATTAGCTTCAGAACTATCAAAAAATTCTTGTCTAGCCTCTTTCGACTCCCAAAATGGTAAAAAAATGAAGAAGTTATGAGTTTCCCTAGCTTTTCTGCTAGTCGCTCTACAAATTCCCCAAAATTTGGAACCATCCTACAATTTCGCCTTGAATTCCACTAACGGTGTGACAGTTTGGAAAAAATTCAGTGCAAATTGTGGGATGGTTTAAATGCATAACGTGGCCTTAAAACCGAACTTTTAATTAATATTGTTATGGAAGAATTATTTTAAAATTAAATATTGGTGGGCTCCACCTCCTCTACATCCACAGTTCCGGCCAATGGTCGTATGCATTATATATGTGTGGTCGAGGCTAAGCCCTGGTCCCTTACCCCATTACCTTCGCCACATCAGCTTGAATAGAAGTGGGTTCATTCGTTAAACAAGGTCCAATGGTTATCCCGAGTGGTTAAGGCTCCATGATGTTTTTTGTGAGGTATCAATATCAATCCTGTCGGAGTTTAATTCAAAATTCAAACAAATTTTTAGTGGCCCCCATGCTACCATGTGGCGGCCTCCATTTGGGCCATGTGGCAGCCTCCCACTAGCCCAAAATTTACACAGTAAAAAGTACCTTGTTGCCAAATTTGCATGTTTGGGAAAATGAACATAACTCATTTCTAAGACCATACAGTGTCAGTTTTCCATGAAACGAGTTACGTCAGATTCATAAAAACGAGATCTATTCAAGTGATTAGGTTTCAAATGATTCCAACAACTTTCATTTTTTAGCATATTTTTTAGCACCTGATCATTCGATCTAAAGGAAGAAGTTTACATGGAGAAACCAGAAGGGTTTAATTAGAAGGAAATGAATTTGTGTGTAAGTTGAAAAAGGAATTATATGGATTGAAGCAAGCTCCTAGAGCTTGGTACGTATGATTGCATCATTTTCTACAACAATAAGGCTTCAAAAAGGGGGTGGAAGGAAGTAATCTCTACATGAATATGGACAAGGATAAATTTCTAGTCACTCTTGTATACGTTGATGATGTGATTTTCACCAAAAAAAATGATGAGATGAGTCAAGAATTTGCTCAAAATATGTCTAATGAGTTTGAAATGTCTATGTTTGGTGAACTATATTACTTCCTTGGACTAAAAGTAACTGAAGTTAAAGAAGGCATGTTCATATCCCAATAAAAATGTCTTAAAGACATACTTAAGAGATATGGGATGGAAGAATGTGTTCCCATGAGCACACCGATGACTACACATTGCAAATTAAGAAAAGATGATGAATCTGCTTCGGTGGGTGAAAATATTTATAGGTTAATAATTGGATCTCTTCTATAATTAATGGTTTCACGACTTGATATTTTGGAAGCAGTAGGAATTGTGGCAAGATTTCAATAAGTCCCTAAGGAATCCCATTTTCTGGGTGTGAAAATAATTCTCAGATATTTGAAATGTACTCCTAATTTTTTCCTATGGTATCCCAAATGAAAAACTCTTATTGTGATAATTTACACCAATGTTGATTGGGCTAGAAGCATAGACGATTGAAAAAGTATTAGCAAAAATGCATTCTTCATAGGAGATTTTATATTATCTTGGATCAATAAGAGACAATATTATATATCTCTCTCCACAACTGAAGCCGAATATATAGCTATTGCAGATTATTGTACACTATAATATCCCAAAAGGGAGAATGCAGTAATACTTCACACAATATAAGAACTTACAACAAGATAAACAATAAATCTAAGTAAAAATCAGAATATGCAGAAAGAGTTGAGACATTTTATTATATTGGAGATGAATCAATTACACAAGTACAATATATAGGTAGATCTAGCCAAAAATATGACCTTATATCACCCTGAAAACATGTGTGAAGCAAGTACAGCGTAACTGTTGAGGATCTGCAGCAAATAATGTGTTGTCTCTTCAGCAGAATATAATCATGGAGTTGTAGGCTAAAAAAAGAAATGCATATCTACTAAAAATTTGAGCTCTGATGATGCCAAGATTCAAGATCTGGCCAATGTGATGGATTCCCAAGATAACCTAGAAAGGATTTTCCAGATCTGCAACTTTGGAAAATCACCTCCCTAGGATTTGATCCTTGATCTGCTGGGAAATACAGATCTGAAGCTAGATCTAAAGAATAGATGGCTGAAATTTTTTCTCAGATCAGATCTATTCTTGAAGGGCTGATCCCTTCCTTAGATCTATGAGCTAGAAGCTCTAGATCTAGCTTCTCAATCCTCCAAAGATGATTGCAGCTACTGTAACACAACTGCCTATGAAAACTGCACTATGAGGGAAAGAGAGGCCTTCTGCCTACTGAAATATGTTGCAATAAGATCCAGGCTGATGGTAAGACTGATGGCAATGTGAAGGAATGATCCTCCACTAGATTGCTAGCTGAAGTACTAGTAACTTCCTTCCTCCTTTCAGATCTGCAATATGGACAACATTATTCTTGGAGAGAATACTGCTGCTAGGAGGTTAATAACATTTGGATTAACTCCATATATGCAATGTGGCTCTGGGAGTGCTGATCTATAAGCCCAAGTGATGGGAATAATCCCTCACCTTGTTCTCTAGCTGAGGTACTGAAGAAAACTTCCACCTTCCAAACTTATCTTTAGAAAACTACAGTTTTCTGAATGTGAATGTTCTGTAGAAAGTAGAAAAAGGAAATGGCACTTAAAGCTTGATGTATAATGAATTACAAACCTCTTCCTTAGAGATCACTCAAATAAAGAGGAGGTATTCCCGCCCGGGAACACCCTGTGCTAAACAACACCTGCAATCTCTGCTAAACAACCCAAGAATGCAGTGGAATGTCACTTGACAATTCCATAACTAAAAGATCATACATCAAAATAATCCAAGATGCCTTTCACCTTTGCCTTCATCTCCTTTATAATGATTCATCCATCCCAAGCCTTGGCCCTAATCTCAACTCCACTATCTCATGTGGACAAGATCCTCCAAGTGGGATAGCGTTGTTTGACCAAATCAACCAAACAGTCTAGGTGCAATGTACACCTCCTCCATCATGTGTGCTTCATTTGCACATAATCCTCCACCACTTGATCATTAATGCTAAATGAACCTTTTTTTGACATCCTCAATATATTATTTGACTAAATCAACCCTCCATGATCTCTCTCATTAAATGAGGCATGATCTCCAATCTCATTCACATTAGTAGTTTCCCAACTACCTCTTTTTGCAGATCTAGACTAGATTAATCCAAATTCACACACACAAAGTGGATATTTATTCTTATTGAGGATTGTGGGTCCCTCCACCCTTTTATTTACTTAATTCATTAAGAAAATCTAGGACTCTAATATTCCAAATGTAATGTGAAAATTTGGGAATATTACAGTCCCCCCCCAGCCCCGGTAAAATGTTGCTTGTCCTCAAGCAACTCCAAAAGTAGATGAAAAGCCATCTATTCCCCTCCAAATGGCATACACATAAGGAAGGCTTCCTCCATTTTCTGCAATAGGTTATGCATGTTTGGTTCCAAATTTTTCTTTTAAAAGCATCAAGAATGACCTCCAAATATTTGGTTAGATGTCCTCCTTCCATCATGAAGTACCAAGTGACAACCATATGATGTACAACATCATCATCAATACATGAGGTGCATACAAGAAGGTGGTTCTCTTCACAAAGGAAAAGCTCCATCACATAATACACATCTTCACCCCATTTGGATCCAAACTCCATCATTCCAAGGTTATGCAAAAGAATAAGGGAAGAAGTAATATGGGTGGAAAAGATGTCAAACCATATTCTCCTAACAATAACCACCGGAGTAAGGCCCTTTGCTTCCATCCTTGATCTCCTCTACGTAATATGGACAAGCCAAACTCCCCCAAAAGCAACCCAAGCAACAAGGGATCTTTCTGCTTCCTCTCCTCCAAATTTGCATCATGAAACAAGAGCATACTAATGGACATAGGAGATTTCACATCAGCCCAATACAAAGAAATATCATTAATGCACATCATGAGATCATTATTCCAATTCTTACTCAATACAAAACACATGGACATAGGAGATGTCACGTGGTGGCCAAAATCTCTCAAGTGAAACCAAAATGAACATGCCTCTCCTTGCTGCAATTTATCATTGAAAGAAAAGGCATGATTCAGAAAATGATGAGCTATTGGGTGGTATCCATACTCACCCAAGAGCAGCCAGTGCAGCCATGCCTCCTCCTTCATTTCATACATGTTTTTCAAGGCATGGATCAGAAAAATAGGTGCCTTTGGAGAGTGACAAAAATATCCCAATGGCAACCAACGTAACCAAGCCTACTGGCCCATACAAATATACAAGTGGCTTTGCAACCCCTTGCTTATCATCCTTACCCATTCACTCCCATGGGGATGATAAATGAGGTACTGCATAATCATGGCATCCTCCCTTTGTAGAATGCCATCCTTCCCAAAATGTTGAAGACTTTTGCATTTCACGAAATGTTGAAATGCATCTCTAATGAGATCTCTTAATGAGATACTCTCTCCATCAAAGGCCTTCAAAAAACAAAGATGTTTTGGATTTAATGCAAGTAGAAGTTTCTCTTTGAGCAGTGAGAGGCTCATTGAGAAAGGGTCATCTAGAAAGGAGAAAAGGTTTCTCATTCCAAGATGTCTAATATTTTTCATCCTTGCTTACATTGCTTCATGATTGAAGCTACCTCCAGAATTCTTCAAGAATGATGAAGCCCTTCCTTTGTCATGGATACTAAGTGACAACGTTGTAGATCTGCAGGGTAATACATATGTTGTCTCAAAGTAAGGCACAATACTGATCTCATAATCAGCCATTGTACATAGGATAATGCTAATCCCATTTTATGAAACTCTACATCTCAACTCAAGGGGTTGAATGCAGCTCAACAATGATGAACAGGGATAGTTTTTAGTCTCTTCCTTGATTAGATCAAGGGTCCTCTCCACTGTGATATTTTTCTTCTTTAAATCAACATTTTGTTCTAATCCTTGGTCATGCATTGATCTTGAAATAATAAGTGCTGAAATTTTATGCATACCTTGGATCAACTGATATGTGGGAACCTCATGACAAAACAAAAGAGTTCCTCCAACCAGGACAATAGTACGTCCAACTGTTGGTAAGAGTGATGGCCTCTCTTCTTCAAGTGTACCAGCGCTGGTATCCTCCTCCTCTTCCTCATGCATCTCCTGATCCATGCATAGCGCTCCATAAGTCAAGAGCTCAAGACTACTTTGCAAAGATTCAAGTGTCTCTTCTCCAGATACAAGTACTTCTGCAGCAGGTGGTGAAAGTAGTGACCTCTTGTCCAAAGTGACAAGATTGACATCCTCCTTGGTTTTCTTGGGAGATTTCCCTTTGTAGCAGTTCTTTGTCTTCTCCACATCAAACTTCTCCATCAACTTGTGAAAGAAATCTGAATACCTGGTCACCTTTGCATGCTCTAGGTGCCCAAACCACCAATATTCTACTTAATCTACGAGATGAAGTGCTGCAATTTGAACAACCTCCTCTTCAGCCACATGATGTAGCTTGAAAAATGCATCTAACTCCCTCCTCCAAGCCTTGACTTTGCTTGAGGAAGATCCATCAAATGTAGAAGAATAGAATCTATTATGCCTCTTCCTTCTATTACTGCTATAGGATCCTCTTTCTTCTCTAATCTGGAAGAATTGTTGGAGAGTTAGCTTCTCCCTGAAAGCTCTATACTACACTTTGTACTCTTCAAGATATAGAATGAGAGTCTCATGAGTCTCAATTTCATGCCTTACTTCAATTCTATAACTCTCACCTTCTTCAAAGAAAGTGGGCATAGTGGATCTATGAGGAGATCTAGGATTCTCCAGTCTTCTTTGCTACTAATAGGAAGTGCTTTCCTCATCAGATCTTCTTCTTGGATCTTCTCTCTGTTCTTCCTCCTCCATTTGATTGACCTCCTTGGAGAGATCTTGCATGGATCTTAAGAAAGGAGTGAGAGATCTCACATCCTCCATGATAGATCTCATCTATCTATTCTTCTTTCAATGTAAAAAGATGAAGTGTCTAGAATTTGAGCCAAAGATCATGCTTTGATACCACTGTAATATCCCAAAAGGGAGAATGCAGCAATACTTCACACAATATAAGAACTTACAGCATGATAACCAATAAATCTAAGTACAAATTAGAATATGCATAAATATTTGAGCCATTTTATTATATTGGAGATGAATCAATTACACAAGTACAAGATATAGGTAGATGTAGCCAAAAATATGAGCTTAGATCACCCTGAAAACATGTGTGAAGTAGGTATAGCGTAACTGTTGAGGCTCTGCAGCAAAAACTACACTGTCTCTTCAACAGAATATAATCATGGAGTTGCAGGCTGAAAAGAGAAATGCAAACATACTCAAAACTGGAGCTATGATGATGCCAAGATTCAGGATCTGGCCAATGTGATGGATTCCCTTGATAACCCAGAAAGGATTTTCCAGATCTGCAACTTTGGAAAATCACCTCCCTATGATTTGATCCTTGATTTGCTGGGAAATACAGATTTGAAGCTAGATCTGAAGAATAGATGGCTGAAATGTTTTCTCATATTAGATATATGCTTGAAGGGTTGATCCCTTCCTCAGATATATGAGCTAGAATATCTAGATCTAGCTTCTCAATCCTCCAAAGATGATTGTAGCTGCTGCAACACAACTGCCTCTGAAAACTACGTTGGGAGGGAAAGAGAGGCCTTCTACCTACTGAAATATGCTGCAATAAGATCCAGGCTGATGGTAAGACTGATGGAAATGTGAATGAATGATCCTCTACTAGATTGCTAGCTGAAGTACTAGCAACTTCCTTCCTCCTTTTAGATCTGCAATATGGACAACACTATTCTTGGAGAGAATAATGTTGCTAGGAGGTTTATAATATTTGGCCTGATGCCAGATATGAAATGTGGCTCTAGGAGTGCTGATATATAAGCCCAAGTGATGGGAATAATCCCTCACCTTGTTCTCCAACTAAAGTGCTGAAGATAACTTCCACCTTCCAAACTGATCTTCATAAAACTGTAGTTTTCTGAATGTGAATGTTCTGCAAAAAGTAGAAAAAGGAAATGGCACTTAAAGCCTGATGTATAATAAAGTACAAGCTTCTTCCTTAGAGATCACTCAAATAAAGAGGAGGGATTCCTGCTCGGGAACACCCTGTGCTAAAAAACACCTGCAATATCTGCTAAACAGCCCAAGAATGCAGTGGAATGTCACTTGACAGTTCCAGATCTAAAATATCATACATCAAAATGATCCAAGATGCCTTTCACCTTTTCCTTCATCTCCTTTATAATGATTGAGCCATCCTAAGCCTTGGCCCCAATCTCAGCTACGCTATCTCATGTGGACAAGATCCTCCAAGTGGGACAACACTGTTTGACCAAATCGACCAAATAGTCTAGGTGCAATGTACACCTCCTCCATCATGTATGCTTCATTTGCACTTAATCCTCCACCACTTGATCATTAATGCTCAATGACCCTTTGTTTGACATATTCAAGATCTTAGTTGACTAAATCAACCCTCCATGATCTATCTCATTAAATGAGACATGATCTGCAATCTCATTCACATTAGTAGTTGCTCAACTACCTCTTTTTGCAGATCTAGACTAGATTAATCCACATTCACAAACACAAAGTGGATATTTATTCTTATTGAGGATTGTGGGTCCCTCCACCCTTTTATTTAATTAATTCATTAAGAAAATAAAGGACTCTAATATTCCAAATGTAATGTGAAAATTTGGGAATATTACATATACAAATATGGGGATGAAGGAAGCATTGAAAGGTGTCAACATTGAGACTAATCAACCAATCATTATATATTGTAACAGCACTAACACCATCAGTCTTTTGAAGAATCCAATAATGCACTCAAAGAAAAAACATATTCCAATCAAATACCACTTTATCCACGAACAAGTTGTTGAAAAAAATATCAGATTGGAATATGTCAATACAAAGGAACAAATTTTAGATATCTTCACAAAACCCCTACCAGGAGAAGAATTTTAATATCTTTGCCAACATATGGGGGTCATTGCTCTTGCATCACATTAAGACAACACATAAAATAGGGGTATGAGCACCATGATAGAGGGAGCATCATAAAAAGAAGAATTTTGATAGTTATAGTACTTAGACACCCCATTTTCCATTGATTTGAAAGGGGGATAAAATGTTGTAAGAGAGAATATTTCCATCAATGACAAAGGGGGAGACTGTTGGTCAATAATTGTCATTAATATCAATATGAGGTCTATTGAAGGTCTTTACGGTTGATGACATGGATTTATGACATGAATAATTGTTGGAGTCCACACATGGAACTCTAGTGAAGGTGACCTAACTCTTATCATTGTCCCATTGACCTTATACATGAAAAATCCAAAGAAAAACTGAAGGTTTGAACTACATTTCTTGAAAAGTCATAAATAAAATAGTTTTAGAACATTTTTAAGATATCATTTCACAAGTAATCATTCATCAACATATAGAGGACTTTTTTCCCTTTCCAATGAGCCCTGACTCGCCCTATAAATCCCCATAGTCTAGGAGAAAATGAATTTTTAAGATAATATATCCTATTTTCTACCCTAGCCCACGTAAGCTCAGTCATTCTAGTCTCCCTCCTTCCAAAGAGACATGTCCCTTCATGTATATTTTAAAACCACCATAAATACAAGTCTAAACCTTCATTTACCATCATCAATTCGATGAAGAGAATGCAGAGATATAAAAGAGTTCATAACTCTTGAACTTACAAGAAACGAGCATAATTTTTGGAGAGATATTTGCTTGGGTTAAAATCTGAATTGATCATATATACAACTTGGACTTGTAGCTCTCTCAGGCTTGTGATAAGAAGTGTGCTCAAATCATTTGAGGATAGAGGTATAACCTACCATAGAACTTGTGATATTCACTTCAGACCTTTTATTATTATAGCCTAGAACCTACCATAGAACTCAGACTTTCTAAAGTTAAGGCTCAGCTCAGAATGGAGGTTAGTTAGCTCGGATTGGAATAGTTAGCTCGGATTGGAGAATAGTTGGACAACTAGCTTAGATCATTTGAATTGGACCTATGGTATCAATAGTTCATACCTTCTACACCCATGATCATACAATAGTGTCTTGGATTTTTTTCTCCTTCAACCTTCAGACCTGTTATAGCCTAGGTGGGATCTCAAACCTATGGTGTATTACCTTAGACCTATGGCGTATTTCCTCGTGCCCATGGAGTATTTCCTTAGTATTGTTTTACCTTTCACCTATCTATGCGGTGCCTCTTTGAAGCTCATACCAATGGATAATTTATAATAACATTCACTTATTATGATTCAGATATGTGACTTGGCTTGAACCTATGGTAGTGTTTATTAAGTTGAGACCTGTGGTGACTTATAACCTATCGAAAGTAAAGAACTTATGAAGAATTGAATTCTTGAACAATGATGATTTGGAGACATGAAATATTAAATAATATATTATTTTGAACAGTGAAGTAAAAAAGTCTTGGAAAGTGAAGAATTAAGAGTCTTGGAGAATTTTTTGACAAGTGAAGTATTGGATAGTGAAGCTTTATGAGTCTTCGAACATTATTTGGACAAGTTAATAATTGGACAATGAAGATTATTCAGTGAAAAATAAAAAGTTCGAGACAGACTTGTGAAGCAATTAAATTAAGTCACTTATTCATTTTACGAAAAATATTGAAGGGTTTGTTAACTAGGGGTTAGAGCTGCTAAAAAAATGTTGGAGCCTTGAGAAAGATAGGGTTGGAGCCCTAGAGGTTGGAGACTCAAAAATCCCAAGTTGGAGCTTCACAATAGGTTGGAGCATGGTAGATTGAAGGGTTGGAGCCCTCAAACATCATTGTACTCAAAATTTTGTAAAAAGAGGATTGGTTCCCTCACTTGTTCCTAATAAAATTCTTATTATGTATTTTTCTAATTATAATTGTGAATAATATTAACGGGTAAACATAACAATTGAAAAGAAATATTGATTCACCCCCCTCTCAGTATTTCCAACACCACCAACCTTATCATCCATGTAATTTTGTCCACCTTCGCTTTGACACTTTCTACATGAGTAATAATATAGGGTGGTATATTTATATTGATTTGATGCTATGTTGGTTGTACTAGCTTTATGATTACACTTAGTATTAGTTTTGTACCATATCCATGTTAGGGTGGGATGCATTACATGATGATTTTTACATTTGAACTAATCTCATATGATATTTCCCAACATATATTAGCTATATTTAGATTAAATATCACATATTTTTTTATTACTTGTTTATTTTATGGACTGAAATTAAGCATGGGTGATCATAAACCACCATGAAAAACATGTTACCCCATGGTTTTGGTCATTGATATGTGAAGATAATAGGTCTATGATGACCAAGAGATTGTTGGATTTCTTGTGACCTCTCGTTCAATTATTTTTCCCACTTCTTCGAGTGATTGCATCCCAGTTGGAGCCAGATGTTACCCACCACTTTTTGGGTGATATCCCTAGTGTTAGTACCCTATAAATTATAGGATCTCAAGGTGATTGGATACTTCACATTTCTTGCAAGGTTTTCATTATTTAAAGGCTTTTCAAAATTCAAATGAGTTCAAATAAAAAAAATATGAAAAGAAAGAAAAGAGGGTATAAAAAACAAAAAAGAGAAAAATAAAGAAACCCCCCAAAAGAAAGAAAACCGAAAGTGTTGCAAGTTCAAATGCCACTACTCGTTAGTTATGTCTGTCCAGTCATACAGTTTAATCATGATTAGACAATTTTTCAATTTTTGTTGATAGGTTAGAGAATAAATATTTTCCAAACTTTTTAATCTTGGCTTATCAGTAGATAGGTAGAAAATGAAATTGGATCAATAGTTTAGGCTGAGCCAATGGCTAAAATACGGGTAGGTGTTGGTATATAAATTCAAAAGAAAAAGGATTTAAGGGATTTCTATTCCAAATGCACCCTGAAAAAGAAGAGAAAATTTTAGATGAGTAGCTTTGGGTGGGTACATAGGTTGAAGAGGAAGAATGGAAGGCCAATGTGAAGACTATTCCACCAAGGTATAACATCCCAATTTCATTTTTTTTCTCTTTGATGTAAGGGGAAAGCCAAGAAAAAGATTTATTATTACTCAAAAGATGGGAAAGGGGATATGTTTTAAAGGTTTGGTTTCGATGTCATCCAGGCATACCTTATGTCAAATGTTATCCTAAGTCTCGATGCTAAATTAGTTGCATGCCTAAAAACCCCCCAAACCCACATTATTTTCGTTTATCCTAAGTCCTACCATATCCCTGACACTCATTCATGACACCCGACCCCACTATCCCATCACCACATCACATCACGTGCTAAATATCCTCCACCTTTTCTGCCATCTCCACTCTTCACCCCACATTCGACAGCCCTCACTTCATTTTGGCTACTCCTCAGTTGTCAGGCATTAATAAAGAGGGGGTTCGAAATGGGAAATATCTATTACTGCCCACTCTTCTACGTGGTGCACCCATACTATTTCACACCCCCTCGCTTTATTACCAATCACCGCCTTTTACCCCCTCCGAAAAGAGGTTTCTGCCGTCAACCAAACCATTGCATCCGTGTGACCCTTACCAACGCTATCGCACCATGTTCTCCATCATCTATCCGCTTTGACCTATCACATCTCCTCCCTCTAGAAGCCTGTTGCACCATGAATGGTCGGGCCGTTATCCAACGGACTCGTGGCAACTTAATGTTCACCCCTAGTTTCATGTTAAAGCCCAAATTCTCCGATAAAGCAGAGTTTACCTTCCTGATATTCTTGAATTACTGCAGGCGTTGGATTTGTAGATATTTACAGAGAAATCATGAATTAGTCAGTGTTGACAAAGTGTTATTATTCATCAGAGGAGAGATTATCAGTGCTCTTTGAACCTGATTACAACTCTCCTTCGACTGCTCAGTCCTGATCACGATCCCTTCTATCATATCCCTTCCTGAGTGTTGATCTGTATCATTTTCCCTTCTCTGCTCCCTTTTTCTTACATCCCATTCTTCATTGCAGGTTCAAAAAGAATATACACAAGACAAATCATGCCTCCAAAGGCAGACCAAAAACCTTTCAATCCTATGATCTATCCTTAGGTATACTTAGATCATATCCCCCTAGTTGACAGAGACTTCAAAATCCATGAGACAGAGTCACAATTTGAATTTTTTGATGTCTACTATTGGCTCAAGGATAAGCTCCTTGATGAAGCAGATGATATCGTCTTGTGTGAGACCAAGATTCAATATTACATCTTTCCTAAAACCCATAGCTTCCCAGAGCTAATCAGAAAATTTCAATCATGCTATGACATTAGCTGGAGAGCTATACTAAACCCCACAGGAAAGATTTTATTTTACATCAATTCCCAATCCATTCGAGAAATGATGCAAGCTCCCATTCTTGAGAACACTATCCCTTTTTCATATGAGGCCCTTATAGGATTATACCAAGGGGTAGATTTTGCTAGAAGGGACAAAACCTTAGAGATTTTCATGGCCACAAATGCATCAATGCCTACCAAGAATCCCTCATATCTATCATCCACCTTCTTGGATAGGACCAAGAAAATTATCACTACATTATATTATTTATTAGGATATCATAATGATCAGTGAGTGGATGAGCCATAACTGGTTTCTTACCTATCCTCTCCTCAAATGCTAAGCCCACTGTTATGATCAACTATGCTCAGTTTCTAGCTGATGCAATTCATGATTAGTTCCTGAAGTTCCAAACATAAGGGGTATTCAAATACACCTCTGTGTTGGTGTACATTTTTTCCTATTTTCAATCCAACAAGTTCCAATTTAACATGATCAATGAGGATGTTGACTCTCAATCCCAGTCTATAATTTTCTAGACAAATTTATTGAGGAAGGAGCATGAAAAATATTCCTACAAGAGTTTTGTAGACTTGTTTCTTCATCCAACAATCAGTGCACTCAACAATACCACAGAGCCTAGGATCAGTTAGGAAACCAAGAAAGTAATGTAGTTGAAAGAGCATATCAGAACAACAGACTGGTACCTCTACCAAAACTACATAGAGTTTAGGGTTTATGGCATTGAATTGGCCCCCTATAAACTTCCCAAGTACCTCTCCATGAGAATCTTTGCACTTGAATATATCAAAAAAATGATAAATGCAGGTTAGGTGAATTTTGTCTTCGCTAAGAAGTCACAATCCAGGATCAAATCACAAATTGGTCCATTTATTTGCAACAACAAGGTTGTAGGATATGAGGAAGATAAAATGTTAAAGGAGATGAAGTTCACACATAGTTTCACTTGGTCCTATGATCCAATGGGGATCATATCCAAGAAAAGGGTGGAAATAAATTCCATGCCCTACATTCATACCCAAATATTGGAGATAGAAAGGTACATGAACCAAGAATAATGGGTAGCAGACACACTCTAGGAGGCAGAAGAGCAAGTCATCTCTACTTCAGGAATTCAAACACCAACTCCACAAGAAAGGAAAGCTATAGGAGTTCAAGAGGACAAAGGGAAAGAGCTTGTAAAGGAGATAGGAAGCAAGAGGACCAATGAGGATAAAATAGACATGGACATTGATTCATCCACTAAATAATTCAAAATTAAATACAGGAGGAGGGCCAGAATCCACATGGGTCTTGACCAGGGTAGTGAGAAGGACCAAAAAATTGTCATCACAATCAAAGAGTCACCAAGTTCATCTCTAGCAGGTGGCCAAAAAATATTCTCAAAATCCTCTGCCACTTTGCCTTTCCAATACAAGAATGTGCAGACTCCAACATCTACGTCCATTGCAAATCGAAAGGAGGAAGATATCTATGACACATTTAGGGAGATCAAAAGAATGAATGAGGTTCTAAAAACCAACACATACAATAAATTTTAGAAACAAATAGGTAGCTTCCAGATTAGACTTCTCTCAGCCTTTGACTCTAAGAAGGGAAGAATGAAGATGGCATTATTAGAAGCACAAATTTCTCAGCCCAAAGGTGCAACAGACTACAAGAAGACCTCTTTTTAGTTTGACACAAAGAAAATTCATCTAATAGACCAGATGGAGATGCACAAGCAGACATGGGAAATGATCTCCTCCACGCTAACTAGTACAAACATGAGCCTCTCAAAGCTGCAGGTGACATTATCCAACACACAATCACAGTTGAAGGTTGAAAATATCTCTGCCATGGCCGAAGACTCAAGGATAAAATATCTAGATGACTTAATGATGCAAGTCGGGTACAATCCATCAAACATAGCAATGGCATAAACACTTGTGAGGAAGAAGAATGCAGACATAGTTTCTTTGAGGAGGCAGCTTAAGATACCAGTGATAGAAGACCCTATGGCCAAGGAGATAGAAGCAACTCAAATACAGAAGGCAGAAATGTTGCAATTGATTGTTGAACAAACATAACAAATTAAGAAAATGGAGAGTGAGATGGAAAAAATGATCAACGAGAGAAAGAAAGCAATAAGAGATGGAGTGAAGGGAGCAACAAAAGAAGAAGCTAAGGCCATGATTCCCCTGCAAGCAGTTCCTCTCATAGTGATTCCAACATCCACAACATTTACAGGTGCACCAGGGGAAAACAATGAACAACTAGCCAAAGCAATGGAGAAGAAGTCCTTACAGACAGCAGAAAGTAAAAAGTTGTAAGATCAACTCAATGGCCTACAAGAGCAATTCAAAAGGAAATATTGAGCACATTCCATAGAGTTTTAGATTAGAAAAAGTTAAATGAAAGTTTCCAAAAGTCCCTTAAGGAGTCCTCAATTGGAAGCATGGTAGGAAGAGTTAACAAAATTATATGGTTGGATATAATTGAATCTGTGAATGATATATGGACATCAATTCAGATTATTTTTGAATAGAGGGATCTAATTGATTTAGTGAAAGTTTCCATTGGTAAAATAAATGAGGAACTTGAGGACAAACCCCAAATTTCCAAAAACATCATCAGATTCCTGAATTCTAAAAGCAGTCATGAATTGGAGAAACTAGAAATGGCAGACAGAACAACCACTATACTTGAGGTAAAAAAGGTCTTGAAAAAAAAGAGTATAGTTACATAGCTAGAAGAAAGATGCCATCAGCTGGAGAATGGATTAAGTATTTTTTCAATAGGATTGAGCCACTGAACAAAAAGGGATTTCCTTCCTTAATTTTTATCAATGATAAGCTGATCCCTAGGACTGATTATGTAAAAAGGCTCACAGATATTTCAAAGGACACATCCAAGCTCACAAATCTGAAGAAAAATATCATTGGGAAAGCATTTTATGAATTCATCAACAACGATGTCTTCATATAGCATGAGCTTAAGCATATTTTTCATTTGAGGCCAACGTTTGTGAAGTACAACAAGACTGATGAAGTCTACAGAAAATTTAACAAAACTAAGATTATTACACCATAGAATTGGAAAAATTTATGTAGACTCCCAGGAGGATGACAACTTAGTATGATGAAAAAGTAGGAATCTCAATGAATTTCCAGCGTCGGCAGATCCAGTGTATCAGAACAACTCAGCAGTATCAAATTCACCAATTCAGCAGACCGCTACAACACTAAATAACGACTTCACAAGGATGCTAGACATCTGTTAGAAGGGCCATTACACTGAATGATGGTTCCACAGTGGCTTTAGAAATTTGTTAAAAACTATCACAATGGCTCCATGCATGAGACTCATAGACCAAGTTTCAGTTACTTTTGTAGTAAATGAACCGATTGCCTTCTGATAACAGCAATCAGTTTCAAGTAGTTTAAATGTAACTTTTCATTCAATAATAAAGGTTGGACCCCGGTTTTGTAAGTACTTTTCATTGCAAGAACTTGTAATTTTTCAAGCTGGAGCATCAATAAAGAGATCAGTCTCCAAGATTCATGTGTTTTGGTGTCCTGGTGATGTTTTTCCTTGTTCATGTTTTATGTCTTTCCACTGTAATATTTTCATGTGCACCATTTAAATTATAATTGTAAAACATGAAGGTTAGATTAAGATTTACAGTTCATAGTACCTTAATTTTGACTGTATTTACAATTTCAATGTTTTCTTCTGACGTATGTTTTAAGAATTATTAGTTTTTCTCAAGTCATTACTGAAATCACTTTTCTCCATCTCATAATTCCATTCATTTATGAACACATGTATTCGCAACTAGATTGCATTGCACATGCTTAGGGATTTGATGCATATTACCCAGCCTATTTTGACTTCATAGCCTAATGGGAATTGCTTATGGAAACCCCTTCAATCCAACCACGAACAATCAAACAAACAACCCTCACACTCAATTTAACTATCCTAATATCAGAAAAGATTAAAACAAATCTAAATCTTATAGAGAGATCGCTCTCTGAGTCTAGGGGGGCTAGATCCTAGGCTTCAAGTGGTTTTGATGTTCCTCTTTGTAATTTATTCTTTCCAATCTTATAAATTATAGAATGATAACATGTTGGCAGCCATACTAGGGACAAATAGCTGAAAATTTTCAAATTTCATTCGAATTCAGAAAATCCCAACTAAAAATCATTGTATGATACAACTTTCTTTTAAAGATTGGTTTCTTTCATTCTTCCATAATCATTTGGTCTATGATTTTGGACTAAATTTTCGCTCCCAAAATAATATCCACTAGATCACATCCAAATCTAAAACCCCATACTATTGTAGACAATCTTGAGAAGATCTTGAGGAAAAATCCTAGAACAGATAGTCAAACCGGTGATAGGATTCTTTACAGGTCTAGCTCCTTACCTGATAACTTTTTCACTTTTCAAGACATTCAATTTGATTTGCAGTTTGAACAAGGTCTCCTCAGAACCAAATCTCAGAATTGGACTAACCTTACAGTTTTTGATTCATCCATATTCCATACCCCTAACCATCCACTTTCACCCACTGTTCATCTCCTTCCACCACCTCCACCTATCATGGTAGCTAGATATGCCCCATTGATGTTGCTAGTACCTTTACCTCATATGCCCCAAGATTACCAGTCCAAGATTCTGCAGTTTTATAGCACTAGTCCTATGACTACCCAACAACACATAGATAAAATGAGTGACTGTTTTGACTTGCAAGAAATAGATGATGATAGTGTCAAATTGAGGATGTTTTCCTAGAGTTTGGGGGGTGAAGTCAGGAAATGGTTTAAAGGTTTAACTGCTAATAGTATCCATGATATCCCTACTTTTCACCAAGAATTCATCAATAGATGGCAGGTCGAGAAAAATCGATGGTAGATTTTATCAGAATACAAAACCATTAAGAGATATCCTGAAGAGAGTGTGCAAGACAAATGTACTATATTTAAAAACTTATACAACACACTCCCTACTAACATGATACCACCCCAAGGGATAGTCTTGCTTAAATTCCCAGATGGATTTGGCCCAGACATGGCCTATCATCTTCGGAAAAAGACTCATCAACATTAGAAGAAATGAAAAAATATGCTCTGAGTGTAGAAGCTAATTTATTAGCTACAAGGGCTAGGATGAGGACTGAGAGGAGAGTCACAATAAGAGAAGAACCTGTAGCTTCTACATTTGATGCCAAAATTAACAATTTGGTAAGGATTATGGAAAGGATGATGTAGAGGATGAGTTTGAATGAAAGAGAAATACCCATAGAATATTAACTAGCGCCCAAAAACAGAATCCAAACCCAAGAAGAAACCCTCCGAAAATTAGACAAAGAGAGCAAAGAGGTCCTGATCAACAGATTAGGTCTCCCTTTCAAGAAAACTATGTTGATGATGATTAAGGAATAGTGGAGGAAGTTAAGGAAAATCATATAAATTTTATGGGGATTAACGAAGATGATCATTTTTTTCTCACTGAAGAAGAGCAAGAATTTTTTTTCACCAGCCCAAATAGAACTCGGACCTGAAAAATTTGATGACTACAAACTAGGTTTTGAGGATGCCATTATGGAGGTCGGTGGGAAATACAACTTAAGGAGCAAGAAGAATTTGGATAATTCAAATAAAAGGAACTCATAAAACTCTACCAAGAAAGTATCTGAATTTGAAGTCAAGAAAAAAACAAAAAACGCAAAGAAAAATTTAAACAAATCAGAAAAGAAAAACATAGAGAAAAGTACCAAGAAAGCAGTAGATACTGCTGCCAGAAAAGCTCTGAAAGACATCCTAGTACAAGCAAACTGTAATGTTGAAAATTAGGAAAGACAACAATATTGAACACCAAACTAAAATGTACAGCAAATAATGATGCAAAACATATGGGAAAATCATAAATCCATTAGATAATGTATTAGAGGAGCAAAATATACAATGTGTTGAGGAACAAATCACTCAAACTAGGAAAACAAGCCTCCAAAGCCCATAAATACTAGAATCCTAAGGGATGCTGCAACACAGAAATGACAGAATACATGACAGCATAGTCCGAGTGAGGGTTACCACTACAGGAAAATATATTACTCAAAAGGAGCTGAAAATAGAGAACTGGTCTCTCAAACACAATCCAAAGATAACCCGACAAGGGTTTCTTGAAATACACAAGATGAAAAAAGTGCAGATTTCAAATCTATGGCTGAATCACGCTGTATCACTGAAGATTTTCTACAAAATGACTAAAATGAAAAATATATGGCTATAACTTCTCCTCCCTAGATTTTCAGGTGAAAGGCTTCTCCTTTCACTAGGAAACTAGCTCATAAACAAGGTTTTGCACCCTCCACTACAATACCATGAAAAATAATGAAGTTCCTCAAGGAGACTGCACTATGGCTGAAGGTGACTACTTGGCCCAATACCAGATGGTGGAAATTAAGCTCAGAATACTCCTCTTAGATAGCCTTATCAAGTCCTCCAGGATAGAGTGTGGGATTCCTGCATGGAAATTCCCTTGTACTAAATAGTACAACAAACTCAGCTAAACAAATGAAGCATGCAATAAGTCATAAGACTCAAACATACACAATATTTTGAATGCCTCTCATGGCTGCCATCCCTTATCCTATATTCTTGGTGAGATTCCTCACCCTTATCCCCACTCATTTATGAGGTTACTTCCATGCAAATACTCCTCCAAAACTGCACTGTCCCCACTAGCTCCACTCTCTTCTTTGGCAGTGTTGTTGATTTGGTCAACCTTGACCTGGTCTACATGCATTGTCCCATTTCAGACCCGAGGTGGCTTTATTTTGACTATATAAATTGGTCCACATCCATACTGGAAGTGATTTATTCCTACTAAAGATACTTAAGGGTCTCCCTACCCCACTTATTCCTCTAGACTATAAATAGAAGAAACATTTAAGATTCCAACTAGCTGAAATCTAATTGGGAATATTACAGTCCACCCCTCCAAAAATTTTCTTGTCCTCAAGCAACAGTAAAGAAGGATGTTGCAAAATATTCTCTCCCTCCCAAGTGGCATCCTCATCGGGAAGATTCCTCCATCAAATCAGATATTCTTTAATCACCCTACTCCTTAGCTTCCTTTACCAAGTATCCAAAATAGCCTCTGGTTGAAAAAATAGATAGCCCTCATCATCAATAGGTGGGATATTCATAGTGGCAACAACATGTTTTCCAATGGCCTTCTTGAGGCATGAAACATGAAATATGCTATGGATCTTTCTCCCAATAGGAAGCTCTAGCTCATATGCTACTTCCCCTACACGACAGATCACCATGTATGGCCCATATAACCGAGGTTTAAGCTTCTCAACTCCTTTCTCATTAAGTGTAGATTGTCTATATGGTTGAAGATGAAGATAGACCCAATCATCCACCTCAAACTACCTCTCTATTTGACCATGGTCTGCATACATCTTCTGTTGGTTTTGTGTTGTAGCAATGCTGCCCTTGAGGGCCTAGAGTATATCTTGACTCTCTTGAATCCACTCCTTTTCTCTAGGAGCTTTACTTTCTCCAAACATCACATCAGAATATGATAGTGCATCATACCCATAAAGGGCTCGAAATGGGGTCATGTCAATGGACATATGAAATGTTGTGTTGTAGCAATACTGCCCCAAATGGAGCTAGCACAGCCAAGCTCTCTGCTCCCCTGAAACATAGTTCTGCAAGTAGCCTTATAACCACTTGTTTATTATTTTTGTGTGTCCATCGATTTGTGTGTGATAGCTGGTACTTGGTGTCAACTTAGTACCCACTAACTGAAAAAGCTCTTGCCAAAAGCCATCCATGAAGTAGTTATCCCAATCACTGACTATGGTCTTTGGAAGACCATGAATTCTAAACACATCTCTAAAGAAGAGCTTGGCTACTTATGAAGTAGTATATCATGTATAAATTGCAAAGAAATGTGAATACTTTGTTAGTTGATCAAAAAATACAAAGATACAATCCTGACCCTGAACTGTAGGTAGACCGATGATGAAGTCCATGGAAATAATTTCCCATTTTCCATCTGGAATAGGGAGGGGCTGAAATAATCCTGCGGGACGTTTGTGCTCTCCTTTGTTCTGCTGGAAAACTAGGCACTCCTTGATGTGTTGGAGCACATCCACCTTGAGACCCTTCCATGAGAATCTCTCCTGAATAGCTTGGTATCTCTTGGTGAATCCTTGATGCCTCGCAAGTGGTGAATCATGTGATGCCTACAAAATCTTCTTCTTGAGCTTAGAATATCTATCCAAGAAGACCTGATCCCAGTAATATATGACCTCATCCATCACTCTATACCTCTCATTGGTCACCAATCCATCTAGGATCTCACATGCAAAGTGGTCTTTAGCGTATTCCACTAGCAACTAAGCCTTCGAATCTGTATCCATGCTCATCAAGGACATCATTGCTGGCCTCCAAGATAGATCATATGCACTACATTACTCTTCCCATTGACATATTCTATGTCAAAGTCATATGCTTGGATTTTACTCACCCATTTCTGCTGCCTCTCCTAAAGCTGCTTCTGCTCAAGAAAAAATCGAAGACTATTATGATCAATCTTCACTCAAAATCTATTACCCACCAAATATTTTCGGGAATTGGCTAAAGCATTCATAATAGCCATCATCTCCTTATCATATATGGGGTATAGCCTCTCATGTGGCAGCAAATTCCAACTCTGAAAAGCTATGGGGTGTCCCTCTTGCATCAATACTGCTCCAATGCCTTCTCCCGAAGAATCACATTCCAACACAAAGGGTTGGGTAAAATCAGGCAGAACTAATATTGGGTAGCTACTCATCACCTCCTTGAACTTATCAAAATCTCTCTCTGTTGTGGCTCTCCAACTGAAATCTCCCTTCTTAGTTAGATCTGTAAGTGGTGCTACTAGTTGAGAGAACCCTTTTACAAACTTTCGATAATAGGTACAGATGCCTACAAACCCCCAAATTTCTATGAAATTATTTGGCTCGGGCCAATATCTGATAGCACAGATCTTCTCTTCATGAACCCTCACCCCATCTACTCCAATGATGTGGCCAATATAGATCATATATGTGAGCCCAAACTCACACTTAGATAGATTAGCATAGAACTGCTGCTCTTTAAGAATGTGTAATACTGCCTCAATATGTTGTAAATTATCCTCCCATGTGTGGTTGTAAATGAGAATGTCATAAAAAAAAACCATTACAAACCTCCTCAAGTGACCACGGAAAATGTGGTTCATGCAAGATTGTAATGTTGTTGGAGCATTGGTTAGCCCAAAAGGCATTACAAAGAACTCAAAATGGCCATAGTGACATCGGAATGTTGTGATGGGGGTAAAAACCCACAGCCCCTTTTTACTCTTATTTTTTAGTCTCAAGCTGTGTGTAAAATGCCTTCAAATTCATTCTCCACAGCAAATCCACCATCTAGGCAATCTCACAACATTCATTTAATTTGAGCTGGCAATTTAAACAAATTAATCTGAGGGTTTTAATATCTCAAATCTCTGGGATTTGAGATACTAAGTTCAAGTTTCTCTTGTGTATGTAAAAACCACACATTTCAATAGTCCTGATTCTATTCTCTTACGAAAGAGGAATCCTTATTATAATTCCTCACGGTGCATAAAGTTTTCCTTTCTCTTTAAATTCAGCCAAGCCTTACCCTATTAAACTTTCGCCCATTAGCTACAACACTATCACACCAAATTGCATATATAAGTCTCATATGCACACAATAATATATCAAGATATATTACAATCCTATTTGAATTTTGGAAGCATTATAATAAAACCCCAACAAGCATTGGACCCCACTATGTTCCACTGCTCTATAAACTATTGAGGATTCGACCTTGCTTGGTTTAATACTAATGATATAAATCAACGATGGCATATGAACCTCCACAATTTAATTAAACATGTTTTTGGCTCACTGTACAATATAACATACCTTGGGTTAACCTCCCATTCACATCCTACGATCGAGGCGTCATTGGATTGATTTTTGTGATCCGACGGTCACAAACAGATATCGCGAGATGAAAACACGCAGAGGCTACCTCTCAATTTTCACGCGATGGGAGCGGTTTTCTCAACCCACTTATGGACACGTGTCTTCCAGCTTGTGGAATCACATTTTTATTTTGAAAACAACTTACCATCTAAAATTTATGCGAAACCCGCTCCTTCATACTAAAACCGCTTCTACTATTTAATACTCGGTTCCATCCCTCTGCACAAGGTTCTGCTTCACCGAGCTCGCATGCCAATTAAACACGTCCAATTCCAAATTCTAAACTCTGATAGTGTGGAAGTTGGACTCCACTAGATCGCATCTCAATGCGGATTCAATACCGAATCAACCGCATCGACAATAGTCCCCCTGCAACTCGTCGATTATGGTTGGCCCTTCACATAATACTAACGCATGCAATATTCCGCATTCAACACAAATTTTGGGTTGTGGCTTAATAATAGAAATCGATTATGTAAATCAAACACACCCAGCCTTATACAAATATTGGCATAGGTGCCAGTATTGAATGTTGTAATTGAAACTTAACATGACTCTGACATATTAAATATATCGAGTTCTATAGTGGGACTCAAGTTCGACTCTATGTCATCAACCCTTGCAGTGGTCGATGACTGCAACCCTTAACGAATGCAACCTCAATAAATATTCCCAGGAATGTATGTAGCCACATCTAAAATCTTGTCACTGAGTCCTTTCACACGAATTCTCACACATTGGGGATTCGAAGCCCATTTACACAGGAGTTAAAACAGATAATACACATGCAGTACTGGAACAGATTCCTTCATTCATATACTTACAGTGAAACCATTTACAGATTCCAGTCCTCGGCCAGATCTTCGAATTCCATGGCCCTTCTACCCTATACTTTGTCTCTACAGATATCCTGATCTCTATGCAGCTATCTACAGGTCTGTCTATTTTGCCTCTTAGACCTATTTTTAAAGAAAATGGGAAATCAATCGATTCAGCTTCCTATAGTGATTCAACAACTCCTCAAATCCTATATTTAGCCTAAATTCCTAACTGTACTGAACTGACTGCCTCTTCATGTTCCCACTAATCATTAGGGCAATTACATTTTCTTCCACAATTTAACTAAAATAACTCAACTATGAATAATTACATGGGGAAACAAAAACATGAGGCCCCCCCTTATGTTTATTTATGTATAAGGATTGTCTTGAGCCTAATGCCCTTGCATAAGACTCCCCAGGTTTAAATAGTTCATGATCTCCTGATCATGGTTTTCATATTTATCTTCTTGGATCCCACACTTTGTTCTGCAACTGGCCATCCGTTGCAGTGTTCTTCTTTCACATTCCTCCTGGCTTCCATACTTTATGCTGCAACTTTCCACAGGTTGCACCTTTACACCCTCCTTCTGCTTTTCTTGTGCTGCTACTTCTTTGTTTCCTTGTTGCTGCCTTTTCTCAGACTTCTTCATCATCAACCCTCTTATCAATGCTATTTCTCTATCTAATATTTCCTCTAACTTCTGGACTCTTACTTCTGTTTGCTGCATTCTTATTTCTTCAGTTCTTACTCTTGCTGTCAATTGTTGATCTCCTGCTGTAGCTCTAGATTTTACTTGCTGAGCTCTTTCTTGTTGAACTTTTACTTTTTCATCTTTTACTGCTGCCCTATTCACCACCCAATCATTCATACCCTCTTTCTTTCTACAATAGTAAAATTTTTCTTCCTGATTGTCACCCATGACAATTTCTCTATCCTCTATCTTAAGCAGTTCTTTAGACTAGTAATTAAATTGCCAGTCATCATCCTCATCTCTCCTATTCTTCTGGACTAAACATGCCTTAGTCCTTCCTTCAGCATCTGCAATTAGGAAACAAACATCAAAATTATAATACCTTTGTCTCTCTTTCTCCTCTCTTGGCAACACTTCAGGTTGTTGCTCCAATATTGCTTCCAGCAACACTCCAAGCTATTGTTCTGTCATTTCACACTTTTTTCTAGATGTTCTTAACAAACATTTCAGCCATTCAAATTTCACTTGTCTTTCATCATCATCATACTATAAATTGAACTCAGTATGCCCTTCTTCTTCTGCCCTGACAATCTTCAGCAATTGCCTTCCTTCTTGTTGAATTACTTCAAGCTCTTCCAGCTTTGCATTTTCATCTCCTATCAGAGAAAAAATCTGATTTTCAATTGTTGTAGCAGCCCCAAAATTCTGCCATACAACCTTCTCTCTAGTCTTGTCTTGGCTATTCAAACAAGCCAATTCTTCCCTGCTACTAATAGCAACAAATTTCTGCACATGAGACATGACTGTCTCATATTCATTCTTCTGCTGCTCATCTTCACTCTGCAATCCCCAATCCTGAAATTGAGGTTTCCTCTTTGGCATAGAATCCTGCTGATTCAACATGCTCTCTAGCAACACAATTCCTCCATTCCATGGATCAATATCTTCCACTCAATTCTTCTCCTCTTTCAATTTACTGCCCAATGATGTTAATCCATCATCAATAGGATATACATTTATCAAACAATTGTCAAAACAAAATTCATAAGGCCTCGGAGCCTTTCTCTCCTCCGCCAACATCTCAGTATGTTGTCCCAACTTTATTTTCTCCTCAATCATCTATGCCTTTACAATCTAAACTCCTTCTGTCTGTATTTCTGTTTTCTGCTCATGCCACAATCTTGGAATCTCATCTGAGAAAACATCTCTACAATAT
This sequence comes from Pinus albicaulis, assembly GCA_034641835.2. Lineage (NCBI taxonomy): Eukaryota > Viridiplantae > Streptophyta > Pinopsida > Pinales > Pinaceae > Pinus > Pinus albicaulis. The sequence goes on along the minus strand of CM076575.1, from coordinate 528,049,376 downwards.
TCACTATCTTCTGCTATCACTATCTCCTCAGCCTTCATCAAAATGAAATTCTGATTTTCCATCTCTACAAAAACTTCAGCTACCTGTCCATCACTCTTCATTTGGCCATTTAACAAAAGCAGTCTGTCATTATCATAATTAATGAAAAATTCATTATCACCATCAAACACAACTCCCTTGAAACAATCTCTTTCATTAAACAAGGAATTAATGAATTCCCTTTACTGCAATAACACAATCTGATCTTCCTCTGAAAGATACTCATCATATCTTTCTTGGCAACAGTGAGCTTCATTTGTCATAGTTCCATCATATGAACTGCCTTCATTAACACCTGCATTCACACACAACTTGTCAAATTCAAAAACATAAGACCTCATGGTCTCATTTGATGATTTGATCACCAAATCTTCCTGTTGTTCCAAGTCTTCCATGTTCTTCAGAGATTCTTCAATGGTCTCCTCTTTAGTCTCCTCAAGCTGTTCAACCTCCAGTTTTTGGCCAATATCATAAACTAAATATCCTCTACTTCCAATATGTTGGAAAGAAGAATCTTTCTCTAACTGTGCATGGACATCTTCAAAACATGCAGCTACTTCATTTTCTTCCTTAGTGACGACATCAACAGTTTCTCCTTCTTCACATGATTTTCCTACAAACATACAAAATATGTCAGATGTAAGGCTCTTGGACCCCTTGGTCCCACTTGAAGCTCCAGTCCCCAAGTTCTTCTCCAAATACTCAATCATTCTGAGCATTTATTCCTTCTTCTGAGCATTCATCATCTTCTCTTTCTTTCTTTGTGGCCTCTACCACTTTACCTTTTTCTTCATGAGCCACCCGACTCTCTGGTTTTCCTCTATCATCCTCTCTAGTTCATAAAGATGCTTACTGATCTCAGCTATCTCCTTCCAATATTCTTCATCAGTGAGTTTCTTCCTCATGCCAACTGCTTTGGCATCTTCCCTCACTCTTTTGCTGTGGCCTCTCTCAGAAACTCTGCAATCTCTACTATGGCTATCAGTAGCCATTCTCTCCTCTAGGATTTCTTTACTCACAAGCTGCACTAAGCCTCTGCAATAGCAAGCTCTCTTGCTGCAACTTACCTCACCAATCCCTTCCTCTGGATCTGGCTTTTGGCAAGTACTAGTCCCCTCTCTATTGGAACCTTCTGAGCACTCTCTTCTGCTCTCCAGTCTTCACTCTACAACTTCTCTCAAGAAAACCTATGTTCTTCTTTCATCCAACCTCAGTCGGGAATCTTCTAGGTTCTGCCACACTCTTTCTACACTCAGAATCCCTTGTTGGACTCTTCTTATAACTGCTCTCAAAGCTGTGATCTGTTCTGTTGCTGAGATTTCTTCCTCAATTGCTTGCAAACAATATTCCTCAAACTAGAGTCAAATAAGGCTCATCAACTCACCTCCCAAGATCCCTGAATGATCTTGCTTCTTTTTTTTTTTCACCTACACTACATTTCTATCTTCTGCAATCTTCAAAACAATTTGTCTTCAACTCTAGATTCTGCACATCTGATTTATCACCCTTCACTTCATACTCAATCAAATCTACAATTCTATTAAACAGATTTAAAACCCAACTTTCTCACTATTCAGAAAATAAACTTTTCAAAGAGCTAATTCAATTCAAGCTCTAATACCATTATGATGGGGGTAAAAACCCACAGTCCCTTTTTACTCTTATTTTTCAGTCTCAAGCTGCGTGTAAAATGCCTTCAAATTCATTCCCCACAGCAAATCCACCATCTAGGAAATCTCACAACATTCATTTAATTTGACCTGGCAATTCAAACAAATTAATCTGAGGCTTTTAATATCTCAAATATCTGGGATTTGAGATACTAAGTTCAAGTTTCTCTTGTGTATGTAAAAACCACACATTTCAATAGTCCCAATTCTATTCTCTTATGTGGGAGGAAGCCTTATTATAATTCCTCACGGTGCATAAAGTTTTCCTTTCCCTTTAAATTCAGCCAAGCCTTACCCTTTTAAACTTTTTCCCATTATCTACAACAATATCGCACCAAATTGCATATACAAGTCTCATATGCACACAATAATATATCAAGATATATTACATTCCTATTCAAATCTTGGAAGCATTATAATAAAACCCCAACAACCAATGGACCCCACTATGTTCCACCACTCTATAAACTATTGAGGATTCGACCTTGCTTGGTTTAATACCAATGATATAAATCAACGATGGCATATGAACCTCCATAATTTAATAAAACTTGTTCTTGGATCAATGTACAATATAACATACCTTGGGTTAACCTCCCATTCGCATCCTACGGTCGAGGCATCATCGGATTGATTTCAGTGATCCGACGGTCACAAACAAATATCGCGAGACGAAAACACGCAGAGGCTACCTCTCAATTTTCACGCGATGGGAGCAGTTTTCTCAACCCACTTATGGACACGTGTCGTCCAGCTTGTGGAATTGCATTTTTATTTTGAAAACAACTTACCATCTAAAATTTATGCGAAAGCTGCTCCTTGGTACAAAAACCGCTTCTACTGTTTAATACTCAGTTCCATCCCTCTGCACAAGGTTCTGCTTCACCGAGCTCGCATGCCAATTAAACACGTCCAATTAGCAATTCTAAAATCCGACTGTGTGGAAGTCGGATTCCACCAAATCACATCTCAATGCGGATTCAATACCGAATCAACCGCATCGACAGCACTTCCCCTGCAACTCATCGATTCTGGTTGGCCCTTCACATAATACTAACGCATGCAATATTCCGCATTCAACACAAATTTTGGGTTGTGGCTTAATAATACAAATTGATTATGTAAATCAAACACACCCAGCCTTACACAAATATTGGCATAGGTGGCAATATTGAACGCTATAATTGAAACTTAACATGACTCTGACATATTAAAGATATCGAGTTCTACAGTGGGACTCAAGATCGACTTTATGTCATCAACCCTTGCAGTGGTCGATGACTCCAACCCTTAACAACTGAAACCTCAATAAATAATCCCAGGAATATATGTAGCCACATCTAAAACCCTGTCAGAGAGTCCTTTCACACGGATTCTCATACATTGGGGATTCAAAGCCCATTTACACAGGAGTTAAAACAGATAATACACATGCAGTACTGGAACAGATTCCTTCATTCATATACCTACAATGAAACCATTTACAGAATGTCATTCCTCGGCTAGATCTTCGAATTCCATGGCCCTTCTACCCTATACTTTGTCTCTACAGATCTCCTAGTCTCTATGCAACTATTTGCAGGCCTGTCTATTTTGCCTCTTAGACCTATTTTTAAACAAAATGGGAAATCAATCGATTCAGCTTCCTACAGTGATTCGACAACTCCTCAAATCCTATTTTTAGCCTAAATTCCTAACTGTACTGAACTAAATGCCTCTTCATGTGCCCACTAATCATTCAGGAAGTTAAATTTTCTTCCACAATTTAACTAAAATAACTCAACTATGAATAATTACATGGGGAAACAAAAACATGAGGCCCCCCTTATGTTTATTTATGTACAAGGATTGTCTTGAGCCTAATTCCCCTGCATCATGTTTTCTTAAGGATGTCTTGATCTCTTACTTTGATTTGATTATACCCCATTCTCAAATCAATCTTGGAAAAATAATTAGACCCTCTTAGTTCATCCATCAACTCATCGATCTTGGGAATTAGGTATATTTTCTTCATGGTCTTTTTGTTCAAAGCTCTATAATCAATGCACATCCTCAATGTGCCATATTTCTTCTTCACCAAGACCACTTAAGAGGCAAAAATACTGATGCTAGGCTGAGTGTGTCCTAAGGCCAAAATCTCTTGAATGGCCTTTTCAATGTCCTCCCTGTAGGCTTTGGGATGCCTATAGGGTGTGTTGATCACTGCTTGGATCCCCTGCTCCAACTCGATAGTGTGCTCAAATCCTCGGTCAGGAGGTCTCCCAGGTGGGATATCTCCAAATACTGTGGAGCATCGATCCAAAATATATTGTACATTTGGATGTACTAGTGAATCCTTGCTCCCTACTTCTGACATACATAGTTTTACTGCCCACTCTATGTCCCTTCTGTGCAAATAAACTTCCATCTTGTGTGTTGAGAAAATATGGGGTGGATAGGTGTGTATGCCTTTGATTTTTTTATGTTTACCACTCCCTTTTTCTATCCATTCCATCTCTAATATTTACCAGTCTGTGGTAACCTTCCCTAAGAGGATTAACCATTGGACACCCAATATCACATTGGTGTCTGGAATATCAACCATAAAGAAGTGGTTTGTCAGTGCGTAGGTTCCCATAGTGATGGTTAACGCTGGAACATATTTGGCACACTGCATGGTTCTAACTCTCGGAACCAAAACTGAGAAACCCTCAAAATTTTCTATGTGAATGCCCCTCCTTTGCACCAACTGTGTGTCAATAAAGTTATGGGTAGCTCCATTATCTACCAATATTGATACTCTTTACCCCAGAATAGTGCCTCTAACCCTTAAATTTAGATACTTCGGAACTCCCCTAAAACCTGCAAGAGTTCCTCCCATTGGAGAAAATGCTCCCACTACATCTCCCATGGGTGGTGCACCTCCTCCTGCTGCTACAACACTAGTCTCCTTCTCCTCATCAGAAAATATCTCAATACAATGTGCCTTCCCTGCAACACATTGGTGGTTTGGTACCCATGGCTCCCAATAAGTGAAACAAATTTTCTTCTTCTTTATATCCCTCTGACTATTATCAAGAGATTTCTTCTCCTGATCCTCCTTTGTGTAAGAGGAGATTTTTTGCTAAAAAGGGGCCTTTGCCTTAGGTAAAGCATGTTGTAGATCCCTAGCCCTCTCCATAGCTTCTTGGAGCATAGTTGGTATAGTAGATTTCACCAACCCATGCAATGTTTCAACCATCTCATCAATGAACATGCATACTCTCCTCATCATAGTGAGGTCAGATACCATGACTGAAAGCTTTGGAGACTTAGAGATATAAGTTTCTAAATATCCTAATTGATTGAGCTTGGTTATCCCCACAAAGTGTGCTTCCGGATCCTTGGGATCAAATCTCTCCACCAAACTCCAGGTGAAGTCTGAATATGAAGTGATACTATCATGCCCAAGTGTAGATAGCCCATGAAACCACCACTCATGTGCCTCACCTTCTAGGTGCAACACTGTTATTTTGATAGCCTCCAATTCTGAAACTCTGTTATTTTGGAAGTAAGTATCCAACTTATCTACCGTAATACTCTAAGTTTTTAGCCTTCAAGCTAAATGGAATATTATAGTTGTTTCATAACTAGGTAGGTGAATAAATGGGTAGGGAGGCCCATTAACCTCTTTAGAAGGATCAATAACACTCCTAATGTGAAAGGAGTAAGAAGAAGTATCTAATGTGAGCACCCTTGGGTGTGAACAGAGATGGGATCATGTTGATTCAGTCAACTTTGACTGAGTCAACTAAGTTGTCTAGATAGATTGAACCTCCTTTGGACAATGTAGTTTTGGTGGACGACAACTTGCATGAGCTTGGTGGCACATGTGGATGGGGCCCAATGTGGAGAGGTTCACTTGCTATATATGGAGAGGATGGGAGCCTTTGTTGGATATGCTTTTGTATTTTGATCTTTTAATCTTTTCTGTTTAGACTTGGCTTCCTCTTTCTATTTAGCAGGGTAGCATCGGGTGTTCCCGAGCGGGAATCCCACCTCTTCCCTTGAGAGGCCTCTTGGGAGAGCTTGTCCTATATTTATCCACATCCAGGCTCAAGGCCAAGCATCATTCCTTAGTACCAAAATTATTTCTATAACAGGATATTGCTGAGTTGCAGGGTGTTGCAATGGAGGATTCTTACACCACTTCAGGGTCTAATTCTCAATAGAGGGTGCCTTCCTTCTCTTGAGAAATCAGCTAGGAATATTTCTGGACACATTTCATATCTTGGTAGCAAGACAAAGTGTTTCTCATCTCCTATAGCATATTCCCTTGCAGGAACTGCATCATTTTATACAGAGTTGTTGCAGCAGGGTTAAGACCCTTGTTTATGAGCTAGTTTCCTAGGGAAAGGGCAACCCTTCTCCCGGAAAGCTAGAGGAAGGGATCCTCATCCCTATTTTTTATTATTCATATATATTTCTATAATTTTACAGTAACACTATATTTTATGAGCTGAATAAATCAGATCTTCTCTTCCTTATACATGTGTCTCAAGAAACCCTTGTCGGGTTAACTCTATAATACAATAAGGAGGCTAGATCTTTATTTTCTTGGAATAATATTCCATATAACTCCAAATCCATTTTATTTCATCATTATACTGCATAAACCCTCATAAAATAATGTTGTACATGCTTCAGTCTTTTTCTACATAACTCAAGTCATGGGATTTGGCCATTTTTAAGCTGTTAGGTAGCCATGAGGTCTGTTTAACATATCAAAATGGATTTCTTTCTGATCCCCTTTTGTATGTGAGGGACTAACATCATGTTCTAAGGGAACCAAGCATTATTCCACCCAGTAAAAATGCAGATCTTCAGAAATAACGTTTTCAGGGTCTAATTTCTGCATTTTCCCCACTTGGGAATGTGTAGACATTATTCCTTTGCTGTTGTTTCACTCATTTGAAGGATATGTGTTTTTGAGAACATCATAATATTCTATTTTCTGGATCTCTGCATTTGGAATATCTTAATATATTCCCAATAGTATAGAAATTCCCTTTTTTGTGATATTACAGTGGTATCAAAGCTTCAATCTTGGCTCAGCCTATGGAACTCAACCATGAAGCTATCAAGAGAAGGAGAGATGAACAGAAAGAAGACTCCATTGTGGAGAAAAAATGGAAGATAGCCTTACAAATATTCTTCCAAAATCTATGCAGTGCATCAATGAAAATCTTAAGAAGATGAGAGGAGATATGGAATCTCCTGAGTTTGGATCTAGAGCCAGACCTATATTGGCACATGATATGTGTGAGAATGTAGCTACATCCTATTATTCACAATGCAGCCAAATGCCCAGATCTACTATGAAGAAGATGGAAAAAGAGGAAATGTTGGGGAGGGAAGCTCTTAGTAATTTTCTGCAAGAGTATGAGTCTCAAACTAAGAAGTTTAGAGATCAAGGTGGAGAGGAGCCAGCTGCATGACATGGATACATTTTCTCTATCTACCTTTGATGGATTCCCAACTTGCTCCACCAAATCTTGGGTGGAGGATTTGTGCACTTATTTGCAGCAGCACCCAGTTTCTGAAGAAGCCATCAAGGTTGCAGCACTGCACTTTGAAGGTAAGGCCTATGCTTGGTGGATGTTTGATTCATTTTCATTGAAAAATTTTAATACTTCTTCTTTTTGAAAGTTCACTAAAATATTGGTAGAAAGTTTTGATGAAAAAACATGAGACAATCAAACCATTGAAACTTTTGCATATTTTGGGAGGACCTGAAAACTCAAAACCACTTCAGAAACCCTATTGAAGTAGATCACATCTTACATGATACCTTGCTAGAGGCAAGATCCTTGTCTCAAAACTTTGGACAAGAGGGCATGAAGGTTCCTTTTGCAAAGAAGGATCCTCTTATTGAGAAATTACCTCCTATTCATATTGAAGATGAAGAGAAAGATGGGGGTTACAACGCTGTCACATCTAGAGCATATCCAATGCCTCATGCAGAGGAAGGAGGAGCACATGATCCAACAGGAGGATTTCTTGTTTCATTGTAAGAATTTCCCTAGGATATCACATATGGAAGGCAAAGTAAAATCAATGAGCATCATGGTGAGATGATATTGATGGAAGGAGAAGATAGGGAGGAAGGACATCATTACTTGATGAGGAGCACACACCCCTATCTATTTCAGAGAGCTAGTGCAAGGAGGAGGGAGACTGGTTTGTGCTATGAGGGCAAGGGAAAGGTTTCCCAACCATATGAACAGTCTTCTCTTGCAATGGATGTCTCACTACATGGAGGCATTCCACCGGGAGGCCACTAGATTCGGAGTTGGTAAGAGAAATCTTGCTAGTTGGTTCACCACTCTTGGATTTTGGAGAGGTGGAGAATGTTGAGGGATACTTTGGCATGGGGAATGTAAAATTAGCAGGCAAAAACATGAGGAGAGCTTCATATGCTAGATCACCAGTGCTGTCTCTTAGGAGGATTGATCCATACTGGAGGTCTCAACTCTTGGTAGAGTACTCCAAGGATTTTAGTGCTTGCATGATTCTTGATGACCCTGATGGAGATGACAGATATATGGTGGATGATATGGTAATATATTCTTATGAAAGAGTCTTCTTGACTAGAGATTCTAAGCTCAAGGAGAAATTGCTACATGCAGCACATGAGGACTTATTCTCCATGCATTTTGATGCATATCTTTCCTTCACAGAGGAGTTCATTTGGGAGGGAATTCAGCATGGCATATTTCAGCATATGAAGAGATGCATAGCCCATATGGTGATAGAGAGGATGTCACAACCACCTTCCTACTCATTAGGAGTGAGGGAGCATTTTCAGTTGAGCCATTTCAGCTCAAGACCTCAAGTGCATGATGGAGAATGTATAATTTCACCTTATGTTTTGTACTTCTTGTCTTTTTATGAGAAACATTTTGTACCAAGGAGGATTATTCCTTCTTGAATATTGTATAATGATGTACTTGAAGCCATTTTTAGCATTGATATTGGATATCTCATTGGTGGTTTGTGGGGGAAACCACATGAATTTTGGTGTGCACCATTGACACCCTTTTGTACTTTCATGTTTATATCTTGTAAAATGATTGTGGCAGCAAAAAAGTGGCTAGAAAGGCACTTTTTTTTGTTCTATTTAATGTAGGCAAAGGATGCACTGCATTGGTTCCTTGTGTGGGACCTCGATCCATTTTCTGGTTGTCATATGACAACTTGTTTCTATTGGTTTTTGCTTCCATGTATTGTTGATGTTTCGACGTTCATGGGAAGCTTTGTTTGGAGGGTGGGATATGAGTTGAAGATTCCCATTGGGAGTATGATTCTCCCTACTTTTCATGATGCATGTTTTAGGAGAAGCAATGGGTAGCCCATGATTGCCAAATTACATCTCTCTTCTTCATGTGGAAGGAGCCACTTGGAGAACTTGAGTTTTTGGAGGAGGCACTTCATGGTTTATTTGTTTGATGGGGTAGCTTGGGCCACTCTTGGAGGTCATGAAATTTTAGCCCAATATCAGTAGCAGCCCCATACTTATCATAAAAGGGGAGAGGAACCGCTTGGTTGGGAGGATCCAATCTCTCCATGCAGCCCCAACACATTGCATGAACTGGGGGTTGAGGATCTTTTTGAGCTAACTAGATTGGCTCATGTCATTTGGATGATAGCATGGGTGTGGGAGTCACTCATTGGGAATAATATTTACCATGTTCATCATCACTCCTACCTTGAGGAGGCCATTGGGCAGCATGGAGGTTTCCACTTACATCTTCCACCCTTCTATGATGTGAGCCATATGGTTTTGCATGCTTGCGAGGAAGAATTGGAGGACAGATTTGGAGCAGATCATGTTGAGCAGTGGTGGAGAATTTTGATGAGGAGGCCACAAGAAGAGGAGGGGAGGATTTTTTCTCTCCTTATACAATTTCTTAAGGACAAGAAACATTTTTGAGGGGAGGACTATAATATTCCAAATTTTTAGTCTTCAAGCTAAATGGAATATTAGAGTTGTTTCATCACTAGGTACGTGAATAAATGGGTAGGGAGGCCCATTAACCTCTTTAGAGGGATCAATAACACTCCTAATGTGAAAGGAGTAAGAATAAGCAGCTAATGTGAGCACCCTTGGGTGTGAACAGAGATGGGATCATGTTGATTGAGTCAACTTTGACGGAGTCAACTAAGCTGTCTAGATACATTGAACCTCCTTTGGACATTGCAGTTTTGGTGGAGGACAACTTGCATGAGCTTGGTGGCACATGTGGATGGGACCCAATGTGGAGAGGTTCACTTCCTATATATGGAGAGGATGGGAACCTTTGTTGGATATGCTTTTGTATTTCGATCTTTTGATCTTGTCTGTTTAGACTTGGCTTCCTCTTGCTGTTTAGCAGGGTAGCACCGGGTGTTCCCGAGCGGGAATCCCACCTCTTCCCTTGAGAGGCTTCTTAGGAGAGCTTGTCCTATATTTCTCCATATCCAAGCTCAAGGAAAAGCATATTTATTTAGTCCCAATTTTATTTTTGTAGCAGGATATTGCTGAGTTGCAGGGTGTTGCAGTGGAAGATTCTTACACCACTTCTGGGTCTGTTTCTTAGTAGAGGGTGCCTTCCTTCTCTTAAGAAATCAGCTAGGAAGATTTCTGGGCACATTTCATATCTTGGAAATAGGCCTAAGTGTTTCTCATATCCTATAGCGCAGTCCCTTGCACGAGCTATGTCATTTTATACAGAGTTGTTGCAGCAGGGTTAAGACCCTTGTTTCTGAGCTAGTTTCCTAGGGAAAGGGCGAACTCTTCTCCTGGAAAGCTAGAGGAAGGGATCCTCATCCCTCTTTTGTATTATTCAGCTGTATTTCTGAAATTTTTTAGTAACACTGTATTTTCTGAGCTGAATAAATCAAATCTTATCTTCCTTGTTCATGTGTCTCAAGAAACCCTTGCTGGGTTAACTCTATAATACAATAAGGAGGCTAGATCTCTATTTTCTTGGAATATTATTCCATATAACTCCAGATCCATGTTGTTTCATGATTATACTATAGAAACCCTCATAAAATAATTTTTTACATGCTTCAGTCTTTTTATGCATAACTCAAGTCATGGGATTTGGCCATTTTTAAGCTGTTAGGTAGCCGGGAGGTCTGTTTAACATATCAAAAAAGGATTTCTTTTTGAGTCCATTTTGTATGTGAGGGCCCAACATCATATTATAAGGGAACCAACCATTATTCCACATAGTAAAAATGCAGATCTTCAGAAATAACGTTTTCAGGGTCTAATTTCTGCATTTTCCCCACTTGGGAATGTGTAGACATTCTTCCTTTGTTGTTGTTTCACTCATTTGAAGGATATGTGTTTTTGAACACATCATAAGAGTCTATTTTCTGGATCTCCATATTTGGAATATCTTAAGATATTCCCAATAGTGTAAAAATTCCCTATTTTGGGATATTACATCTACCCAAGACTTAGTTGTGCACTTGGGTGATCCATCATAAGAGGGAAAAGATAATCTTCCAAAAATGTGTTTTAGATCTTTCTTCTACATGTACCCTACCTTTTTATGGTGATTGAAGGATCTCCTACCATCCTTGATCTGACAGAACTCCTGAAAGTTCAAATGCTCCTTGAACCTCTAGGATTGAGATTCATATTCCACAAAATAGTCACCAAAAGTTTCTTCCCTTAAAGGCCCTCCTTCCTCACCTTACAATGATAGGAATGTGGGCATATTAGATCGTTGTGAACAAGTTTGTACTACTGATTTCTCCCACCATAAATGTGAAGTGTCGAAGCTTTCTCCATGGTGAAACCCTCTAGGGGATTCCTTCTGTCTTTCAAATCTCATCTCCTTGATATATTTTGCAATGTTTTTCTTGGTCTGAAGAATAATTTTTGGGATCTGTTTCTCCTCCATGGCTATGGATGTATTGCCCCACAATTTGAGCCAATATTAGAGCTTTGATACTATTGTAATATTCCAAATTCGGAGAGACAACAATATTGAACACCAAACTGAAAGGTGCATCAAATAATGATGTAAAACATATGAGAAAATAATATATCCATTAGATTATGTATTAGAGAAGAAAAATATACAATATGTTGAGGAAAAAATCACTCAAACTAGGCAAAAAAGCCTCCAAAGCCCAGAAATACTAGAATCCAAAGGGATGCTGCAACACAGAAATGTCAAAATACATGACACCGCAACCCTAGTGAGGGTTATTGCTACAGGAAAATAAATATGAATGGATCTGCTGATATATTACTCAAAAGGAGCTAAAAATGGAGAACTTGTCTAACACAATCCCAAGATAACCCAACAAGGGTTTATTGAAATACACAAGATGAAAAAAGTGCAGACTGCAACTTTGTGGCTAAATCATGTTGTATCATTGAAGCTCTATTGCAAAATGGCTGAAATGAAAAAGATATGTCTGTAACTTCTCCTCCCTAGATTTCTGGGTGAAAGGCTACTCCTTTCACTAGGAAACAAGCTCATAAACAGGGTTTTGCACCCTTCCACTGCAACACCATGAAAAATAACGCAGTTCCTCAAGGAGACTACATTGCGGCTGTAGGTTACTACTTGGAACAATGCCGTATGGTGGAAAAAAAGCTTATAATACTCCTCTTAGATAGACTTCTCAAGTCATCCAAGATAGGGTGTGGGATTCCCGCATGGAAATTCCCTTGTACTAAACAGTACAACAAACTCAACTAAACAGCTGAAGCATGCAATAAGTCATAAGACTAAAACATAGAAAATATTTTGAATGCCTCTTGTCTGCACAACTTAGTGTTCCTAAATTGATGTCATAAATTGTCAACCAGGGCTAGTGAACTGTTGAAGTGAAGTGCACTATATGTGCCTAGGTATCTTCTTCCTACTTCGTTGTGTTTAGTGTTTTTCTAGTGTTTTTGGTTTTGTGTTTTTATGCTAAGAGGAAAAGAACTAAGTTGTTGGCAAAGGGAAGTTATTGGTCACACTAAAACAGAGCAAAATCTATTCTAAACTATGTATAGCACCTAAGAATAGAAAATGATAATTCACAGATTGCAAAACTTGACAAGAAAAATAACTCATAACATGAACTCAGTCCAATTCATTTCATTAGAAGTATGTTGGAACAACTTGAGAAAAAGATAAGTTTAATGCAATGAGGTTCTTCTAAGTAAACAACAACTTACAATATCACAGAGAAAATCTCATCCATGGTTAGAAATTTGTTGGAACACATTTGGAAAATATTATCTGCAACATAGTAAGGAACCCTACTCTAAATTAACTTATGACACTAAAATTAATCCATTCTGCAACTCAAAATGTCACTATCAAGCCTCATTCAAGGGTTAGAAATATTTTGGAATAGTTTTGGAAAAAGGCAAGTTTGTAAAATTATGAGAAATTGCAGAACAGTCAAGACTTCAAAATGACATTATCAATTCTTGTTCCTATGATAAGTATGTATTAGAAGAGATTAAGAGCAATAGAAGTTTGTAAATAATGAAGGCCTTTAAGTCTAATGTAACAAAACTAGAATACAACCAGCTAATAAAAATTAAAATACATTAAACAAAACCAAACTAATATGCAATTAACCTCCGAAATACTACAGCTGAACTAAAATGAAATTAATCTCTGAAATACTACAGTTCTATCTCATTCAGTGTTAGTGATATTTTGGAACAATTCATAAGAACAAGACTGGCTGTAACATTCAATGTAAGTGAGCATAAAACATAAAGTTCAGAAAACTGCCCAAATTAGGAACGAAACAAAGCTAAAGTTACTTATCTAAACAATATGCACAGAGCCTCTCAGGCAGTAGGGGCCCTCTACGACCATATTAGCACATGAATCTCCTCAAGATTGCTTCAGATCATGTATTAAAGTTGTTCTTCTTTCATTAAAGGAAAACGCTTAAAAAATAGAGTATTACGATCTTGGACAACTTAACAATAAAACATCAACTAACTAACTATCTCTCAGTTTCCCAAGTTATTCTTATAAGAGAAATACATAACTACCCTGGAGAAGAAATAGGGATAAGTGTCTTTTTCAATTAAAATCAAATTAAAACTCTTGTGGAGGCCTCGTACTTTGCTCAAGACATCTGTAGAGTCCTTGTCCTGGTAGGAATCTACTTCTTAGTTTGGGTTTCCTCCACGTGCATAACCACTTGCAGATTTTTGCTCAGACTTCGTAGAGGGCAAGGAATTATCTAGGTGAGTTCTGGAATTCAACCATATGAATTTTTCCTTTAAGTGACACCTATAACCTATGTGAACATGAAGATAGCTGCGAAATAGGCGACTAGCTACAGAATGGTTGCATTCTGTAGCTAAGTCTAGTAAAAAATTACTACAACAACAAAACCACGAAAGTATAGTAATTCAGTTATTGTATGCATTCTTAAAGTGACTTTAATCAATCCTATTGATATTTTAAGCCTATAATTGATAAAGGAAAAAGGAAATGAAGTGAAATTTGGTGAAAGAAAAGGACATCTTTGGGGCTCAACATACCCCCACTGCAAAAATTTTTCATGTCCTCATGCAATCAATCCATGTATTCTGAAACTTCTGCTAGGACATCTAACCTCCTTTTTCTGCTTTGCTTGGTGTTCAATGGCATCCTAGGTTTCCTTATGACCAACTTGAATCTCAAATTTATAAGTGCCCTACTCAACTTTTTGTTTTTCTTCTTCAGCTTTTCACTAGCCTTGTACAATTTTTCCATTTGCAGAGAGAGAGTTGTGTTCATGTTACTCTTTCAGTTTGACTTGTTCCCTTAAAATTTCATTTTTATTCTTTATATGCCTATTGAGTACTTCTAATTCATATTTGTCTCTTCTTAGTACTTCAATTGCAGATCCTGGTGGACTAGGAGCTCTTCCTCTACTTTCTGAGGCTTTCTTTTCTAATGACTCAACATAATTATAGATTTGTTGTTGTGCTGGGTCTATCTCCGAAGATCCTTCATCAAGATCCTCTTCGTACTGGTACTCAGGAGATCTATCAGTTGGTTTCTCTTCATCCTCAATCCATCGAGTATCATCTAATTCTGTAATTGTCTTTGCTGGAGGATACAAAGTAAATTTCTTGGTTGAACTACCATTAGAGATGTACATATCACCAGATCTAAAACTAATGAAAGCATCAGCTATAGCTAACCAAGGTATTCCTAATATAACAGGATGCCCTCCTAGATTATTCTTAGGAGTTAGGATCATAGAATCCATAGGATACTCCCAAGAATCTAGGGACACTGGAATGTCTTCTATTACCCCATCAGGTTTGATCACAGATCTGTCTGCTAATTGTAATAATGTGGGTGTAAAAATAATATTAGGAAGTTTCAGTTTATCCATGATTTGTCTACTCATGATATTGATTGCTGCTTCTAAATCAATAAGTGTGTTTTGGATCTTAGTTCCATTGATGTGTATTTTAACAACTTGATTTCCTGGGTCTAGATACTTTGGAATGGCAATCTTACCCATCATGATATCTTCTATTTTTTCTGCCAGTTGAATTTTCTTTGTCTCTTTGATTCTTTTTCCTATTTTTTTCATGCTCAACTCCTTTATTTTTTTTGCTAAAATTGGAATTTCCTTGATAGCTTGTAATAATGGGATCTTAATAAAAACATTTCTCAGCTCATCTAAGAAATCATAATTAGGCACCATAATTTGTTTTTCTACACCCATATCAATTTGTAATCTTTCTGGAAAGGGAGGTGTAGAGATGGATGTTGATGGCTGCTCTAATATAGGAGTTGAAATTATTGGCTCTTTTTGTTTTAATTTTTCAATATTCGGGTCTTGAAAAGATATGTCTTCTTCAAGACTTTTATTTACCCGTAGAGAATCTTCCTCAGAGTTGTTTTGTTCTTGTATGATTACAAAATCTTTCTTCTTTTCAAGTATTCTTCCAGACCTAAGTTGAACATCATTAAGGTCTAAAGAAGTGATCAAATAGGTTGGAAACTGTTGGCCTTCTATCATGTATGTGTTCTGAGGATTTTTATTGTTGGGGTTTGGTATGGGTTGGGCAGGAAACTGATTTTTTTTCTGAGGAAATGGTAATGGAAGTGGTTGATTTTGATGTTGTGGATTTTGAGGATTTTTTTGAGGATTTTGTTGAAAATTTTGTTGAGGAGGGAAATGTGGATATGGTGGATAGGATGGTGGATATTGGTAATACTGAGAGTATCTTCCATATGGATTTTGTGCTCCTTGCGCCCAAGTTTGTGATTGATTTTGAAATTGGGGCCAAGGTTGCTGCCAAGAATTCCAATTTGGTGGGGGTTGATTATACAACTGATCATGAAATCCTTGTGTTTAAGGTCCTTGCCAAGGCCTCCTGGAGACAAATTGAGAGATTCTGTGGAACTTGTAGGAGTTTCTTCTTGAAAGACAGCTTTAAGACCAAGAAGTGAAGGACAACTCTTGGTCTCATGTTTTTCTGAACAAATTACACAAGTCTCTACAAATTTTGCATCCAAAGGGCACTCTCTCAAGGCATGTTTCTTTCTACATTTGGGACAAAAGATTGCTAAGGCATCAGATTCAGATTTTTGCTTGTTTTGTAACTTAAGGGTGTCTATTTGTTCACTAAGACTCCCTAAGATATCAGATTTGAATTCATCAAGCATATGTCCTATTTCTGCCCTACTTACTGTCCCAGAAGCAGACTTACTTGCCCTTGCAAGAGCAGGGTCTCTTGGTCCTTTTACAGTTTTAGATTTCCCTCTTGAAAGGTCGATACATAATTCAGCTATTTCAGGTAATGTGAGCTGAGATATATCCCCTTTTCCCATCATGTTAAGGATATCTAACCATTCATCCCTAATTGTCTTCAACAAGAGAGCTTTCAAGGTGTCTTGGTCTAAGTTTTCCATTTTTGCTCTTTTGATGTTGTAGTGAAATCTCTCCAACAAATCTTCCAGGTTTTCATCTTCTTTTTGTAGCATCTTAAACACTTCCTCCTTATGATTGACTGGCATACAATAATCCAAATACCTCTCTAGAAATGCTTGTTTCATGTCTTCCCATGTCCTAATAGAACTGTTGATCAAACTCATAAACCATTTTAATGTTGCTCCTTTCAATGTTGAAGGGAATAGTTTAAGTTTTTGAGCATCTTGTAAGTAGTCATAGGTTCTACATAGGACTTCAAATTCAAATAGGAAGGTTTCAGGATCTTCAGTTTTGAGTCCATAAAAGTTTGGAAGGACAAAGGGTGAAATGTTTTTCATAGTTGCATTGGTTTCTTCATCTACTATAGGAAACCCAAAAGAGCTTCCCATTTCCCTTCTACCTCTTCCTCTGCCTCCTTCTTCACCTCTACCTCCTTCTCCTTCTGCACCTCTACCTCCTTCTCCTCTACCTCTACCTCTACCGCCTCCAAATAGCGTATGTTCTCCATTAAAGACTCCTCCTCCCCCTTCTTCTTGCATGGTTGATTCTCCTGTGGAAGTGGAAAATTTTATGTCTCTAGCAGGGATTCTTGAATCTTCTTCTAGGACAGATGCATTGGATGAAGTGGAAGGTCTCTCTGATGGAATATCTGATCTTAAGCCTTCTAGAAGTCTGTGATCAGTATAGGATGGGATGTGGGTTTGAGTTGGAGGTGTGCTGCCTCTTGGTCTTGGTGGAACAAGTGGTGTTCTAGGAATCAAGCTTCTGCTTCTTATGAATCTACCCCTTGAGTCTCTTTCTCTATGCATATCATTGTTTTTGGGAGGTAAGAAACAAGGCTACCTAGTTACACTTCCCCGAAAATGGCGCCAAAATGTCTGCTCAACTTAATGTTCCTGAATTGATGTCATAAATTGTCAACCAGGGCTAGTAAATTGTTGAAGTGAAGTGCACTATATGTGCCTAGGTATCTGCTTCCTACTTCGTTGTGTTTAGTGTTTTTCTAGTGTTTTTGGTTTTGTGTTTTTATGCTAAGAGGAAAATAACTAAGTTTTTGGCAAAGGGAAGTTATTGGTCACACTAAAACAGAGCAAAATCTATTCTAAACTATGTATAGCACCTAAGAATAGAAAATGCTAATTCACACATTGAAAAACTTGACAAGAAAAATAACTCATAACATGAACTCAGTCCAATTCATTTCATTAGAAGTATGTTGGAACAACTTGAGAAAAGGATAAGTTTAATGCAATGAGGTTCTTCTAAGTAAACAACAACTTGCAATATCACAAAGAAAATCTCATCCATGGTTAGAAATTTGTTGGAACACATTTGGAAAAGATTATCTGCAACATAGTAAGGAACCCTACTCTAAATTAACTTATGACACTAAAATTAATCCATTCTGCAACGAAAAATGTCACTATTAAGCCTCATTCAAGGGTTAGAAATCTTTTGGAATAATTTTGGAAAAGGCAAGTTTGTAAAATTATGAGAAATTGCAGAATAGTCAAGACTTCAAAATGACATTACCAATTCTTGTTCCTATGATAATGATGTATTAGTAGAGATTAAGAACAAGAGAATTTTTTAAATAATGAATACCTTTAAGTATAATGTAACAGAACTAGAATACAACCAGCTAATAAAACTTAAAATACATTAAACAAAACTGAACTAATATGCAAATAACCTCTGAAATACTATAGCTGAACTAAAATGCAATTAATCTCTGAAATACTACAGTTCTATCTCATTCAGTGTTAGTGATATTTTGGAACAATTCATAAGAACAAGACTGGCTGTAACATTCGATGTAAGTGAGCATAAAACATAAAGTTCAGAAAACTGCCTAAATTAGGAATGAAACAGAGCTAAAGTTAATAATCTAAACAATATACACTGAGCCTCTTGGGCAGTAGGGGCCCTCTAACACCATATTAGCACATGAATCTCCTCAAGATTGCTTCAGATCATGTATTAAAGTTTTTCTTTTTTCATTAAAGGAAAACACTTCAAAAACAGAGTATTACGGTCTTGGACAACTTAACAATAAAACATCAACTAACTAACTGTCTCTCAGTTTCCCAAGTTATTCTTATAAGAGAAATACATAACTGACCTAGAGAATAAATAGGGATAAGTGTCTTTTTCAATTAAAATCAAATTAGAACTCTTGTGGAGGCCTCGTACTTTTCTTAAGACATCTGTAGAATCCTTGTCCTGGTAGGAATCTACTTCTTAGTTTGGGTTTCCTCCATGTGCATAACCACTTGCAGATTTTTGCTCAGACTTCGTAGAGGGCAAGGAATGATGTAGGTGAGTTCTGGAATTCAGCCATATGCATTTTTCCTTTAAGTGACACCTGTAACCTGTGTGAACATGAAGATAGCTGCAGAATAGGTGACTAGCTACAGAATGGCTGCATTCTGTAGCTAAGTCTAGTAAAAAATTACTACAACAACAAAACCACGAAAGTATAGTAATTAAATTATTGTATGCATTCTTAAAGTGACTTTAATCAATCCTATTGATCTTTTAAGCCTATAATTGATAAAGTACAAAGGAAATGAAGTGAAATTTGGTGAAAGAGAAGGACATCTTTGGGGCTCAACACCTCTCATGACTGCCATCCCTTCCCTTATATTCCTTGTGAAATTCGTCACCCTTGGCCCCACTCATTTATGAGGTTACTTCCATGCAAAGACTCCTCCTCCAAAACTGCGTTGTCCCCACTAGCTCCACTCTCTTCTTTGGCAACGTTGTTGATTTGGTCAATCTTGACCCAGTCTACATGCATTACCCCCTTTCACACCCAAGGTGGCTTTATTTTCACTATCTAAATTGATCCACATCCATATTGTAAGTGATTTCTTCCTACTAAAAATATTTAAGGGTCTCCCTACCCCACTTATTCCTCTAGATTATAAATAGAAGAAACATATAATATTACAACTAGCTAAAAGCTAATTGGGAATATTACACAAACAGACTAAAGTTACCCAAAGAATATAGGCTAAAAGGATAGATCTATCAAACCCACTGAGAAATCAAACTCCTTTCTTTATTGAGAGCGAAATTACGAAGTTAAAGATTTACATCCCTCTCACTGAATTGATCAACAAAAATGTCTACATATCTCAGGTCCTAAAAGTGTTAAATATAGGGGAGATCACTGACACTGTCAATTTAAGTGATGACCAACCTCAAATTTTTTTTGGGCCAGAGGTCGATGGCAAACCATGGGAAGGAGGGGTCCCTCCTTTTTATTTCATCTTAAATGTTCATGACAAGATACTTCATAATGTTGTGTTGGCTTTAGGCACATCACACAACCTTATGCCCCAGGCTATCATGGAGAAACTTGGCCTGGAAATCACTAGAACTTTTAGAGATTAATACTCTTTTGATTCTAGAAAATTTAAGTGCCTAGACCTGATTAAAGATCTTTGTGTCACTCTAGCTCAAATACCTGCAAAGAGTTTAGTGATGGATATTGTCATGGCTGACATTCCCCCCTAAATATTGAATTCTGTTATCTTGCTCATGGGGAGAAAAATTGCAAGGGACACTGCAAATATACATGACATATGCTACCAATCCAGTGTTTGGTCAATCAAGAAGGCTTTATAGGGAAACACTAATGAAGTACATGGTACGTAGCCAAGAGAAGCCTCACAATTACCCTATGTACTCTGTTCACATTGACCTTGATTCTTTCATTTTTTATAATGATGGAATCATTGACTCACAGGTTTCCTAGATATAAAATGATCCCACAGAAAATACTGACAGTCAAACAAAAATTGAACAACTAGATCTGGCCAATGAACCTCTTTGGAACATGAGTTTTGACGGCTCATGTGGCCAAGCAGGCTCAGGGAGAGGAATCTGGGTGTATACTACAAGAAAAAATAGTGCACAAGGTCATTCATACAAATTAAATTTTCAGTGCACAAACAACATTGCAGAATATGAAGCTTTTCTTTTGGGACTACAAATGTTGAAAAAATTAGGAGAACAAAAGATCTTTGTACATGGTGATTCTAAGCTAGTCATAAAACAAGTTAAAGGATTGTATGCAGCCAAACACCCTAGAATGAGAGGTTATAGAAATGTTGTCCTTGATTTCTTGAGAACCTTTGAGGAATATGATTTGGCAGTAATTTCCAGAAACTAGAATGTCCTAGAAAATGGCCTAGCTTCTCTAGCAAGTACCTGTAAACTGCCTCACCCAAACAAAAAGCATAAAATAGAAGTCAACCATTTCCCTTCTGTGCCAGATAACATGAGGTACTTGAAATTTTTTTGCAGTGATAAAAAAATTGAAAGCTTCTTACAATCTAAAGATGAATTTGAAGACAGTAATGTGGATATGAATTATGAGGAGGATAGTCTCACTGATGAAAAAAGTACTGAGGAAGAACAAACTGTTGTTCTAGAAAACAGTTTTTTAGATGTAAATGCCAATGTAACTATTCTAGCCAACAACACTGTACATAACACCAATAATAAAAAAGACCTGAAAAAAGAGGAATTTGAAATACTCCAAGTTAAAGACAATAATCTTCCTAGGGGGTTGGTCCCTTTAGAAGAATTATTTGACTTTAATGATGTGGCCAAAAAACCCAAAATAGAGCTGACTGAAATAGACATTGAGGAATGTAATCTAGGCACAAAACAGAACCCCAAGATCATCAAACTATCTAAATCTCTACCTACTGTTACAAAGAAAAAATATATAGCCTTGTTTACATAATTGATTGAGGTGTTTGAATGGAGCTATGAGGATTTTAAGTCCTATGATACCAACATCAATCAAGATAATATTCCAATTAAAGAAAATAAAAAACTATTCAGACATAAATTGTGAAGAATAAATCCTATTTTAATGCCTTTAGTTGAGAAAGAGTTTAAAAATATGTATGAAGCAAAAATCATAGTGCCACTCAGATACTCTAAATGGATCTCCAATATTTTCCCAACTAGAAAGAAAATAAGAAAAATTAGACTCTGCGTTGACCTTAGAAATCTTAACAAGGTATCTCTTAAGGATAACAACCCATTACCTAAGATGGATCACATATTGCAAAGGGTAGTGGGTTCTAGTAGGATATATTTGTAAGATGGTTTCTCTTGTTACAATCAAGTGTTAGTGCACCCTGATGACCAAGATAAGACAAATTTTACAATTCCTTGGGGGACATTCATGTATGTGAAGATGCCCATAGGATTAATGAATGTTGGAGCTACCTTTCAAAGGGCCATGGACATTGCATTTGATAATAACATCGGCCCATTTATTGTGATTTATTTGGATGACATGACCGTGTTTTCTAAAACTGATGAAGAACATTTAGCACACTTTAGGAGAGTTTTTGAAAAATGCAGAAAATTTGGAACTTCCGTGAATCCTAAGAAGAAATTATTTGGATTAGAAGAAGTAAAATTGTTAGGTCATATTATCTCTAAGGATGGAATCAGAATTGACCCTAGCAGAACCGAGGGAATATTGAAAATCAACCATCCCAAAAATCTAAAGGAACTCCAATCCTTCGTTGGTAAAATCAAATTCCTAAGGAGATTTATACCCAACTTAGCAGAAATTTTAAGGAACATCACTAAAATGCTCAAGAAGGGGTTTGAAATAAAATGGACCATAGAAGAAAAATAGTTTTTTGATTTGGTCTAGCTAGCATTGAAAAAAGCCCCAATACTAATCAGTCTGGATTTCACTAAACATTTCATGATTTTTTCTTTTTCCTCTGAACATATTATTGTTGTTGTTTTATTATAGAAAAATAGTGAAGGACAGGAGCAGCCCATAGCTTTCTTCAGCAAGTAATTAAGAGATGCATCTTTGAAATATAATATCATGGAGAAATAGGATTTTTCCTTGGTTAAAGCATTGAAAGACTTTAGAGTCCATATTTTGCATTCACATAGCATTGCTTATGTTCCAAATGCAATTATCAAAGATATCTTAACATAAAACAACCCTAATGGAAAAAGAGGGAAATGGATTGTAGTGATCCTAGAATATGATTTGGAAATCAAGCCTACCAAGTTGATTAAAGGCCAAGGACTAGTTGAATTGACGGCAGAATATAACTTTCACGTACTAGACATCAACATGGTACACACATTAGACGATCAAGAGGAACTGGTGACTCCACCGATTGATGAAGCATTCATGAATTCTCCATGGTATGCTGATATTTTGTATGTATTGTGAAATCTAAATTCTCCTCCTAGTTTGTCTAAAACCAAGGCTAGGTTTCTAAAACTTAAATATGTTAAATTTTTCATTTTAGACATTGTTTCATACTGGAAAGATATCAAAGGTATTTTGCTTAAATGTCTAATGAAGGATGATGCGGATAGAGTAATGCAAGAGTTCCATGGAGGTGACTGTGGTGGGAATCTCTATTGGAAAACCACTACCAAAAAGATCATGAGAGCTAGTTTTTATTGGCCCACCCTTTTTCGTGATGTCCATAAGATGGTTACTGTTTGTCATAAATGTCAAATATTTGAAGGAAAGAGAAAGATAATGCCCTTACCCTTGAAACCTATTTCTATAGAAATCCTTTTCCAACAATGGGGACTAGACTTCATTGGAAAAATTCATCCCCCATGCTCTACCCAACATAAATGGATCCTTACTGCTACATATTATTTCACCAAGTGGTTAGAGGCACCCCTTATAGAAACACCACTGACTCTGTTATTATCAAATTCCTAGAGACCAACATCCTTTCTAGATTTGGTTGCCCTAGAAAAATCATTACAGACAATGATGCAGCCTTTAGATCTAAAAATATGGTTGACTTATGTCACAGGTATCATATAAAATTGGGGCATTCAATAGGAAACTACCCTCAAGGTAATGGACTGGCTGAATCTTCAAATAAAAGCCTGGTGAACATCATTAAAAATATTCTGGAGGAGAATAAGGAATCATGGCACAATAAGTTGAGCAATTCTCTGTGGGCTAATAGGATCACCACAAAGAAGTCAATTGGCATGTATCCATACCAATTGGTTTATGGAATGGATGCAATGTTTCGTTATTCTGTGGGAGTTCCAGTAATGAAGATAATCCAAGAAGTCCAGGCTGAGCAAGATGAAATTCAAAGGAGGATTAATGACACCATTCAGCTGCAGTAGTCTAGAGAGGAGGTTTACAACAGAACACAAGTAATTCAAGAGAGTATCAAAAATATATTTGACAAGAGAACCAAGACCAATGATTTCAATCTAGGTGAAAAAGTTCTGAAATGGGATTCTAGAAGAGAGGATAAAGACAAGCATGGAAAGTTTGATAATATTTGGCAAGGGGCATACATCATTCATGCTTTCAAGGGAAATAATGCTTATTTTCTCAAATATGTGGATGGTACAGAAGTATCCAGAGGTCTTGTCAATGGCAGGATGCTAAAACATTATTTCTTCTAAAGGTCAAGTTAAATTTTCACCATTGTAAATACTACAGTCTTACAATTTTCAATAATTCAGTGGATAACGTTGAAGCCTGAAGTGAAGGCCCTAGGCATAGTTTGATGAGAAGATATAAAAAAAAAAGAAATTAGTTGAAGAAGAAAGGAAATCAGTCAAAAATGTTGCAGAAAAAGGAGCATCCAAGGCTACTAGCCTCAATTTCTTGACACTTCTTTTCAAGAAGCACCATCCCCAGCTGGAGCCACTATTAGTACCCTAAAAATTATAGGATCTCAAGGTGATTGGATACTTCACATTTCTTGCAAGGTTTTCATTATTGAAAGTATTTTCAAAATTAAAATGAGTTCAAATAAAAAAAATATGAAAAGAAAGAAAAGAGGGTATAAAAAAACAAAAAAGAGAAAAAGAAAGAAAACCCCCAAAAGAAAGAAAACTGAAAGTGTTGCAAGTTCAAATGCCACTATTCATTAGTTATATCTATCCAGTCATATAGTATAATCATGATTGGACAAATTTTCAGTTTTTGTTGATATGTTAGAGAATAAAGATCTTCCAAACTGTTTAATCTTGGTTTATCAGTAGATAGGTAGAAAATGAAATTGGCTCAACAATTTAAACTAAGCCAATGGCTGAAATAAGGATAGGTGTTAGGATATAAATTCAAAAGAAAAAGGATTTAAGGGTTTTCTAGTCCAAATGCACCCTGAAAAAGAAGATAAAATTTTAGATGAGTAGCTTTGGGTAGGTAGATTGGTTCAAGAGGAAGAATGGAAGGAAAATGTGAAGACTATTCCACCAAGATACAACATCCCAGTTATAATTTTTTTTCTCTTTTATGTTAGGGGAAAGCCAAGACAAAGATTGCTTGTTTCTCAAAATATGGGAAAGGGGAAATGTTTTAAAGGTTTGGTTTCAATGTCATCAGGGCATACCTTATGTCAAATTTTATCCTAAGTCCCAGCAGTAAATTTGTTGTATGCCTACAAACCCCCCAAACGCAAATTATTTTCATTTATCCTAAGTCCTACCATATCCCTGACGCTCATTCACGACACTCGGCTCCACTGTCCCATCACCACATCACGTCACGCGCTAAACATCCTCTGCCTTTTCTGCCATCTCCACTCTTCACCCCACATCTGATAGCCCTCACTTCATTTTGGCCACCCCTCATCTGCCAAACATTAACAAAGGGGTGGGGGGGGTGGGGGTGTCCAGAATGGCCAATTTCTATTACCACCCACTCTGGTGCATGGTGCACCCATACTATTTTTCCCTCCCCACTCCATTACCACTCATTGCCTTCGACCATATCCGAAAATCGGTTTCCGTCATCAACCAAACCGCTGCATCTGTGTGACTGTTACCAATGCCGCCGCGCCACATCCTCCCTCATTTGTCTGCTCTGCCCTATCACATCTCCTCCCTTCAGCAGCCCATTGTGCCATGAATGGTTGGGAATTTATCCAATAGACCCACACCAACTCAACGATCACCCTCAATTACATGTTAAAGCCCAAATTCTCCGCTAAAGAAAGCAAAATATGGGAAAATTCTCATACAGGTCAGAGCTGAGCTCGCGCGAATCGTTGCGTCTGTTTGAGAAAATGGCGCATGATTTTCTTGCAAATGAAATTTTTGAAACTTATGAACTTCCAACTTTCACTGTGGGTGAATGATGAGAGAAGAGAAGAAGGGGATTTGTCCCAACAACACTCCAGAGAAGAGAGAAGGTCCCTGCAACAAGCACAACCACTTAACTAAAAATTAAAGCTAGTGGAGTCTCCAACCCTATAGGGGTGGTTTTGGTGCGCAAGTGTACCAATCCATTGGTGCTTGGGAGGAGTGGTCGCTGCCTCCAAGCTATGGTCAGAGGAAAAAAATATGGTCAGCAGGTTAGTGAACACATGCTAATAAACTTAAAACACACTAAATTATGGAATTTAGTATGCATATAAGCAGAGAAAACACAACTAAACTAAAACAAAAACAAAAGCTCACAAAGAGTGAAACATGACAATAATGCAAATGGTGGAATCAAAGTCCCCTCTTATTGACCATTATTAGGAAGAAAGATACTATGTTACACTCTTTCCAAAGGATCCTTAGAACTATGGAGTTCTAAGACCCAGTGCAAGGACATCTTTACCCTTTAGATAATGCCGCCAGGTCTCTCTCTCTACTCCAAAGGATTGAAGTTCATGGGTGGCCAACAACCAAATCCTCACTCTACTACTGCTATGGGTTGCACACTCAGGGATTTCTCATGAGAAATTTGGCCAGCATAACAATGTTCTCTCATTTTGTTCATCTCTTGGTGGAAATTTATAGGCAAATTCAAATCCTCCTTCCCTCTCTTAGTACACTTGTGGATGGTGACCCAAGAGAGAGGGTTGATTCCTTTGTGTGCCACTTGATTGCTCTATGTTCTCACTTGAGGTCCCAAGGTGGCTTAGGCGGCTGTCCTTGGGCGGCCTCAAGTGTAGGATCATTTCTTGAAGTGTGTCAAGTGGTCCCGGAAAGTGACTTCTGCCACTCCTAGGACTGCACGACTTTTTGAGGGAAAGTCACACATACCAACACACCTATAGAAGTAAAATGCGTGTAAATTCACATTTTTCATGTTTTTTTGGTGCGCAATTTGACTTTTTCCTCTTGACCTTAGAGATTTTAAAATTTTTTAGATCCTCTAATGTTCCTCATCCCTGTAAATCCTTCTGCCTGACATTTAATAATGTCATCTTTGGATGTTCGATTTTCCAGTGATAACATTGTGTTTCCCGCAAAGTGTCCCTGACTGGTTCATTGTGGAGATCATGCAATATCTTATTCGAATCATGTGCATCTGGACACCTTAGCAATACAACATTATGGTGCTTTCTAAAAAACAACCAATGTACCAGCTGGTAAGATAATGCTTTAAACCTTAGTGCCCTCTTCTATCGTGCTGAAAAGTGGAAGGGCATAGTGTCATGCTAAAGATATCGGCACACATCTTCATACCAAGGATTTGTGCTAATAGTATTAGTGGGGGCGTTTCACTTGATGCTGTAAATTTAAATTCCTTGACCCACCCTGAAGGATCTTCTTCTTATTTTGTGTCCACTGCTTCTGTTGCTAGTCAAAAATACCATGGCCCTTGATTGTGTGAAATGGCTTGATTTCTATATCATATTCTTGCAAAGCAGCCATCTAGTTCGCTCTCCTTTCACCCAACTCTTGTTTAACAAGCAACGATCTGACTGTGGGGTGGGAAACAAAGATAATACAGTGATTATTCTATAAATAGGGATGAAAGTGCTTCATCACCTTGTATACTGCATAAGATTTTTTATCCATGGCGAGTTACTTTAGCTCAGGTCCTTATAGACTTGCACTCATGAAAGAAATAGGATGCTCGTTGTTCAGGTCATCCTTATGTGTGAGTACATCGACAAGAGATGTGTCAGAAGTGAAGGTGTAGAGTAAAAAATCCTTGTTGAAATTTGGGTTGCATAACGCAGGTGCTTCTGCCATAGCTTGTTTGATGAGGGAAAATACATCCTTTTCCCTCTTATCCCAGTTATAGATAGCATATTTCTTCACGATATCTTGTATCTTTTTTACAATCTGAGCATAATCAGAGATGAACTTATGGAGGAAGTTAATATTCTCAAGGAACGACTCCATAACTTTCTTGTTTACTAGGAAGGTAATCTGTGTGATTGTTTTAACGTTGTTTGGGTCTACCTTAATTCAAATTTTAGCAATAATTTGGCCCAATAGATTACTCTTAGACATTTTTTAGATTCCTTTCTTGGGATTGAGGGATATCCCGTACTTTCGACATCGCCCAAAATTTTTCTTTAAATGGAAAATGTGATTTGAAATCTGTTTGGAAAAAGCAATTACATCGTTGAGATAGACCACTACGAAATGCCCAATCAATCCACAAAATGCGATTTCCATAGCTCATTAAAACATTGCACAAGCTTTGACCAACCCAAATGGAATTAAATTAAATGCAATCGTACCCCACTTCGTTCGGAAGTTGGTTTTGAGTCTGTCAGGATCTAAGACCCAAAACTAGTTGTAGCCTGAGTATTCGTCAAGAAAATAAAACATTTCAGATCCTGATACTGTTTGCAATATTTGTTGGGATAGTTATCCCTATCCAAGGCACGATTGACATTTCGAAAATCAACACATAGACGAATTTACCCAAACTTATTTATGACTGGCACCAAATTTGAAACTCAGGTGAAGTGTCGCACTTTGTATATGATATGAGCATCCAAAAACTTAACTCTTTCGGAATGAGAGGCTCAACCATCGGATGTACTTTTCTCATTTTCTACTGAAACAACTTGGCCCCTTTCTTTTATCGGTATTACATGCTAGATGATCCATGTGTCATTATTTTTAAGCTCATTGTATTTCCATGGGAACAAATCTCAGTACTGTGTGAATAAGCAGATAAAGGCTTTCCGCTCTTCTGGTGTACAAAAAGTAATAATATTGACATGTTTCGTATCCTTGTATATCTCATGTTTATTCCCAAGTTAATATGTTTGTGTGACAATGTGTAACTGTGGGTTTTAGAATTAACAGGTTTGCGGAAGTGATTCTGCGGGTCATACAACTGCTCTAAAGATACCACACCCTTTGGGATGAGATTTCCTTTATTCGTGTTGGCTGCATCTTGTAGTTCATTTTCGTTCTCGTCCTCATCGATCACTGCGTCTTTGAACACATCAATGTTTTCCATGAAGCACATTATCTGTTGGTCATCATTATAAACATGTAATTTAGTGATGTTATAGAGGACAGATTTTTTATAAATAATTTCTACAGAAAAGTCGTCCCTCAAAGGTGACAACCTAGAAGCATGATTTTCTAATGGATTTGCAGTTGCATTAAAAATTCTTGGAATGGAAATAATATTAAACTATTGGAAATTCGAAATTAAACTCCATACCTCTTGTTGATAACACTTTAGATGAGGTAGAACACAATGTATGATTTCATGTACCTTTCGCACCACAATTTTTGAATCACCTAAGTCATACTCTAGCATGGTAGCTATCCACTTTCCACGTCGACCTTCAGGATAATTCTGTGTGAGCACATCTTTGACAACAATGGTAGGGACATATGCAATGAGGGTGAAGAATGTATACTCAAAAGTCCTTCAATGCTTTAACTATCGTCAAGGCCTATTTCTCAATGATATTTTCATTCAAGGCTACATCTCTTATGGTTCTACTGAAGAAGGCGATGGGTTGCTATGTTTTCTGATCTTTCTTTTGGATAAGGACAACAACTAGAGTATGTTCAAAAGCAAAGGAAAAAATGATGAAAGCAAGTGTATAATCTGGGCTAATAAGAATAGGAGCATGAGAAAATGCAAACTTAACTTAATTGAATGATTTATTTTCCTCATTCGACCACTTCACCTCACTATCTTTCTTCAACATATCAGTAATTTCTCTTAAATGTTCAACAAGGCCAGGAACAAACCTTCTCAAGAAATTGATTTTACCATTGAATTACTGGATTTCCTTATTGCTTCTAGGATAGTCCAAATTTTGAATTTCCTCAATCCTTGAAGGATCTATCCAAATGTCGCCTTTAGATATGATATGACCAAGCAATATCCCTTCTTCCATAGTGAAAAAACTCTTCTTTGGATTCAGCAATATGCCAAATTTTCTGCATTTCTGAAAAAATTCCTTCAAATGCTACAAGTGCTCTTCATCCCTCTTGGAAAAAACTGTGACGTCATCAAGATAAATTACCAAAAAGACATCCTTTTCATTGGAAAAAGTGATATCCAGCACTTGCTAAAAATTTTCTCATGCATTCTTCAATCCAAAGGGAATTTTAGCACACATAAAAGTACCCCTAGGTGTTGTAAAGGTTGTCTTTTCTTGATCATCCAGATGAACTAAAATCTGATTATACCTGGAATATCCATCCAAAAATGAAATTATGGAAGAACCAACCACCCTTTGTAGAATATGATCCATCTTTTGAAGTGGGTAGTTTTCTTTCA
This sequence comes from Pinus albicaulis, assembly GCA_034641835.2. NCBI lineage: Eukaryota > Viridiplantae > Streptophyta > Pinopsida > Pinales > Pinaceae > Pinus > Pinus albicaulis. The sequence continues at coordinate 528,019,244 of CM076575.1, read as the reverse complement.
ATGATACTTTATTCATATTTCTGAAATATATACACAAGCGAATCTCACTGGTCTTCTTTCTTACTGGCACTAAGTTTGACATCCAATTTTAAAAATGAAGAGGCACTATAATACCAACAGCACACAATCTATTCACTTCTTTTTGAATGGAGGGTAGCAACTTGGGATTCATTCTCCTTAGTTTCTGGCGGAAAGGTTTTTGATTGGGCTTTAAAGGAATGGTATGATGAATTATACTCTTATCATACACTTACAGATCAAAATACTCACATGAAAAAACATCAACAAATTGAGACATGAGTGCTGCATATTTACCTTTCATTTTCGAGCTCAAGGATTTTGAAATCTTGACCATTTTGGTTTTTGAAGAGTGCCAAGATTAAGGTATTCCACTCCTACTTTTGTTGGAAACATTGTTGGTTTCCGTGAAACATCATCTTGGTCAAAAAGCTCCTCTAAAGGCACAAGACCTCTTGGAATAGAGTTTATTTCAACTCTAGTACCTTCATTTCTATTGCTTACATTTCTTGTTCATTTTCATAAAATTGATCATCTATTTGTGAAGTCACAAAGTCCTCCTGCGTCTGAAATAAGTTGCTTATTTGCATGTCATCTTGAAAAAATTTCCAATAGTAAACATTATCTGGAACAATAGGGTAATGTTTGACCTTAATTTCATACTTCTTTTTGGGATACAATGGAATTTTGAACATGCTGGTTGAAATTGGCAAGAGAATCAACAATAACATTGTTGTCCCTTGTAATCAATGACAAAGTATATTCAGTGAAGGTATTGAGGATGTATAACATTGCATTGTGGTAATTTTACATTCTATGATGCTTGGTTTGGTATTCCCCTTTTACTTGATTTTATTACCAATTCAGAGTTGCCATACACATAAATTTTCTTGGCACCTAATTTCTTGAGAATTTTCAGACCGACTATTAAAGCCTCATATTTTGCTTCATTGTTTGAAAAATAAAATGCCAATTTGTAAGAATACATTCGAAAATTATGAGGAAGGTTAAAGGAATGATTCATAGGGATGTGAATTGACACTCAAATTCCAGCTCCTTCCTTACCTAAGGCTCCATTGAAATCCATGATCCACAAACCACTTTCTTCATCAGGAAGCTACAATCTGGCTGACTAATCTTGACTAGCTGCTTGAGAAAGGTATGTTGTACCAATAGGTTCTGTTTCTTTCACTGCTTCATCTCTCTTTTAAGTTGACGCACTTGGCTACAAACTACTTGGCATCTTTTCTTGTTTTTCTACACTTAAAATCTTTAAAACATAATTTGAAAATTCTGAATTTCCGGCTTTTTCTTCCATCAAAATTTCTGAAGATGTTGAAAATTCATCATTGAATAAGATAAAAGACTCTAAATTCATGTGAAATACATGTATGGGGTGATTATTAGGCTTTTATTTCCTAATGATCATATACTTCATCTTAATTTCCCGGTATGGTTTTCTCCGTTGCCCAAAGACCGGTATAATAACGCAGAAAAAGTCGAGCTGCAAGGTGCCTCTAAGTTTTTCTCCCCATGACTGGGAAACAACGTCCATGAGGACATTATTGGATGGAATATTATCTAAAGACACCACAAGATATTTAATGATACCAAGACATTTAATCCTCCTTGAATCAAAAGAGTAAAGGTCATGATAAGGTCTTGTGATATGCAAGCCTAGTTTGTCCATGATGGATTTAGGCATGAGGTTGTGATATGCTCCAGAGTCTAACATGTCGTTATGGAGGATAAAATCTTGGATTTTGAGGCTAAGATAAAAGGGAGGTACCTCACTATCTTCTAAGTCACCATCAACAATAGGACCAAATAAAAGTATCGAGTGATTGTCACTCACATTGACCATATTAGACTTTTGATATACCCTAAGAAACTTGCTACTTGAAACTTGCACTGGTCGTTCTTGACTATTTCAGTTAAAGGAATGGAGACTTTCAATTTTGATATTTCATTTTCAAGACTAAAAAGAGCATAATGTTTTTCTACCTCTTTAGATGGTGCATCTTTCTTTTTGAGTTTATCTTTGTGTGGAATTTCCTTTCTATGTCCTCCATCTTAAACTTCTTTATCTTTCTTTTGATTGTTGATAGAAGCTTTGTTTCCTTTCACATGATTAGGAACAACAAGTCCTTTGTCTTTTCTCTGATTTGAAGTAGCTGTCTCTTTATGGTGAGCCTCTATTTGAGAATTCTGTTTTTCCTGACTTGAGGTTATAGGCACGTTCCTATTTGTCAAACAATAATGCCTCTGTACCTGAGTAAGAGCATTATGATATCCCCTCTGGTAATATTTTGTTTGTACTGATAAAATATCATCATTTGAAAATACATATTGATGATCGTCTGGTGCATACATTTCTGCAGAAAACTGATCTTTTTCAGTGAGGAAAATACGCTGTTGATTTTCCTCAAACAAATGATTTTCTCCTGAAATATATTCTTCTTCTTCATCAGGGCCCTCGTTATAGTTTTGTTGAAATGGATTGCAAATTTTTTGTTGACTTTGTGGATCCTGACCCCTTTGTTCCATTTTCTTGACCCTATATTGAGGCTGCCTATTTTGACCCCTGAAATTGAGATTTATAATTGAGGGTTTAGCTTGTCTATCCGTGATGGTCATTTTGTCCATCATCTTCTCCATTTTTTTGGTCAAGGTGTTGAGTTTTCCCTCTGATGAAGTATATGTTTCTTCCTTGATGGTTACCCTTTTTTCTGTATTTATTTTTCACTTCCTCATAATCATATTCACTTCGATTCTCACTGCATTTATCTGCATTTCTTCAAGGGTAGATGGGTTTCTTTCTCTCAGTTGGTAAGCCATATTAGGATCGAAACCATCAGGGTAATGAAGTTACGTGAGGCCTTTATGAGGCTTTTTATTTTCAGGAATGGAATCATAAATTCTATTGAATCTCACTGTGAAGTCTTGTACAATGTACAAACTCATTAGGATTTCTTTTAAACGCATTGTATTCAACTAGAATCTGTAATGGGTTCTTCTTTCCTGCCATTTTTCCATAAATAAATCAACGAGCTGCTGTGAATTAGATACAAAATGAGCTGTTAGGGAGTGGAACCATTTATTTTACTCTCCTGAGAAAATTTGTGCTAAGATGCGCATCTTGGCACCATCATTGTCCATCTCTTCAAGATCGATGAAATAAATTACTTTGACAATGTGTTGATGAATAATTAGGGGAATTTTGAGGTCTAAAATGGGCCTCCTAAGGAAATAATAAAATAATAGCTAAACCAATAAAATAATATTTATGAATTTGCAATTCACGTTTTGCACCACAATCCATGTAACCATGGTTAAATTCAATTCAAAATATGTATGAAAATAAAATTAATAAAAAAATTGTATTTATGTGACTATAAATAAGAATGAGTATTTCAAGAAAAAATCATTATCATTGAACAACTAATGCATTTGTCCTTTTTACTTAAATAACTTAAAATAAAATATAAATATAAATTTATAAATTCTTAATTATATTATATGCTATTAATTAAAATTTATATTATTTAAATTGTATAATAACATGTAATTAATATACTATATAAAACTGGCACTTCGTTAAGGGAAATAGTTTGTGGAAAGAGGTCACTGTCTCCAAATACATTGCTCCTTGATCTACATTGGACTGGATCAGAGGTGTCATTCTCCCCTGCCCTGGTTCCTCGATCATCTAGAAGGGTATCGTTAAATACACTCATCTCATTCAACAAGGTTTGAATTGGAAAATTGGTGCCGGTACTCGGGTCTAACTAGGGATGGATTCTTGGGTGGGAAGCAGACCGAATTATAAATTACCCCAGGAAATCATTCAACTACTAGCCAATGCTGGGTACCACCATCTCTCGCAAGTGGCTGATCCTCTGAGGACCAACTGGCTATCACAAGGGTGGCTATCAGTGCCGGTTCGGGGATTCCTTTGGAGCGACACCATCACTGGGATATATTCATCCGACCATTACAAGCTTCACACATCAGACTGACTGAAAATGAGGATGATCTTCTTTGGGCTCTCACACCCTATGGAAATTACTCACCTAAGGCTGGATATATCACTATCAGTCGGCCGAGGGAACCACCTACTAAACACTGGTGGTGGAAATCACTCTAGAAATTGAAGGCACCCAACAAATCATGTCTTCTCATGTGGTGCATCCTCAAAAACTACATTCCTACCATAGACAACCTCCGTAGACGGGCTATGCAGGGTCCCTCCCATTGTTGTTTCTGTTTTGCACATGAGGAAGATGTCATGAATTTGTTCCTTGACTGTCCCATGATCAAAAATTTCTGGTGAACGACATCACTTGCTATGGGATGCACTATACAATGGCAAGGTACTTCAATACAAGAGGCATGGGTTGCATGGTGGCAGGCAGTTGCCTGCATAAAATTCAGGAACATACCATTATTGATTTCCTGGGGCATCCGGACATGTCGTAACATATATACATTTGAAGGGGTACACGTGCATTGGGAACATACCTACTCGACCATTGTTTCTACCTATCGACTTTTATCTAATGAAGATCCGCATCCCCGGGGCAGAGTTATCATCCCTGAAAACATTGACAACACTTACCCTTGGGCATACTTCGATGGGGCATCTAGCTTAAATGGGTGTGGGGGGAGGGTGGAGGGGTACGATATTATATTTATTTGAGACTCATTATTACCACCTTAAAATGGGTTTGGGTCCTGGGACTAATAACTATTATGAACTTCAAAGCCTTCGGCTACTCCTCCTTTTTTCCCGGGAAAGGGATTGCACCTGCATTTAGATCTTTGGAGACTCAAATTTTTATCAATTACTTCAACTCAATTTCACTATGCCATACACACACACTTACAACATTATTGAGGGAGGTACATCTTCTGAAATCTTTCTTTGGAATTATCTCTGTCACTCACATTTACAGGCAAAGGAACCAAGTGGCAGACAGGCTTTCCAAAGAAGCAACAGATCTAGAGTGGGGTAGATGGCTCATTATTGAACATGATGATGCTCGGGTGTTCCAATATTACCACAGGCCTTTCATAGAAGACCTTCCGAATATGGGAGCAGTCACTCCTTGATTGAAATTTTGATGGGCATCACATTTTTGGAGCTTTTTCTATATTATGCTGAACTTTATTACAACATTATATTACTCGGTAGATATCATGTAACATTGTATATATTTTTGTGATTAGCATATAATTTTTAGCAGGAAAATAGATGATTATATGCAACATACTAGCATCATCTTTGATGATATATCGATCAGTGGTCACACTGGAAATATTTGTAAAATGTAACATGTAATTTTTCTTAATATTAATGAAAAATTACGAATTTTTCCTTGGGAAAAAAAATATACTATATAAATATAATATAATATAATAGAATATAATAAATCTATAGGGATATGCATTGTTTCTTTTAAGAAATATGAAATGACAATAATATTATTTTATTCAAAAAGTGTGAAATGACATTTATTATGAGTACTTTACTTTATGACTTTAAAAGTACTTAGAGCACTACAATGGTTAATCATGAGTTTTAATCCACCATTGAGAATGTGACAAGTAAGTACCTTTAACTCAAGCAATGCCACCTCAACCATTAGGGATTATGTCATCCCCTAAAATGTGATTGGTTCTCATAAAGTGACTTTTGATTGTACATTTTCCTTAGGAGGCCCATTTTAGACCTTAAAATTCCCCTAATGAATAACCTCTGATGTTCCATCAAAAAGAGGCAATATTTGACCATAGTTATGAGGTAGTGCAGTGAGTTGTGGTGGGAGTATCAATAGAGAAAATATGGCCATGACGAATGGAGGGGGTTGTGAAGGTGTTGATGGAGTGAATACTTGTGGAGGTAATGATGGAATGAAAGTGACGGATGATGATGTAGTTGTGTGAGAAGGTGTGATAGCAGGAAGTGAAGCAAAAGCTTGTTGTTGGTATTAGAAATAAGATTTTACAGAAGTTACTTAAAACTTATTGACCAAACCCAAATTTTACGAAAATTAGGCCAGACTTCACTATCAAGTTCAAACTAAGAAGACTCAGAAAATGGAAAGTAGGTCTGAAAATCAATGGGGTCAAAGACAATTTCTGAGTGAAAGGATTCATACTTAGTCTCGAACAAATATGTCTCAAATTTGAAATTGAAGGACGAACTTTATGGGGCAATTAGCCTCGCACGAAAGGAGTTTTATTTCACAAGTGGAGGTATAGCCTTTCCAACTTTCTGAGACTTAATTTTCTTCTTTCTTAAAAGAATCTTAGGGTCATTAATAATTGGTGAGGGATTTGGGTCTGGATTTGACCTAGTGTGTCTTTTGGGAGCCATATTTCATGAGAATTTTCACTTTGGATCGAATTTACTAACTCGACCTTCTTCAAATGTCAGAATTTGTCACCCAAAAGTCTAAATTTCATTGAACTAAAGTAAGTATCCCCAGAGAAATTTTTGCAATTGGTCCCCCACAAAGGCACCAAAAATGTTATCACTCCCTCCGTTTCCCAAGGCTGAGAATGGAACTAAAGGAGGTAACCTCAAACCAATCTTCAGGTCTGGTAGCTAGCCCTACCAAAACTAGAGAAGGCTCTCTCAACGTCACTTTTACAGCCAATGAGATGACTAGATATGCAATGATCTTAGGCTAGGTATAAGCTCAGTGAATTAGGGTTTTGTTTTGATTTTTTTTTCTGGATAGGAATGATAGTCAAGGAGCTAGGTCTAGGTTTTAGGTCTGATTTCAAAGGTTCAGTTGCAGAGATGAAGATGAGGCCAGGTAGGTATACTTAAGAAAATACTTTAACTGTCATTGTGTATAGGGTTTGAAAAGAGAGAGAGAGTCATAATGAGCATATTAAATGAATTCATTCATCAGAAGAGTAGAAACACATTTATGAAAATCTTATAAAAGAGAGCATGACAAGCAAGATTTCTGTTCATAGATTCATAAGATCAACATATAGAAGCATACATGTGATGGAAAGAAAACATAACATTCAACTTAATGAGATTACCAAGAAAAAAAATGCTCATAAGCATACCATTGGATTCCCAAGTTTATAGTTGCAACATGTCTTTGATTTCACAGAAACATTTTGTACAATAGCTCCACACTTCAAATAACAACTATCCAACATCTAAAATGACTTGAGTTGGATTACATATAAAAAATAAAAGTCATGACATCTCATTGGGTCTAAACCTGTAGAAATTTGAATAATAGCTGAATTATTCACCGAGATTATCCTGATTACACACTATTTAAGCTTCATGCATAATACATAACCTCTTCTACAATTGATCATCAATATGCAGAAATAGAAGCAGTCGCATGCGCACATTAAAACATAATCAAGCACACATATCAACACAGTATGTAATGGGGAAAGAAATAGCTGAAAACCCCCAGCTATCTGTATATTATAATGATAGAGAACATGTAAAAATACATAGCACAAAGCTCTCATAGCTCTCAGCACTATCTCTAAAAGTTACACACAAACTAGTATAGAAAGTGAACAAGTAACAGGTTCAAATCTCCTTCACAAGTCTGCCTGCCTCTACTGCGCAATCCAAGTTGATTAATGATGAGATCCAAGTTTGAATCCCACTAGCTCCAACTACGCAATCCTCATTAGCAATCTCCATCAATGTGTGTGCAAATCTCATGCACAACCAATAGTCACAACTGATAGTAGATTCACCCTTTCACCCACCTCTAACACTGGTCTCCATTGAACTGTCCATGCATTACAGTTAACTGATCTGTTCTTTAGTTGATTTATGAGTTAATAATTAGTGAATTAATTAATAATTAATTCACACCACTCATCAATAGTGTATTTGTCAGTTAGACTAAATACAACTAGTTCAACTAAGTTAAACAGAACACAAATCCACCAACTGTCTCATTAACTCCACCAAACTCTGCCACATGAGTTCTAACTGAAGTCAACCATGCAATAGCTCAACTAACCCTTAGGAAAAGCGTATTTCCTTCTGTCAGCTGCATGTGCCACATCCAAGCATCAAACTAAAGTGCTCCAAGAGGATAAGATAATGTTTATAGTCTAAATATTATTAAGGGTTAATAATATTTGACTGTTCTGTTTTTAGCCTGGCAGTCTAAAAATAGATTCCACCCAATGTCTAAAAATAGAGGTCCATCTATTTTAACCAACATGACCAATCATCCATAAATAGCATCCTGCAACTCATAGACCATGATCCATATGTCTAAAAATAGACTTTGCGACAAAAATCACCTGTGTGGCCCCCACCTAGTTTTGGTGATCACTTTCCAACTAGGATTAGGAAAGATGTTTCAGGATGCCTCCTTCATTGTTTCTTGTTGCAATCTTCAACAATCCCTCTCAACAAGAAAGGACTATCTTTGCATGTGACATGAAACTCCATGCATTCACCCTGCAACCTTCACAAGCGCCATGCAACTCCATGCATCTGCTCTGCAACTCCTTTGAAACTGAATAGGCTCCAAACAACTCAATCAATCTGATGCATCTATCATCAAAGTCTTTGACTTCTGCTGGTACCAACTGCACATGTCATCAGGAACCACTGCGTTGTTGAACTCTTGCACCCATGCACTCTTGCACTTGCTGTCAACTCTGATCCGCGCTCCAGTATCCGACACTGTCACTTTGATCTGCCTCCATCAATCCAACTGATCATGCTACTGCTGCACTGTGGGCACCTCGTAGCCAGGTTCAATTCATGAGATCCACACCATCTCATGAATCCTGCCCAGAAATATCCTCTTAGGATTATTCATGCATGTTGCCCCACCTCTCACCTGGTGGTATAGCTGCATGCACTCCCTCTGCCCATCTGGCACGAAATTTCTCTGCATAAGTGGTTTCTTCCACTCCATGATCCTCATCTTGTGGCTGCTCCACATCCCGAGGTTCACTATTACCTGCATGCAAAACTTGCTCCCTCTCAAGCATCAGTTGCATGTCTTTCTTGCACTTCCCAACAGTAGGAAGCTACGTAGACATCCCATCTACTTCAAGTGTGTAGAGATTCTTTGCTCGAATCCCAAACTTCTTGACTTGTCCTGTTGCCTTGTGCTGAAGGAAAAATTTTCCTTCACTGAAGACAAATTCATACCCTTTATCCTCTAACATTGCCACTGAGATCAAATTCTTCTTTAAACCTGGAACATGCACTACATCTTGTAAAAGAATGAGTTTACCGGACTCCCTCTGAAAGGTTATGGTACCAATGCCGATTTCATTGTATCATCCATTGTCGCCCAAATCAACATGCAACTGGAGATCTTTCTCCACCAAGTCACTGAAAAGATTCACATCTCCCGTCATGTGAAAGGAAGCACCACTATCCAAGAACCATACTGATCCCATCACACTTGATACCAAGCATGCGATCAGCGAAAAATCCAGCTCAAACTGCGAGGCTAAGGCTTCTCCTGCTGCAGATCCAGCAGCTTGCTTATTTTTCTTCTTCTGCGGACAATTTGTGGCATAATGTCCGTGTTGGTGACAGTGAAAACACTTCACCTTGGACATGTCCTGCTTCTTGCCTTTCGCACCGGAATGAGAAGCTTTCTTGCTCTTCCCCTTCTTTGCTTTGGCAGCCAAAGCATAATTTTCTTCATTAGATGCCTTTGATGAAGATCCGTCTCTAGTACTCCGCCTTATCTCCTCTTGCACAAGATCCGACCAAAGTCGCTCCCATCCTGGCAATTTCTCCCGACCATTGACAGAATCCTGATAGGCATGCCAACTCTTCGGAAGACCAAGGAGAGCCAAGCTCACCAATTCCTCATCATCAACAGTCACCCCCACACTTCCCAGCTCATCCCTGCATTGGATGAACTTTGTGAGGTACTTGGGCATACTGTCGCCTTTCTCCATCTTTATGTGTCTGAGTTTATCCTTGAGCGCCAACTTCCTCTGGTCGCTCTTGCTTTGGAATAAATCTGTCAACGCTTTCCACATCAAGTATGGAGAAGCTTTTCCATGCATGTTGGATACAATGTGATCCTTCACGCCTCCAACAAAATCCTTCGACATTTTTCCATCTTCTTCTGCCAAGCCTCAACTTGAGCAGCATCAGTAGGCTTTAGGATCTCAGCATCTATGAACTCCTTCAGCCCATTATCATCTAATACCGCCTCCATTTTGTCCTTCCATGCAACATAATTTGAACTTCCCTCAAGAGCATACTCTAGTCACAATCCATTGAAGGACATTTCAACTTTGGCACCAAGAAAACTGCTGCAAATTCGAATTCCAAATTTTGCTGCAAATTCAAATTCCACCAGCTCAAAACTCAACCTCTTCCGATCTGCGAGAACAAATTATTTCTACCATAGAGATCGAATGTAGGGGCATTTACTGGATATATCACCTTTCAAAGAAAGGATGGATCCAGAGGCTACCTGGCCCGTTACAGACTCTGTCTACCGAAATAATTGTAATCACTGTAATAGATCCGATGATCAATCTCGCTCTGATACCATGTAGAAATTTGAATAATAGCTGAATTATTCACTGAGATTATCTTGATTACACACTATTTAAGCTTCATGCATAATACATAACCTCTTCTACAATTGATCATCAATATGCGGAAATAGAAGCAGTCGCATGTGCACATTAAAACATAATCAAGCACACATATCAACACAGTATGTAATGGGAAAAGAAATAGCTGAAAAACCCCAACTATCTGTATATTATAATGATAGATAACATGTAACAATACATAGCACAAATCTCTCACAGCTCTCAGCACTATCTCCAAAAGTTACACACAAACTAGTATAGAAAGTGAACAAGTCACAGGTTCAAATCTCCTCCACAAGTCTGCCTGCCTCTACTGCGTAATCCAAGTTGATTAATGATGAGATCCAAGTTTGAATCCCACTAGCTCCAACTATGAAATCCTCATTGGCAATCTCCATCAATGTGTGTGCAAATATCATGCACAGGTATAGTCACAACTGATAGTCACACTCACCCTTTCACCCACCTCTAACACTGGTCTCCACTGAACTGTCCATGCATTGCAGTTAACTGATGTGTTCTTTAGTTGATTTATGAGTTAATAACTAGTGAATTAATTAATAATTAATTCACACCACTCATCACTAGTGTATTTTTCAGTTAGACTAAATACAACTAGTTCAACTAAGTTAAACATAACACAACTCCACCAACTGTCTCATCAACTCCACCAAACTCTGCCACATGAGTTCTAACTGAAGTCAACCATGCAATAGCTCAACTAACCCTTAGGAAAAGCTTATTTCCTTCTGTCAGCTGCATGTGCCACATCCAAGCATCAAACTGAAGTGCTCCAAGAGGATAAGATAATGTTTATAGTCTAAATATTATTAAGGGTTAATAATATTTGACTGTTCTATTTTTAGCTCGGCAGTCTAAAAATAGATTCCGCCCAATGTATAAAAATAGAGGTCCATATATTTTTACCAACATGACCAATAATCCATAAATAGCATCCTGCAACTCATAGACCATGATCCATATGTCTAAAAATAGACATAGTCTAAAAATAGACTTTGCGACAAAAATCACCTGTGTGGCCCCCACCTAGTTTTGGTGATCACTTTCCAACTAGGATTAGGAAAGATGTTTCAGGATGCCTCCTTCACTATTTCTTGTTGCAATATTCAATAAAACCTGATCCAAAATACATCATAAATTCAATCTATGAGTTATTAAATAGAATCTAGGGAAGTTGGAAACAAACCCCTCAAATTTAGCTAGTAACTAGGAGTGTATGTTTGTTTGATTAATTACATGATTCTTCCACAATGAGAGGCAAAAAAAAAAAATTTAATCCAAAATACACCTCAAAGGACAGCTGCAACCTTTAAATTTTGAGTTTTCTAGCTTGACAACTATCCAAAATGAATCCAAGAGAGAAGCGTCATGCTAGTTAGGAGAAGCATCGTGCCTCCCAACAAAAGCGTCACACGAATTTAAGGGTGATTTTGGCTGATCTTTAGGAATCCATTTGCAAATATGAAATTTAGGCAAGGTAGCCCTGTGATTCCTCTTTCCATCCCAACCCTAAAATTGATAAAATACTCCATAGAAGGCCTTCAAAAACTCATTATCCCAACCTCACTCCAGAAGCGCCGTGCAGAGGCAAAATGAGTGGCAGAAGCATGAAAAAGGGCTATTTTATGGATTTTTCTTCAAAATTGGAGTGTGACATGCCAACATGAGACCATATATGTGAATTAGAAGTCAAAATAAATCTAAACATATAACATTTTCCTCATTTGGATGCTCTTAGGAAAATCATCGTGTCGCTGCGCGATGCTTCTGCAATGACCATTTTTCTAGAATTTTCAAAGAATCACCAAAAATACTCAAAATGCTCAAAATATTCTGAAATTTTTTTCATGAAATCATTGGATGATAAACTAAAAAAATAGGGATGCCTCAGCTAGAAGGTCCAAGTTATCTTTCTCCTTTAGCTTAATTAGGGTTTCCTTAAGCTTTTTCCTCAAATTCTTCACCCTCACTTTGGGGATTTGGTTCCTAGTGAAATAATGTCTCGCCATATGCCTATGGAGGTTATTATCCCTTTCTAACTTCTTCAAAATATTCTCAAGATGAATATTTACCCTGTCAAGCCGCAACTCTTTATCTTTCTCAATTTCAACGATGATCAACTCATCAAAGGTTAGTTTACTTAATGATGGAGATGGATCTCTTTCTTGCTCTTTTTTCCTGGTTAACCATCTTGTTCTTGGCCTCCTTGGTTTTGTTTCAACCTCTGTGTCCTCCAATTGATCAACATCCACCACTTTTTTTCCTTTACCTTTGTCTGCCTCACTATTCGCCTTTGGTTTTCTTTGGAGCAACTTTTTTACCTTCAATTGAATATTTTCTTTTTGTGGGAAGGTAATCAAGAAATTTTCCTTTGAGAGATTGTCCTACAAATTTGCTATATTTGCATCCTTTTCCTTTATTATCTCCTCAGTTATCTTGCCTTTTATATGCTCTTCCATGTCAACCTTCATGGGCACTTGTTCCTCATGCTGTTGGAATGGTGACTCATCCTCATGCATGAGTGGCTCACTATCATGAATATGTGGCTAATCCATGGTTTCTCTTTGTTCAGCTATAGTTTCAGGTGCAATTACACCTTTGATGGTATTAGGATCAAAAAACATCCTCCTACCTTTCTCATAGGTTTGAGTAATTTCAACCCTAGGCACCTTTGGAACCTTTGCTTTCCTACTTGAAGAGCCAACCTCCTTTGGTTATGCTGATGCTGATGGTGTTCTATGAATGATGGGTGGACTAATAGTAGGCACCGATGAAAATTTCTCCATGAAAGTTTCCCAAGTCATATTGATTGTTGAGAGCTGATGCAAAATAATAAGCTTTACCAAACCATGGTGGAACAAACTAGGGTGATGATATTTTCCTTTGTTTCGTTCCTTTTCAGTCATATTGACCAAACTCTTGAATAACAAATTAGGAAAATTGAGTAGCTTAGTAGCAGTGAAGTGCATCAATAACATGATATGGTACTGGTACAATCTTGAGAATTTACCTTCACATGTAAAATGGTATTGGTACAATCTTGAGAATCTCACTTCATATGTAAAACGCTTCATAATTAGCTTCATCAAAGGGGCATATTTATCAAGTAAATTCCTGAAAGGAAAGATGTGTTAAGGAGCATATTTTCAATGAAGTTTTCAGAGCATTTTGTAGTTCTCAAGGTCCAAGTCCATCCCTTTGAACCAGATTTGTCCATGGCTCGGGATACCTGTTGTGGAAGCAATAACATTTTCTAATATGGTGAATTCAATGCCTATTGTGATAGCCTTGTCTCTCTTGAATCTAGTGGAAAAAATACTTGTCAATTGAGCATGAAAACCTACCTCTTGGATTCTCTCACAAAACCTCAAACAACCACTGTTTTCAAACCATATCTTGGGATAAGGAGAATCATTGATCTCCTGCAAGTTGGATGGCTCAAACCTGGAATGGTGGCCACCATTATGGACCTTATTTTCACCCTCCATGGTGTTTTTCAACATTGAAAACCCTAGCTTGATGTAGTGGGTAGGGAAGGTGGAAAATTAGGAAAACAAGGGATAGTGGTAGAGTGGTTTTAGGGACAAAAATGGGGTGGAAGGAAGTTAGGGAAAAATCCCCCAAAAATTGGGGAGGTAGGGTGATGAATTGGCTACAAGATGAAAGTGGAATTTTTGTTAATTGGCATGAGGAAGGCGCACAAAAGGTCAAAACAAAGGGCTTTCCTAGTTTCCCTACAAAAATGTATTGAAAACTACGATTTCAATGAAAATGGTGGCAAGGAGGGATATGTGTGATAGGGAGTGTTTTGATAAGGTGTATGGAAGATGTATGAAGGTTTTAGATGGTGAAATTATGGTTTTATGAACTGAAACAAGCCAAATATGGAAAACACCAAAAACGTAGTGGAGAAAACCTAAGGATGGAATCTACCCTTTTGCTGAAGATTTTGACTTGAAAGAGGTGTGAGAAATTATCCACTTAATGATGGGTCTGTGAACCTTTAGGCAAGGTGTTTTGACCCTTGGATGGATTTTTTGCAGCTTGAAACCAAAAATGTAGCACACTGTCCACAAACGTAGCGCAACCTTCCAGAAGCGTAGCAAGAGCAATTTTGGCACAATTTTATTGTTTGTATTCGACCTTTGGCATCTGTGGAGTGTGATGATGATAAGAGAGGAGATTTATTGGAAATAAAATAATGAAATGACTTCAAGAATCCTCTTTTCCTTTTATAACATCACCAATTTTCTTTTTGTCCTTTAGTGAAATCATAAACTCTTTTTGAAAAAATTTAACAAGTAACATACTTCTTTGAGAAAATGAAACTTTCCTTTATTTTATTTTCCTATCTTTTCTAAGTCCCAATGATAATTACTTGTATGGTGAAAATTACATTTTGTTTGCCTTCTTTTATGACATGATTGGACATTGTGGTGGTGAAACAAAAGAGACCTACACCCTAACCTAGATGGAGGTGTGGTGACTGATCTAATACCCTAGGTGATAATGGATGACATGACCTTGAACTTATTGTGACCATGAATGGAGTGAAGTGAGTAGTATTTCAGACCTAGATTAACAAAATATGGGAAAACAACTAGCAGAAAGCAAGGTATGTACATATTCTACAAGACTATCATAAGTCAATTCCAAAATATGAATCCTACACTTATAGGACCCTAACATGTTCTATTATTCCTTTCAACAACACCATTTTGTTCGGGGGTATACACAATAGTGATCTCCCTCTTAATGCCATCATTGAATTCATTTGACTCATATTCGGTTCCATTATCGGTCCTCAAAATTTTGATCTTCTTTCTTGTTTGATTTTCAGCCAAGGCCTTGAAGGTTCAAAACTACTTGAATGCTTCATATTTATTCTTCAAAAAATATATCCAAGTCTTGTGGGAGAAGTCATCTATAAAAGTGATTAAATATAAACATCCTCCAAAGGATGTTACGGGAAACATACCAGATAGATTAGAATGTATCAATTACAAAATATCAGATGTCTTCGTGACACTTGAGGGGAATGGCACCCTTGTAAGATTTCTTTTGGCACAACCATAACACACACCTTCATGATCATATTTGAAATCGGGCATCCCTGTCACCACCTTCCTTGCTTCAGGAAGGGCTTTGAAATGAAGGTGTGAAAAGCTCCAGTGCCATAGCTCGAATTGAAAAGTTCTGTTACATGTCATAGCCCCCAGTAGACTTCCTCCAACCTGATAAAGTGTATCAACTCTAAAACTAAGTGTGAACGCTTCTTTGAAGTTCCTCTTCCAAATGCATACCTTCTATCGATGAATTCCACCTTGAATCCTTTGTCTTCCATTGTCGAGATGGACACTAGATTCTTCTTCAAGTCAGGTATGTAAAACACATCTTGCAAGTAGAGGAATTGACCTTGATTTAGATGAAGGGTCACAGTCCCTGTCCCTTTCATGGGATAGGTGGCATTGTCTCCAAGGATAATTTCCAAATTAGTATCCTTTTTAATCAAATCAGGGAGGGATTCCGTATATCCATTGAAGTGCCTTGAGGCACCACTATCAATCAACCAATTGTCAAGCGTATTAGAAGGAGATGTAGCAGAGGGAGTAGATATAAGAATATATTCATTTTTCCTATCAACAACATTAGATTCATCATACATAGAATTCCTTGACCTCTTGAAAGGATGTCCATTTCCACTTAGATCAGTGGGAGCCTTCCTCTTTCCTTTGAACCTTTTGTTCCTTTGATTTCCATTCCCCATGAAGTTTTTGTTGTTGTTGTAGGCATCATCTCCGGAAGAGTCCCTTCTATTAGGGTGCTCTCTTGCATAGTGACCAAACTTGTTACAAGTGTAACATCTTCCTCTTCTTCCTCCTTTGGGACCCTCTCTTCCATGATTTTGATTTATCATACCAGCATTGTTCCTCTTCTTTGCATGAGCGGTGAAGTTAGTAGGGTCACTTCCATTCCCATTTGAGGGTTTGTGTCTCTCCATAATTCTTACCTCTTCTTGAATGCATCTCGTCAAAAATTCATCAAAATCAGGAATAACATTATTAATAAGAATAATAGTATTGAATACATACCAATATCAATTTAGACCTGCAAGGGCGATGAGAACGATCTCTCGATAATATATGGCTTCTCCAATATCTAAGAGATCGTTCTTGATTTCGGTGAGCCTCATGAAATATGATTGGATGGATTCTCCTTTACCTTTCTTGATCTCCTTCAACTTTTTCTTCAAAAATATAATTTGATTAGCATTGCTAGCCCTGAACATGCTAACCAAATTATCATACATCTCTTTAGATGTACCCAACTCGAAGATATAAGCAACCAAGTGTTGATGAATAGAATCCATATTGATCTTCTTTGCCTTGACTTCCCCTTTCTTGTACTTTTTCTTAGTGGCAGTCGGCTCATTAATCTTCTCCTGCACATAATCCATAACATCTTGGTCTTCCAATGTCAAATCCAAAGAAATTTTCCAAGCATGATAATCATACTTTTTATTTATCTTATCACAAGATTTGAAACTTGTGTATGATGAGGAGGCCATTGATCCTCGTCCTTGATTTTTCAACTTCTTCAGTGATTGATTTTCACACTTTCTTGGGCTTTGTCTTCACCTCAGCTTTGATAGCATGTTAATTTTAGATAGCCATGGTATGTTTTATGCTTAATGAATTTTACTTCAATATTTCTTCTTATTAGCCCGATTCAATTTCAGATAAGAAATTACATAATAATTGAACTTAAATACTGATAGAACATAAATATAGATCAACAAAAGACAAGCCAATATAATATACAAGAATTTGTAATTCTTCTTACTCAACAAAGATAGAGAAATTTTTTTTCTACAATAGTCAACAGGATGCCCTAGCCGGAAAATACTTTGCTGTTCAAACCATCACTTTCAACCTCCAAATAGGTTTAGTCAAACTCAGTTAAATATCAGCTTTTCTTCAGTGTCACATTCATCCCAAAAATCATCTTACAAAATAGTCAACACAGGTCAAAATCTCTGTGGTCAAAGATATTCAATGCTGTGGTCAAGGGCTACAGTTAAGGTCAATGAGTTGCCTCGATTTTTGTGACCTCCAATATGCCCTTCCAAAATCAAAATTTATGTGCTAAAAATGCAGTCAAACTTCAAGGGTTAACCCATGGTCAACGTTGGTCAACACTCCAGAAAGAGGCCCTAAAACAGTCTGAAAATTGCAACTTCAGATTCACACGTGGGAGAGAGAGATAAGTCTCTTGAAGGCTGTACGAACTAATCAGGGAGAATGTATGAGTTGAGTTGATGAGAAAATGAACATCACATCTATCCAATTTATATCCATCAATGAGGGTGTGTGACACATATTTTGGGGCTTGTGAGCCTACATTAAATTATGGCCGACCTTGATAATTTTAACATGTGTGGAAAATAAATTTGAAATATAAATTCTTCTCATCCAAACAAGATGATATTGAGATCAATCATGCACCTGTCTAAATGATGAATCCAATAAAAATATCATCTCCATCATATGAGCAATGAAATATTGAGTTTGGACCTAGTTTCCCAAAATTAACAAAATCTAAGTATGCATTTCCTCATTACTTGTAAGTTTTCATTCTTGCATATCCAACCTAAAGGATAATGTCTTGGATGAAAAATGGTATCTAAATTTAACTTCTTGACCAAGTCTTCGGAAATCAAATTTTTTTGTGAACCACTATCAAAGAGTGTGTCAATTTTGGTATGCTTTGAAATAACCCGAATATGGAAAAGTTAAATTATTTTTTTCTCATCTTGAGTATCATTAGGACAACTTGAAGAGATATTGATTTTTGTGTCCTTACCTTTCATTTCCATTGTTGTGATCTTTGTTTCATCACCCAAATCGGAGCCTAAGTAAAGTTGTGTAGTTGCGACTGTCTTTTTCTTCCCTTTTTTGTTAAACTTATTTGGTTTCATTTCACAATGAAGCTTCCAACAATGAGCTTCATCATGACCCTCTTTGGAACAATGTTTGCATGTTAATTTTTCTCCTTCCTTCTTGACAGATGCATTCTTATTTCCTTTCCCCTTGAACTTACTCTTACCCTTGACTCCACTTGTGAATGGCTTCTTGCTACCCTCTTGTGAATTTTTTTTCCCTCTTGCTTCAAGATGTGTTCCCTGAACAAAAACCTCATATAAACTTGTAGGATTAAACACAAGGATAGTATACCTCAAATAACTGTGTAAACCCCCAATATATTTCAACAAAGTGTCTTGTGATTGCAAGTCTACACATAGTATCAAAGACCTTCTTCTAAAATCTTGGGTGTAACTTTGCACACTTTGACCTTTAAGTTGTCTACAATTATTCCAATCCATAATAGCCTTTTTTATATAAGCTAATGTATAAAATTTTCTTTTAAGTGTAGCAAAAAAATCTATCCAAGAGGTTGAGACCTTACCATGTTTTTTCATCTCCTCTTGTGTTTTGGCTTCCCACCAAATCAAAGTAGTACTTTCCAACCTTAATGAAGCTAGTTGAATATTTGCTTCATCATATTTGATGTTCTAAATCCTGTAATAAACTTCAAGTTTATGAACCCAATTATCAAGTCTTTCAGCGTTTACTTCACCATTATACATACGCAATTCGAATTTAATATCAAGTTTTAATAAGGGATTTTTACCATGAACCCTTGGGGTATGTGAATGTGTTTGAGTAACGTTTTTTTGTGGAAGAGGAAGAAATACTTCTCATTCGATGACATATTATCATATCCTCCTTCGTGAGACATGCTTACTAAAGCTTCAGGTACAGCTTTATGTGAAACTTGTGGTGGAAATTGAGACAAATGGGCTCTCCTTGTCCTTGTCCCAAATTGGGAACCTGCACCCACAATATTTCCTTCTCCTCTCTTGAGCTTCAACCTTGTAAGCATTAGAAACACTTGCAAACAATTAAATCCTCAAAAAAGAAAATAAAACCTATGCTCTGATACCAAACTTGATCTGTGTGAGATCTATATGTAAATGTGCTTGAGGTAGTTTAAATTGCAAGTGTTAAAATTGATTTTTATGTGATTTTATGTTAAATTATTATGCACATAAAGCATGAATTTAAACTCTAAAATATCAGAAAACAACAGAAAAATACACCATAAAAATAACCTCAACACGACAAGTGATGAAGGTGTTCACCCCTCCTAGTCCAGCGTCAAATGGCTTCTCCCTATATCATTATGCTCAAAAATGGTGGTTACCTCAATTTATGGTGCTCCAATGGCTTCAAAACCTATTCCATTAGCTTCAGAAATATCAAAAAATGCTTGTCTAGCCTCTTTCGGCTCCCAAAATGGTAAAAAATGAAAAAGTTATGAGTTTCCCTAGCTTTTCTGCTAGTCGCTCTACAAATTCCCCAAAATTTGGAACCATCCTACAATTTCACCTTGAATTCCACTAATGGTGTGACAGTTTAGCAAAAATTCAGTGCAAATTATGGGATGGTTTAAATGCATAACGTGGCCTTAAAACTGAATTTTTAATTAGTATTGTTATGGATGAATTATTTTAAAATTAAATATTGGTGGGCTCCACCTCCTCTGCATCCACAGTTCCGGCCAATGGTCGTATTCATTATATATGTGTGGTCGAGGCTAAGCCCTGGTCCCTTACCCCATTACCTTTGCCACATCAGCTTGAATAGAAGTGGGTTCATTCGTTAAACAAGGTCCAATGGTTATCACAAGTGGTTAAGGCTTCATGATGTTTTTTGTGAGGTATCAGTATCAATCCTGTCAGAGTTTAATTCAAAATTCAAAAAAAAATTTAGTGGCCCCCATGCTACCATGTGGCGGCCTCCATTTGGGCCATGTGGCAACCTCCCACTAGCCCAAAATTTACACAGTAAAAAGTACCTTGTTGCCAAATTTGCATGTTTGGGAAAATGAACATAACTCATTTCTAAGACCATATAGTGTCAGTTTTCCATGAAATGAGTTATGTTAGATTCATAACAACGAGATCTATTCAAGTGCTTAGGTTTCAAATGATTCCAACAAATTTCATTTTTTAGCATATTTTTTAGCACCTGATCATTTGATCTAAAGGAAGAAGTTTACATGGAGAAACCAAAAGGGTTTAATTATAAGGAAATGAATTTGTGTGTAAGTTGAAAAAGGAATTATATGGATTGAAGCAAGCTCCTAGAGCTTGGTACGTATGATTGGATCATTTTCTACAACAATAAGGCTTCAAAAAGGGGGTGGAAGGAAGTAATCTCTACATGAATATGGACAAGGATAAATTTCTAGTCACTCTTGTATAAGTTTATGATGTGATTTTCACCAAAAACAATGATGAGATGAGTCAAGAATTTTCTCAAAATATGTCTAATGAGTTTGAAATGTCTATGGTTGGTGAACTATATTACTTCCTTGGACTACAAGTAACTGAAGTTAAAGAAGGCATGTTCATATCCGAAGAAAAATATCTTAAAGACATACTTAAGAGATATGGGATGGAAGAATGTGTTCCTATGAGCACACCGATGACTACATATTGCAAATTAAGAAAAGATGATGAATCTGCTTCGGTGGGTGAAAATATTTATAGGTTAATAATTGGATCTCTTCTATAATTAATGGTTTCACGACTTGATATTTTGGAAGAAGTAGGAATTGTGGCAAGATTTCAATAATCCCCTAAGGAATCCCATTTGCTGGGTGTGAAAATAATTCTCAGACATTTGAAATGTACTCCTAATTTTTTCCTATGGTATCCCAAATGAAAAACTCTTATTGTGACAATTTACACCGATGTTGATTGGGCTGGAAGCATAGACGATTGAAAAAGTATTAGCAAAAATGCATTCTTCATGGGAGATTTTCTAGTATCTTGGATCAATAAGAGACAATCTTATATATCTCTCTCCACAATTGAAGCCGAATATATAGCTATTGCAGATTATTGTACACTGTAATATCCCAAAAGGGAGAATGCAGCAATACTTCACACAATATAAGAACTTACAACAAGATAAAAAATAAATCTAAGTACAAATAAAAATATGCAGAAAGAGCTGAGCCATTTTATTATATTGGAGATGAATAAAAAACACAAGTACAAGATATAGGTAGATCTAGCCAAAAATATGACCTTAGATCACCCTGAAAACATGTGTGAAGCAAGTACAGCGTAACTGTTGAGGATCTGTAGCAAATAATGTGTTGTCTCTTCAGCAGAATATAATCATGGAGTTGCAGGCTGAAAAAAGAAATGCATATCTACTAAAAATTTGAGCTCTGATGATGCCAAGATTCAGGATCTAGCCAATGTGATGGATTCCCAAGATAACCTAGAAAGGATTTTCCAGATCTGCAACTTTGGAAAATCACCTCCCTAGGATTTGATCCTTGATCTGCTGGGAAATACAGATCTGAAGCTAGATCTGAAGAATAGATGGCTGAAATTTTTTCTCAGATCAGATCTATTCTTGAAGGTTTGATCCCTTCCTCAGATCTATGAGCTAGAAGCTCTAGATCTAGCTTCTCAATCCTCCAAAGATGATTGCAGCTGCTGTAACACAACTGCCTTTGAAAAATGCACTATGAGGGAAAGAGAGGCCTTCCGCCTACTGAAATATGTTGCAATAAGATCCAGGTTGATGGTAAGAATGATGGGAATGTGAAGGAATGATCCTCCACTGGATTGCTAGCTGAAGTACTAGCAACTTCCTTCCTCCTTTCAGATCTGCAATATGGACACTTGGAGAGAATACTGCTGCTAGGAGGTTAATAACATTTGGCCTAATTCCATATCTGCAATGTGGCTCTGGGAGTGCTGATCTATAAGCCCAAGTGATGGGAATAATCCCTCACCTTTTTCTCCAGCTGAGGTACTGAAGACAACTTCCACCTTCCAAACTGATCTTTAGAAAACTGCAGTTTTTTGAATGTGAATGTTCTGTAGAAAGTAGAAAAAGGAAATGGCACTTAAAGCTTGATGTATAATGAATTAAAAACCTATTCCTTAGATATCACTCAAAGAAAGAGGAGGGATTCCCGCTTGGGAACACCCTGTGCTAAACAACACCTGCAATCTCTGCTAAACAACCCAAGAATGCAGTGGAATGTCACTTGACAATTACATAACTAAAAGATCATACATCAAAATAATCCAAGATGCCTTTCACCTTTGCCTTCATCTCCTTTATAATGATTCATCCATCCCAAGCCTTGGCCCTAATCTCAACTCCACTATCTCATGTGGACAAGATCCTCCAAGTGGGATAGCATTGTTTGACCAAATCAACCAAACAGTCTAGGTGCAATGTACACCTCCTCCATCATGTGTGCTTCATTTGCACATAATCCTCCACCACTTGATCATTAATGCTAAATGACCCTTTGTTTGACATCCTCAATATATTATTTGACTAAATCAACCCTCCATGATCTCTCTCATTAAATGAGGCATGATCTCCAATCTCATTCACATTAGTAGTTTCCCAACTACCTCTTTAAGCAGATCTAGACTAGATTAATCCACATTCACACACACAGAGTGGATATTTATTGTTATTGAGGATTGTGGGTCCCTCCACCCTTTTATTTACTTAATTCATTAAGAAAATCTAGGACTCTAATATTCCAAATGTAATGTGAAAATTTGGGAATATTACAGTCCCCCCCCAGCCCCGGTAAAATGTTGCTTGTCCTCAAGCAACTCCAAAAGTAGATGCAAAGCCATCTATTCCCCTCCAAATGGCATCCACATAAGGAAGGCTTCCTCCATTTTCTGCAATAGGTTATGCATGTTTGGTTCCAAATTTGTCTTTTAAAAGCATCAAGAATGACCTCCAAATATTTGGTTAGATGTCCTCCTTCCATCATGAAGTACCAAGTGACAACCATATGATGTGCAACATCATCATCAATACATGAGGTGCATACAAGAAGGTGGTTCTCTTCACAAAGGAAAAGCTCCATCACATAATACACATCTTCACCCCATTTGGATCCAAACTCCATCATTCCAAGGTTATGCAAAAGAATAAGGGAAGAAGTAATATGGGTAGACAAATATGTCAAACCATATTCTCCTAACAATAACCACCGGAGTAAGGCCCTTTGATGCCATCCTTGATCTCCTCTATGTAATATGGACAAGCCAAACTCCCCCAAAAGAAACCCAAGCAACAAGGGATCTTGCTGCTTCCTCTCCTCCAAATGTGCATCATGAAACAAGATCATACTAATGGACATAGGCGATTTCACATCAGCCCAATACAAAGAAATATCATTAATGCACATCATGAGATCATTATTCCAATTCTTACTCAATACAAAACATATGGATATAGGAGATGTCACGTGGTGGCCAAACTCTCTCAAGTGAAACCAAAATGAACATGCCTCTCCTTGCTACAATTTATCATTGAAAGACAAGGCATGATTCAGAAAATGATGAGCTATTGGGTGGTATCCAAACTCACCCAAGAGCAGCTAGTGCAGCCATGCCTCCTCCTTCATTTCATACATGTTTTTCAAGGCATGGATCAGAAAAATAGGTGCCTTTGGAGAGTGACAAAATTATCCCAATGGCAACCAACGTAACCAAGCCTACTGGCCCATACAAATATACAAGTGGCTTTGCAACCCCTTGCTTATCATCCTTACCCATTCACTCCCATGGGGATGATAAATGAGGTACTGCATAATCATGGCATCCTCCCTTTGTAGAATGCCATCCTTCCCAAAATGTTGAAGACTTTTGCATTTCATGAAATGTTGAAATGCATCTCTAATGAGATCTCCTAATGAGATACTCTCTCCATCAAAGGCCTTCAAAAAACAAAGATGTTTTGGATTTAATGCAAGTAGAATTTTATCTTTGAGCAGTGAGAGGCTCATTGAGAAAGGGTCATCTAGAAAGGAGAAAAGGTTTCTCAGTCCAAGATGTCTAATATTTGTCATCCTTGCTTCCATTGCTTCATGAGTGAAGCTACCTCCAGAATGCTTCAAGAATGATGAAGCCCTTCCTTTGTCATGGCTACTAAGTGACAGTGTTGTAGATCTGCAGGGTAATACATATGCTGTCTCAAAGTAAGGCACAATACTGATCTCATAATCAGCCATTGTACATAGGATAATGCTAATCCCATTTTTTGAAACTCTACATCTCAACTCAAGGGGTTGAATGCAGCTCAAAAATGATGAACAAGGATAGTTTTCAGTCTCTTCCTTGATTAGATCAAGGGTCCTCTGCGCTATGATATTTTTCTGCTTTAAATCAACATTTTGTTCTAATCCTTGGTTATGCATTGATCTTGAAACAATAAGGGCTGAAATTTTATGCATACCTTCGATCAACTGATATGTGGGAACCTCATGACAAAACACAAGAGTTCCTCCAACTAGGAAAATAGTACATCCAACTGCTGGTAAGAGTGATGGCCTCTCTTCTTCAAGTGTACTAGCGCTAGTATCCTCCTCCTCTTCCTCATGCATCTCCTGATCCATGCATAGGACTCCATAAGTCAAGAGCTCAAGACTACTTTGCAAAGATTCAAGTGTCTCTTCTCCAGATGACCTCTTGTCCAGAGTGACAAGATTGACATCCTCCTTGGTTTTCTTGGGAGATTTCCCTTTGTAGCACAACTTTGTCTTCTCCACATCAAACTTCTCCCTCAACTTGTGAAATAAATCTGAATACCTGGTCACCTTTGCATGCTCTAGGTGCCCAAACCACCAATATTCTACTTCGTCTACAAGATGAAGTGCTGCAATTTGAACAACCTCCTCTTCAGCCACAGGATGTAGCTTGAAAAATGCATCTAAAATGCATCTTGAGGAAGATCCATCAAATGTAGGAAAATAGAATCTATTATGCCTCTTCCTTCTATTACTGCTATAGGATCCTATTTCTTCTCTAATCTGGAAGAATTGTTGGAGAGTTAGCTTCTCCTTGAAAGCTGTATACTACACTTTGTACTCTTCAAGATATAGAATGAGAGTCTCATGAGTCTCAATTTCATGCCTTACTTCAATTCTATACCTCTCACCTTCTTCAAAGAAAGTGGGCATAGTGGATCTATGAGGAGATCTAGGATTCTCCAGTCTTCTTTGCTGCTAATAGGAAGTGCTTTCCTCATCAGATCTTCTTCTTGGATCTTCTCTCTGTTCTTCCTCCTCCATTTGATTGACCTCCTTGGAGAGATCTTGCATGGATCTTAAGAAAGGAGTGAGAGATCTCACATCCTCCATGATAGATCTCATCTATCGATTCTTCTTTCAATGTAAAAATATGAAGTGTCCACAAGCTGGGCCAAAGATCATGCTTTGATACCACTATAATATCCCAAAACGGAGAATACAACAATACTTCACACAATATAAGAACTTACAGCAAGATAAGGAATAAATCTAAGTACAAATCAGAATATGCATAAAGATTTGAGCCATTTTATTATATTGGAGATGAATCAATTACACAAGTACAAGATATAGGTAGATGTAGCCAAAAATATGAGCTTAGATCACCCTGAAAACATGTGTGAAGTAGGTATAGTGTAACCGTTGAGGCTCTGCAGCAAAAACTACACTATCTCTTCAACAGAATATAATCATGGAGTTGCAGGCTGAAAAGATAAATGCAGATATACTGAAAAATGGAGCTATGATGATGCCAAGATTCAGGATCTGGCCAATGTGATGGATTTCCTTGATAACCCAGAAAGGATTTTCCAGATCTGCAACTTTGGAAAATCACCTCCCTATGATTTGATCCTTGATTTGCTGGGAAATACAGATCTGAAGAATATATGGCTGAAATGTGTTCTCATATTAGATATATGCTTGAAGGGTTGATCCCTTCCTCAGATCTATGAGCTAGAATATCTAGATCTAGCTTCTCAATTCTCCAAAGATGATTGCAGCTGCTGCAACACAACTGCCTCTGAAAACTACGTTGGGAGGGAAAGAGAGGCCTTCTACCTACTGAAATATGCTGCAATAAGATCCAGGCTGATGGTAAGACTTATGGAAATGTGAATGAATGATCCTCTACTAGATTGCTAGCTGAAGTACTAGCAACTTCCTTCCTCCTTTTAGATCTGCAATATGGACAACGTTATTCTTGGAGAGAATAATGCTGCTAGGAGGTTTATGATATTTGGCCTGATGCCAGATATGAAATGTGGCTCTAGGAGTGCTGATATATAAACCCAAGTGATGGGAATAATCCTTCACCTTGTTCTCCAACTAAAGTGCTGAAGATAACTTCCACCTTCCAAACTGATCTTCATAAAACTACAATTTTCTGAATGTGAATGTTCTGCAAAAAGTAGAAAAAGGAAATGGCACTTAAATCCTGATGTATAATGAAGTACAAACTTCTTCCTTAGATATCAATCAAATAAAGAGGAGGGATTCCTGCCCGGGAACACCCTGTGCTAAACAACACCTGTGATATATGCTAAACAGCCCAAGAATGCAGTGGAATGTCACTTGACAGTTCCAGATCTAAAAGATCATACATCAAAATAATCCAAGATGCCTTTCACCTTTTCCTTCATCTCCTTTATAATGATTGAGCCATCCTAAGCCTTGGCCCTAATCTCAACTGCGCTATCTCATGTGGACAAGATCCTCCAAGTGGGACAGCGTTGTTTGACCAAATAGACCAAATAGTCTAGGTGCAATGTACACCTCCTCCATCATGTATGCTTCATTTGCACATAATCCTCCACCACTTGATCATTAATGCTCAATGACCCTTTGTTTGACATCGTCAAGATCTTAGTTGACTAAATCAACCCTCCATGATCTATCTCATTAAATGAGACATGATCTGCAATCTCATTCACATTAGTAGTTGCTCAACTACCTCTTTTTGCAGATCTAGACTAGATTAATCCACATTCACAAACACAAAGTGGATATTTATTCTTATTCAGGATTGTGGGTCCCTCCACCCTTTTATTTAATTAATTCATTAAGAAAATAAAGGACTCTAATATTCCAAATGTAATGTGAAAACTTGGGAATATTAGATATAAAAATATTAGGGATGAAGGAAGGATTGAAAGGTGTCAACATTGAGACTAATCAACCAATCATTATCTATTGTAACAGCACCAACACCATCAGTCTTTTGAAGAATCCAATAATGCACTCAAAGAAAAAACATATTCCAATCAAATACCACTTTATCCAAGATCAAGTTGTTGAACAAAATATCAAATTGGAATACGTCAATACAAAGGAACAAATTTCAGATATCTTCACAAAACCCCTACCACGAGAAGAATTTTAATATCTTTGCCAACATATTGGGGTCATTGCTCTTGCATCACATTAATACAACACATAAAACAGGGGTATGAGCACCATGATAGAGGAAGCATCATAAAAAGAATAATTTTGATAGTTATAGTAGTTAGACACCCCATTTTACATTGATTTGAAAGGGGGATAAAATGTTGTAAGAGAGAATATTTCCATCAATGACAAAGGGGGAGACTGTTGGTCAATAATTGTCATTAATATCAATATGAGGTCTATTGAAGGTCATTACGGTTGATGACATGGATTGATGACATGAATGATTGTTGGAGTCCACACATGGAACTCTAGTGAAGGTGACCTAACTCTTATCATTGTCCCATTGACCTTATACATGAAAAATCCAAAGAAAAACCGAAGGTTTGAACTAAATTTCTTGAAAAGTCATAAATAAAATAGTTTTAGAACATTTTTAAGATATCATTTCACAAGTAATCATTCATCAACATATAGAGGACTTTTTTCCCTTTCCAATGAGCCCTGACTCGCCCTATAAATCTCCATAGTCTAGGAGAAAATGAATTTTTAAGATAATATATCCTAATTTCTACCCTAGCCCACATAAGCTCAGTCATTCTAGTCTCCCTCCTTCCAAAGAGACATGTCCCTTCATGTATAGTTTAAAACCACCATAAATACAAGTCTAAACCTTCATTTACCATCATCAATTCGATGAAGAGAATGTAGAGATATAAAAGAGTTCATAACTCTTGAACTTACAAGAAACGAGCATAATTTTTGGAGAGATATTTACTTGGGTTAAAATCTGAATTGATCATCTACACAACTCAGACTTGTAGCTCTCTCAGGCCTATGATAAGAAGTGTGCTCAGATCATTTGAGGATAGAGGTATAACCTACCATAGAACTTGTGATATTCACTTCGGACCTTTTATTATTATAGCCTAGAACCTACCATAGAACTCGGACTTTCTAAAGTTAAGGCTCAGCTCAGAATGGAGGTTAGTTAGCTCGGATTGGAATAGTTAGCTCAAATTGGATAATAGTTGGACAACTAGCTTAGATCATCTGAATTGGACCTATGGTATCAATATTTCAGACCTTCTACACCCGCGGTCATACAATAGTGTCTTGGATTTTTTTCTCCTTCAACCTTCAGACCTGTTATAGCCTAGGTGGGATCTCAAACCTATGGTGTATTACCTCAGACCTATGGTGTATTTCCTCTTGCCCATGGAGTATTTCCTCAGTATTTTTTTACCTTTCACCTATCTATGGGGTGCCTCTTTGAAGCTCATACCAATGGATAATTTATAATAACAATCATTTATTATGATTCAGATATGTGACTTGGATTGAACCTATGGTAGTGTTTATTAAGGTGAGACCTGTGGTGACTTATAACCTATCGAAAGTAAAGAACTTATGAAGAATTGAATTCTTGAACAATGATGATTTGGAGACATGAAATATTAAATAATATATGATTTTGAACAGTGAAGTAAAAAAGTCTTGGAAAGTGAAAAATTAAGAGTCTTGGAGAATTTTTTGACAAGTGAAGTATTGGACAGTGAAGCTTTATGAGTCTTGGAACATTCTTTGGACAAGTTAATAATTGGACAATGAAGAGTATTCAGTGAAAAATCAAAAGTTCGATATAGACTTGTGACGCAATTAAATTAAGTCACTTATTCATTTTACGAAAAATATTGAAGGGTTTGTTAACTAGGGGTTAGAGCCGCTAAAACAATGTTGGAGCCTTGAGAAAGATAGGGTTGGAGCCCTAGAGGTTGGATACTCAAAAATCCCAAGTTGGAGCTTCACAATAGGTTGGAGCATGGTAGATTGAAGGGTTGGAGCCCTCAAACATCATTGTACTCAAAATTTTGTAAAAAGAGGATTGGTTCCCTCACTTGTTCCTAATAAAATTCTTATTATATATTTTTCTAATTATAATTGTGAATAATATTAATGGGTAAACATAACAATTGAAAATAAATATTGATTCACCCCCCTCTCAGTATTTCCAACACCACTAACCTTATCATCCATGTAATTTTGTCCACCTTCGGTTTGACACTTTCTACATGAGTAATAATATAGGGTGGTATATTTATATTGATTTGATGCTATGTTGGTTGTACTAGCTTTATGATTACACTTAGTATTAGTTTTGTACCATATCCATGTTAGGGTGGGATGCATTACATGATGATTTTTACATTCGAACTAATCTCATATGATATTTCCCAACATAGACTAGCTATATTTAGATTAAATATCACATATTTTTTTATTACTTGTTTATTTTATGGACTGAAATTAAGCACGGGTGATCATAAACCACCATGAAAAACATGTTTCCCCGTGGTTTTGGTCATTGATATGTGAAGATAATAGGTCTATGATGACCAAGATATTGTTGGATTTCTTGT
Organism: Pinus albicaulis; assembly: GCA_034641835.2. NCBI lineage: Eukaryota > Viridiplantae > Streptophyta > Pinopsida > Pinales > Pinaceae > Pinus > Pinus albicaulis. The sequence continues at coordinate 527,988,864 of CM076575.1, read as the reverse complement.
GACCTCTCGTTCAATTATTTTTTCCCACTTCTTCGAGTGATTGCATCCCAGTTGGAGCCAGATTTTACCCACCACTTTTTGGGTGATATCCCTAGTGTTAGTACCCTATAAATTATAGGATTTCAAGGTGATTGGATACTTCAAATTTCTTGCAAGGTTTTAATTATTGAAAGGCTTTTCAAAATTCAAATGAGTTCAAATAAAAAAAATATGAAAAGAAAGAAAAGAGGGTATAAAAAACAAAAAAGAGAAAAGGAAAGAAACCCCCCAAAAGAAAGAAAACCGAAAGTGTTGCAAGTTCAAATGCCACTACTCGTTAGTTATGTCTGTCCAGTCATACAGTTTAATCATGATTAGACAATTTTTCAATTTTTGTTGATATGTTAGAGAATAAATATTTTCCAAACTTTTTAATCTTGGCTTATCAGTAGATAGGTAGAAAATGAAATTGGATCAATATTTTAGGCTGAGCCAATGGCTAAAATACGGGTAGGTGTTGGTATATAAATTCAAAAGAAAAAGGATTTAAGGGATTTCTATTCCAAATGCACCCTGACAAAGAAGAGAAAATGTTAGATGAGTAGCTTTGGGTAGGTACATAGGTTGAAGAGGAAGAATGGAAGGCCAATGTGAAGACTATTCCACCAAGGTATAACATCCCAATTTCATTTTTTTTTTTCTCTTTGCTGCAAGGGGAAAGCCAAGAAAAAGATGTATTATTACTCAAAAGATGGGAAAGGGGATATGTTTTAAAGGTCTGGTTTCGATGTCATCCAGGCATACCTTATGTCAAATGTTATCCTAAGTCTCGATGCTAAATTAGTTGCATGCCTAAAAACCCCCCAAACCCACATTATTTTCGTTTATCCTAAGTCCTACCATATCCCTGACACTCATTCATGACACTCGACCCCACTATCCCATCACCACATCACATCACGTGCTAAATATCCTCCACCTTTTTTTCCATCTCCACTCTTCACCCCACATCTGACAGCCCTCACTTCATTTTGGCTACTCCTCAGTTGTCAGGCATTAATAAAGGGGGGGTCCGGAATGGGAAATATCTATTACCGCCCACTCTTCTACGTGGTGCACCATACTATTTCGCACCCCGTCTCTTTATTACCACTCACCGCCTTCGACCCCCTCTGAAAAGAGGTTTCTGCCGTCAACCAAACCATTGCATCCGTGTGACCCTTACCAATGCTGTTGCACCACGTCCTCCATCATCTATCCACTTTGACCTATCACATCTCCTCCCTCTAGAAGCCCGTTGCGCCATGAATGGTCGGGCCGTTATCCAACGGACTCGTGGAAACTCAACGTTCACCCCTAGTTTCATGTTAAAGCCCAAATTCTCCGATAAAGCAGATTTTACCTTGCTGATATTCTTGAATTACTGCAGGTGTTGGATTTTCAGATATTTACAGAGAAATCATGAATTAGTCACTGTTGACGAAGTGTTATTATTCATCAAAGGAGAGATTATCAGTGCTATGTGAACCTGATTACAACTCTCCTTCGACTACTCAGTCCTGATCACGATCCCTTCTATCATATCCCTTCCTGAGTGTTGATCTGTATCATTTTCCCTTCTCTGCTCCCTTTTTCTTACATCCCATTCTTCATTGCAGGTTCAGAAAGAATATACACAAGAAAAATCATGCCTCCAAAGGCAGACCAAAAACCTTTCAATCCTATGATCTATCCTCATGTATACTTAGATCATATCCCCCTAGTTGACAAAGACTTCAAAATCCACGAGACAGAGTCACAATTCGAATTTTTTGATGTCTACTATTGAATCAAGGATAAGCTCCTTGATGAAGCAGATGATATCATCTTGTGTGAGACCAAGCTTCCATATTACATCTTTCCTAAAACCCATAGCTTCCCAGAGCTAATCAGAAAATGTCAATCATGCTATGACATTAGCTAGAGAGCGATACTAAACCCCGCAGGAAATACTTTATTTTACATCAATTCCCAATCCATTCGAGAAATGATGCAAGCCCCCATTGTTGAGAACACTATCCCTTTTTCATATGAGGCCCTTATAGGATTATAACAAGGGGTAGATTTTGCTAGCAGGGACAAAACCTTAGAGATTTTCATGGCCACAAATGCACCAATGCCTACCAAGAATCCCCCATATCCATCATCCACATTCCTGGATAGGACCAAGAAAATTATCACTACTTTAAATTATTTATTAGGATATCATAATGATCAGTGGGTGGATGAGCCATAATTGGTTTCTTACCTATCCTCTCCTCAAATGCTAAGCCCACTGTTATGATCAACTATGCTCAGTTTCTAGCTGATGCAATTCATGATTAGTTCCTGAAGTTCCAAATAGAAGGGGTATTCAAATACACCTCTGTGTTGGTGTACATTTTTTTCTGTTTTCAATCCAACAAGTTCCAATTTGACATGATGAACGAGGATGTTGACTCTCAATCCCAGTCTATAATTTTCTAGACAAATTTATTGAGGAAGGAGCATGAAAAATATTCCTACAAGAGTTTTGTAGACCTGTTTCTTCATCCAACAATCAGTGCACTCAACAATACCACAGAGCCTAGGATCAGTTAGGAAACCAAGAAAGTAATGCAGTTGACAGAGTATATTAGAAAAATAGATTGGTACCTCTACCAAAACTACATAGAGTTCAGGGTTTATGGCATTGAATTGGACCCCTATAAACTTCCCAAGTACCTCTCCATGATAATATTTGCACTTGAATATATCAAAAAAATGATAAATGCAGGTGAGGTGAATTTTGTCTTCGCTAAGAAGTCAGAATCCAGGATCAAATCACAAATTGGTCCATTTATTTGCAACAACAGGGTAGCAGGAGATGAGGAAGATAAAATGTTAAAGGAGATGAAGTTCACACATAGTTTCACTTGGTCCTATGATCCAATGGGGATCATATCCAAGAAGAGGGTGGAAAACAATTCTGTGCCCTACATTTATACCCAAATATTGGAGATAGAAAATTACATGAACCAAGAATAATGGGTAGCAGACACACTCCAGGAGGCAGAAGAGCAAGTCATCTCTACTTCAGGAATTCAAACACCAACTCCACAAGAAAGGAAAGCTACAGGAGTTCAAGAGGACAAAGGGAAAGAGCTTGTAAAGGAGATAGGAAGCAAGAGGAACAATGAGGATCAAATAGACATGGACATTGATTCATCCACTAAATAATCCAAAATTAAATACAGAAGGAGGGCCAGAATCCACATGGGTCTTGACCAGGGTAGTGAGAAGGACCAAAAAATTTTCATCACAATCAAAGAGTCACCAAGTTCATCTCTAGCAGGTGGCCAAAAAATATTCTCAAAATCCTCTGCCATTGTGCCTTTCCAATACCAAAATGTGCAGACTCCAACATCTACGTCCACTGCAAAGCGAAAGGAGGAAGATATCTATGACACATTCAAGGAGATCAAAAGAATGAATGAGGTTCTAAAAACCAACACATACAATAAATTTTAGAAACAAATAGGCAGCTTCCAGAGTAGACTTCTCTCAGCATTTGACTCTAAGAAGGGAAGAATGAAGATGGCATTATTAGAAGCACAAATTTCTTAGCCCAAAGGTGCAACAGACTACATGAATACCTCTTTTTAGTTTGACACAAAGAAAATTCATCTAATAGACCAGATGGAGATGCACAAGCAGACATGGGAAATGATCTCCTCCACACTAACTAGTAAAAACATGAGCCTCTCAAAGTTGCAGGTGACATTATCCAACACACAGTCATAGTTGAAGGTTGAAAAGATCTCTTCCATGGCCGAAGACTCAAGGATAAAATCTCTAGATGATTTAATGATGCAAGTCGGGTACAATCCATCAAACATAGAAATGGCATAAACACTTCTGAGGAAGAAGAATGCAGACATAGTTGCTTTGAGGAGGCAGCTTAAGATACTAGTGATAGAAGACCCTATGGCCAAGGAGATAGAAGCAACTGAAATACAGAAGGCAGAAATGTTGCAATTGATTGTTGAACAAACATAACAAATTAAGAAAATGGAGAGTGAGATGGACAAAATGATCAACGAGAGAAAGAAAGCAATAAGAGATGGAGTGAAGGGAGAAACAAAAGAAGAAGCTAAGGCCATGATTCCCCTACAAGCAGTTCCTCTCATAGTGATTCCAGCATCCACAACATCTACAGGTGCACCAGGGGAAAACACTGAACAGCTAGCCAAAGCAATGGAGAAGAAGTCCTTACAGACAGCAGAAAGTAAAAAGTTGTAAGATCAACTCAGTGACCTACAAGAGCAATTAAAAAGGAAATATTGAGCACATTCCATAGAGTTTTAGATTAGAAAAAGTTAAATGAAATTTTCCAGAAGTCCCTTCAGCAGTCCTCAATTGGAAGCATGGTAGGAAGAGTTAAAAAAATTATGTGGTTGGATATAATTGAATCTATGAATGATATATGGACATCAATTCAGATTATTTTTTAATAGAGGGATATAATTGATTTAGTGAAAGATTCCATTGATAAAATAAATGAGGAGCTTGGGGACAAACCCCAAATTTCCAAAAACATCAACAGATTCCTGAATTCTAAAAGCAGTCATGAATTAGAGAAACTAGAAGTGGCAGACAGAACAAACACTATACTTTAGGTAAAAAAGGTCTTGAACAAAAAGAGTATAGTTACATAGCTAGAAGAAAGATGCCATCAGCTGGAGAATGGATTAAGTATTTTTCAATAGGATTGAGCCACTGAACAAAAAGCGATTTCCTTCCTTGATTGTTATCAATGATAAGCTGATCCCTAGGACTGATTATGTAAAAAGGCTCACAGATATTTCAAAGGACACATCCAAACTCACAAATCTGAAGAACACTATGACTGGGAAAGAATTTTATGAATTCATCAGCAACAATGTCTTCATATAGCATGAGATTAAGCATATTTTTCATTTGAGGCCAACGTTTGTGAAGTACAACAAGACTGATGAAGTCTACAGAAAATTTAACAAAACTAAGATTATTACACCATAGAATTGGAAAAATTTATGTAGACTCCCAGGAGGATGACAACTTGGTATAATGAAAAAGTAGGAATCTCAATGAATTTCCAGTGTCAGTAGATCCAGTGTATCAGAACAACTCAGCAATATCAAATTCACCAATTCAGCAGACTGCTACAACACTAAATAACGACTTCACAAGGATGCTAGACATCTATTAGAAGGGCCATTACACTGAATGACGGTTCCACAGTGGCTTTAGACATTTGTTAAAAACTATCACAATGGCTCCATGCATGAGACTCATAGAACAAGTTTCAGTTACTTTTGTAGTAAATGAACCAATTGCCTTTTGATAACAGCAATCAGTTTCAAGTAGTTTAAATGTAACTTTTCATTCAATAATAAAGGTTGGACCCCGATTTTGTAAGTACTTTTCATTGCAAGAACTTGTAATTTTTCAAGTTGGAGCATCAATAAAGAGATCAGTCTCCAAGATTCATGTGTTTTGGTGTCCTGGTGATGTTTTTCCTTGTTCATGTTTTATGTCTTTCCATTGTAATATTTTCATGTGCACCATTTAAATTATAATTGTAAAACAGGAAGGTTAGATTAAGATTTATTGTTCATAGTACCTTAATTTTGACTGTATTTACAATTTCAATGTTTTCTTCTGACGTATGTTTTAAGAATTATTAGTTTTTCTCAAGTCATTACTGAAATCCCTTTTCTCCATCTCATAATTCCATTCATTTATGAACACATGTATTCGCAACTAGATTGCATTGCACATGCTTAGGGATTTGATGCATATTACCCAACCTATTTTGACTCCATAGCCTAATGAGAATTGTTTAGGGAAACCCCTTCAATCCAACCACGAACAATCAAACAAACAACCCTCACACTCAATTTAACTATCCTAATATCAGAAAATATTAAAACAAATCTAAATCTTATAGAGACATCGCTCTCTGAGTCTAGGGGGGCTAGATCCTAGGCTTCAAGTGGTTTTGATGTTCCTCTTTGTAATTTATTCTTTCCAATCTTATAAATTATAGAGTGATAACATGTTGTCAGCCATACTAGGGACAAATAGCTGAAAATTTTCAATTTTCATCCGAATTCAGAAAATCCCAACTAAAAATCATTGTATGATACAACTTTCTTTTAAAGATTGGTTTCTTTTAGTCTTCCATAATCAATTGGTCTATGATTTTGGACTAAATTCTGGCTCCCAAAATAATATCCACTATATCCCATCCAAATCCAAAACCCCATCCTATTGTAGACAATCTTGAGAAGATATTGAGGAAAAATCCTAGAACAGATAGTCAAACCGGTGATAGGATTCTTTACAGGTCTAGCTCCTTACCTGATAACTTTTTCACTTTTCAAGACAGTCAATTTGATTTGCAGTTTGAAAAAGGTCTCCTCATAACCAAATCTCAAAATTGGACTAACCTTACAGTTTTTTATTCATCCATATTCCATACCCCTAACCATCCACCTTCACCCACTGTTCATCTCCTTCCACCACCTCCACCTATCATGGCAGCTAGATATGCCCCATTGATGTTGCCAGTACCTTTACCTCATATGCTCCAGGATTACCAGTCCAAGATTCTGCAGTTTTATAGCACTAGTCCTATGACTACCCAACAACACATAGATAAAATGAGTGACTGTTTTGACTTGCAAGAAATAGATGATGATAATGTCAAATTGAGGATGTTTGCCCAGAGTTTGGGGGGTGAAGTCAAGAAATGGTTTAAAGGTTTAACTGCTAATAGTATCCATGATATCCCTGCTTTTCACCAAGAATTCATCAATAGATGGCAGGTCGAGAAAAATCGATGGTAGATTTTATCAGAATACAAAACCATTAAGAGATATCCTGAAGAGAGTGTGCAAGACAAATGTACTATATTTAAAAACTTACACAACACACTCCCTACTAACATGATACCACCCCAAGGGATAGTCTTGCTTAAATTCCCAGATGGATTTGGCTAGACATGGCCTATCATCTTAGGGAAAAATACTCATCAACATTAGAAGAAATGAAAAAATATGCTCTGAGTGTAGAAGCTAATTTATTAGCTACAAGGGCTAGGATGAGGACTGAGAGGAGAGTCACAATAAGAGAAGAACCTGTAGCTTCTACATTTGATGCCAAAATTAACAATTTGGTAAGGATTATGGAAAGGATGATGTAGAGGATGATTTTGAATGAAAGATAAATACCCATAGAATATTAAATAGCACCCCAAAACAGAATCCAAACCCAAGAAGAAACCCTCCGAAAATTAGACAAAGAGAGCAAAAAGGTCCTCATCAACAGATTAGGTCTCCCTTTCAAGAAAAATATGTTGATGATGATTAAGGAATAGTGGAGGAAGTTAAGGAAAATCATATAAATTTTATGGGGATTAACGAAGATGATCCTGTTTTTCTCACTGAAGAAGAGCAAGACATTTTTTCACCAGCCCAAACAGAACTCAGACCCGAAAAATTTGATGACTACAAACTAGGTTTTGAGGATGCCATTATGGAGGTCGGTGGGAAATACAACTTAAGGAGAAAGAAGAATTTGGATAATTCAAATAAAAGGAACTCATAAAACTCTACCAAGAAAGTATCTGAATCTGAAGTCAAGAAAAAAACAAAAAACACAAAGAAAAATTTAAAAAAATCAGAAAAGAAAAACATAGAGAAAAGTACCAAGAAAGCAGTAGATACTGCTGCCATAAAAGCTCTGAAAGACATCCCTAGTACAAGCAAACTGTAATGTTCAAAATTAGGAAAGACAACAATATTGAACACCAAACTAAAATGTACAGCAAATAATGATGCAAAACATATGGGAAAATCATAAATCCATTAGATTATGTATTAGAGCAGCAAAATATACAATGTGTTGAGGAACAAATCACTCAAACTAGGCAAACAAGCCTCTAAAGCCCATAAATACTAGAATCCCAAGGGATGCTACAACACAGAAATGTCAGAATACATGACAGCGTAGTCCGAGTGAGGGTTACCACTACAGGAAAATATATTACTCAAAAGGAGCTGAAAATGGAGAACTAGTCTCTCAAACACAATCCAAAGATAACCCGACAAGGGTTTCTTGAAATACACAAGATGAAAAAAGTGCAGATTTCAAATTTGTGGCTGAATCATGCTGTATCACTGAAGATTTTCTACAAAATGACTAAAATGAAAAATATATGGCTATAACTTCTCCTCCCTAGCTTTTCAGGTGAAAGGCTTCTCCTTTCACTAGGAAACTAGCTCATAAACAAGGTTTTGCACCCTCCACTACAATACCATGAAAAATAGTGAAGTTCCTCAAGGAGACTGCACTATGGTTGAAGGTGACTACTTGGCCCAATACCAGATGGTGGAAATTAAGCTCAGAATACTCCTCTTAGATAGCCTTATCAAGTCCTCCAGGATAGAGTGTGGGATTCCCGCATGGAAATTCCCTTGTACTAAATAGTACAACAAACTCAGCTAAACAAATGAAGCATGCAATAAGTCATAAGACTCAAACATACACAATATTTTGAATGCCTCTCATGGCTGCCATCCCTTATCCTATATTCTTGGTGAGATTCCTCACCCTTGTCCCCACTCATTTATGAGGTTACTTCCATGCAAATACTCCTCCAAAACTGCGTTGTCCCCACTAGCTCCACTCTCGTCTTTGGCAGTGTTGTTGATTTGGTCAACCTTGACCTGGTCTACATGCATTGTCCCATTTCAGACCCGAGGTGGCTTTATTTTGACTATATAAATTGGTCCACATCCATACTGGAAGTGATTTATTCCTATTAAAGATATTTAAGGGTCTCTCTACCCCACTTATTCCTCTAGACTATAAATAGAAGAAACATTTAAGATTCCAACTAGCTGAAATCTAATTGGGAATATTACAGTCCACCCCTCCAAAAATTTTCTTGTCCTCAAGCAATAGTAAAGAAGGATGTTGCAAAATCTTCTCTCCCTCCCAAGTGGCATCCTCATCAGGAAGATTCCTCCATCAAATCAAATATTCTTTAATCACCCTACTCCTTAGCTTCCTTTTCCAAGTATCCAAGATAGCCTCTGGTTGAAAAACTAGATGGCCCTCATCATCAATAGGTGGGATATCCATAGTGGAAACAACATGTTTTCCAATGGCCTTCTTGAGGCATGAAACATGAAATATGCTATGGATCTTGTTCCCAACAGGAAGCTCTAGCTCATATGCTACTTCCCCTACATGATAGATCACCATGTATGGCCCATATAACTGAGGTTTAAGCTTCTCAACTCCTTTCTCCTTAAGTGTAGATTGTCTATATGGTTGAAGACGAAGATAGACCAAATCATCCACCTCAAACTACCTCTCTATCTGACCACGGTCTGCATACATCTTCTATTGGTTTTGTGCTGTAGCAATGCTGCCCTTGAGGGCCTAGAGTATATCTTGACTCTCTTGAATCCACTCCTTTTCTCTAGGAGAATTACTTTCTCCAAACATCACATCAGAAAATGATAGTGCATCATACCCATAAAGGGCTCGAAATGGGGTCATGTCAATGGACATATGAAATGTTGTGTTGTAGCAATACTACCCCAAATGGAGCTAGCACAGCCATGCTCTCTGCTGCCCTGAAACATAGTTCTGGAACTAGCCTTATAACCACTTGTTTATTATTTCTGTGTGTCCATCGATTTGTGTTTGATAGCTGGTACTTGGTGTCAACTTAGTACCCACTAACCAAAAAAGCTCTTACCAAAAGCCATCCATGAAGCAACTATCCCAATCACTGACTATGGTCTTTGGAAGACCATGAAGTCTAAACACATCTCTAAAGAAGAGCTTGGCTACTTATGAAGTAGTATATCATGTATAAATAGCAAAGAAATGTGAATACTTTGTTAGTTGATCAACAAATACAAAGATACAATCCTGACCCTGAACTGTAGGTAGACCGATGATGAAGTCCATGGAAATACTTTCCCATTTTCCATCTAAAATAGGGAGTGGCTACAATAATCCTGTGGGATGGTTGTGCTCTCCTTTGTTCTGCTAGCAAACTATGCACTCCTTGATGTGTTGGAGCACATCCACCTTGAGACCCTTCCATGAGAATCTCTCCTGAATAGCTTGGTATCTCTTGGTGAATCCTTGATGCCACGCAAGTGGTGAATCATGTGATGCCTGCAAAATCTTCTTCTTGAGCTTAGAATATCTATCCAAGAAGACCCGATCTCGGTAATATATGACCTCATCCATAACTCTATACCTCTCATTGGTCACCAATCCATCTAGGATCTCACATGCAAAGTGGTATTTAGCGTATTCCACTAGCAACTAAGCCTTCCAATCTGTATCCATGCTCATCAAGGACATCATTGCTAGCCTCCAAGATAGAGCATATGCACTACATTACTCCTCCCATTGACATATTCTATGTCAAATTCATATGCTTGGATCTTACTCACCCATTTCTGCTACCTCTCCTAAAGCTGCTTCTGCTCAAGAAAAAATCGAAGACTATTATGATCAATCTTCACTCAAAATCTATTACCCACCAAATATTGTCAGGAATTGGCTAAAGCATGCATAATAGCCATCATCTCCTTATCATATATGGGGTATAGCCTCTCATGTGGCAGCAAATTCCAACTCTAAAAAGCTATGGGGTGTCCCTCTTGCATCAATACTGCTCTAATGCCTTCTCTCGAAGCATCACATTCCAACACAAAGGGTTGGGTAAAATCAGGCAGAACTAATATTGGGTAGCTACTCATAACCTCCTTGAACTTATCAAAATATATCTCTGTTGTGGCTCTCCAACTGAAAGCTCCCTTCTTAGTTAGATATGTAAGTGGTGCTACTAGTTGAGAGAACCCTTTTACAAACTTTCGGTAATAGGTACAGATGCCTACAAACCCCCAAATTTCTATGACATTCTTTGGCTCGGGCCAATATCTGATAACACATATCTTCTCTTCATGAACCCTCACCCCATCTACTCCAATGATGTGGCCAAGATAGAGCATATTTGTGAGCCCAAACTCACACTTAGATATATTATCATAGAACTGCTGCTCTTCAAGAATGTGTAATACTGCCTCAATATGTTGTAAATTATCCTCCCATGTGTGGTTGTAAATGAGAATGTCATAAAAAAAAACCATTACAAACCTCCTCAAGCGACCACGAAAAATGTGGTTCATGCAAGATTGGAATGTTGTTGGAGCATTGGTTAGCCCAAAAGGCATTACCAAGAACTCAAAATGGCCATAGTGACATCGGAATGTTGTGATGGGGGTAAAAACCCACAACCCCTTTTTACTCTTATTTTTCAGTCTCAAGCTGCGTGTAAAATTCCTTCAAATTCATTCTCCACAGAAAATCCACCATCTAGGCAATCTCACAACATTCATTTAATTTGAGCTGGCAATCTAAACAAATTAATCTGAGGCTTTTAATATCTAAAATCTCCGGGATTTGAGATACTAAGTTCAAGTTTCTCTTGTGTATGTAAAAACCACACATTTCAATAGTCCTAATTCTATTCTCTTACGAAAGAGGAAGCCTTATTATAATTCCACATGGTGCATAAAGTTTTCCTTTCTCTTTAAATGCAGCCAAGCCTTACCCTATTAAACTTTCGCCCATTAGCTACAACACTATCACACCAAATTGCATATACAAGTCTCATATGCACACAATAATATATCAAGATATATTACAGTCCTATTCGAATCTTGGAAGCATTATAATAAAACCCCAACAAGCATTGGACCCCACTACGTTCCACTGCTCTATAAACTATTGAGGATTCGACCTTGCTTGGTTTAATACCAATTATATAAATCAACGATGGCATATGAACCTCCAAAATTTAATTAAACATGCTTTTGGATCACTGTACAATATAACATACCTTGGGTTAACCTCTCATTCACATCCTATGGTCGAAGCGTCATCGGATTGATTTTGGTGATCCGACGGTCACAAACAGATATCGCGAGACAAAAACACGCGGAGGCTACCTCTAAATTTTCACGCGATGGGAGCAGTTTTCTCAACCCACTTATGGACACATGTTGTCCAGCTTGTGGAATCACATTTTTACTTTGAAAACAACTTACCATCTAAAATTTATGCGAAACCCGCCCCTTCATACTAAAACCGCTTCTACTATTTAATACTCGATTCCATCCCTCTGCACAAGGTTTTGCTTCACCGAACTCACATGCCAATTAAGCACATCCAATTCCCAATTCTAAACTCTGATAGTGTGGAAGTTGGACTCCACCAGATTGCATCTCAATGCGGATTCAATACTGAATCAATCGCATCGACAACAGTCCCCCTGCAACTTGTCGATTATGGTTGGCCCTTCACATAATACTAATGCATGCAATATTCCGCATTTAACACAAATTCTGGGTTGTGGCTTAATAATAGAAATCGATTATGTAAATCAAACACACCCAGCCTTACACAAATATTGGCACAGGTGCCAGTATTGAATGTTGTAATTGAAACTTAACATGACTCTGACATATTAAATATATGAGTTCTATAGTGGGACTCAAGTTCGACTCTATGTCATCGACCCTTGCAGTGGTTGATGACTGCAACCCTTAACGAATGCAACCTCAATAAATCTTCCCAGGAATGTATGTAGCCACATCAAAAATCCTGTCACTGAGTCCTTTCACACGAATTCTCATACATTGGGGATTCGAATCCCATTTACACATGAGTTAAAACAGATAATACACATGCAGTACTGGAACAGATTCCTTCATTCATATACTTATAGTGAAACCATTTATAGATTCCAGTCCTCGGCCAGATCTTTGAATTCCATGGCCCTTCTACCCTATAGTTTGTCTCTACAGATCTCCTAATCTCTATGTAGCTATCTATAGGTCTGTCTATTTTGCCTCTTAGACCTATTTTTAAACAAAATGGGAAATCAATCGATTCAGCTTCCTACAGTGATTCAACAACTCCTCAAATCCTATTTTTAGCCTAAATTCCTAACTGTGCTGAACTGACTGCCTCTTCATGTGCCCACTAATCATTCGGGCAGTTACACTTTCTTCCACAATTTAACTAAAATAACTCAACTATGAATAATTACATGGGGAAACAAAAACATGAGGCCCCCCCTTATGTTTATTTATGTATAAGGATTGTCTTGAGCCTAATGCCCCTGCATAAGACTCCCCAGGTTTAAATAGTTCATGATCTCCTGATCATGGTTTTCATCTTTATCTGCCTGGATCCCACACTTTGTTCTGCAACTAGCCATCCGTTGCAGTGTTCTTATTTCGCATTCCTCTTGGCTTCCATACTTTATGCTGCAGCTTTCCACAGGTTGCACCTTTACACCCTCTTTCTGCTTTTCTTGTGCTGCTACTTCTTTGTTTCCTTGCTGCTGCCTTTTCTCAGAATTTTTCATCATCAGCCCTCTTATCAATGCTATTTCTCTGTCTAATATTTCCTCTGTCTGCTGGACTCTTACTTCTGTTTGCTGCATTCTTATTTCTTCAGTTATTACTCTTGCTGTCAATTTCTGATCTCCTGCTGTAGCTCTAGATTTTACTTGTTGAGCTCTTGCTTGTTGAACTTTTACTTGTTCAGCTTTTACTGCTACCCTATTCACCACCCAATCATTCATACCCTCTTGCTTTCTACAACAGTAAAAATTTTCTTCCTGATTGTCACCCATGACAATTTCTCTATCCTCTATCTTAAGCAGTTCTTTAGACTGGTAATTAAATTGCCAGTCATCATCCTCATCTCTCCTATTCTTCTAGACTAAACATGCCTTATTCCTTCCTTCAGCATCTACAATCAGGAAACAAACATAAAAATTATAATACCTTTGTCTCTCTTTCTCCTCTCCTGGCAACACTTCAGGTTTTTGCTCCAATATTGCTTCTAGCAACACTCCAAGCTGTTGTTCTGTCATTTCACACTTTTTTCCGCATGTTCTTAAAAAACATTTCATCCATTCAAATTTCACTTGTCTTTCATCATCATCATACTGTAAATTGAACTCAGTATGTCCTTCTTCTTCTACCCTGGCAATCTTCAGAAATTGCCTTCCTTCTTCTTGAATTACTTCAAGCTCTTCCAGCTTTGCATTTTCATCTCCTATCAGAGAAAAAATCTGATTTTTCATTGTTGTAGCAGCCCCAAAATTCTGCCATACAACGTTCTCTCCAGTCTTCTCTTGGCTATTCGAACAAGCCAATTCTTCCCTATTACTAATAGCAACAAATTTCTACACATGAGACATGACTGTCTCATCTTCATTCTTCTGCTGCTCATCTTCACTCTGCAATCCCCAATCCTGAAATTGAGGTTTCCTCTTTGGCATAGAATCCTGCTGATTCAACATGCTCTCTAGCAGCACAATTCCTCCATTCCATGGATCAATATCCTCCACTGAATTCTTCTCCTCTTTCAATTGACTGCCCAATGATGTTAATCTATCATCAACAGGATCTACATTTATCAAACAATTGTCAAAACAAAATTCATAAGGCCTCGGAGCCTTTCTCTCCTCTGCCAGCATCTCAGTATGTTGTCCCAACTTTATTTTCTCCTCAATCATCTATGCATTTACAATCTAAACTCCTTCTTTCTGTATTTCTATTTTCCTCTCATGCCACAATCTTGGAATCTCATCTGAGCAAACATCTCCACAATCTTCACTATCTTCTGTTATCACTATCTCCTCAGCCTTCATCAGAATGAAATTCTGATTTTCCATCTCTGCAAAAACTTCAGCTACCTGTCCATCACTCTTCATTTGGCCATTTAACAAAAGAAGTCTGTCGTTATCATCATTAATGACAAATTCATTATCACCATCAAACACAACTCCCTTGAAACAATATCTTTCATTAAACAAGGAATTAATGAATTCCCTTTGCTGCAATAACACAATCTGATCTTCCTCTGAAAGATACTCATCATATCTTTCTTGGCAACAGTCAGCTTCATTTGTCATAGTTCCATCATATGAACTGCCTTCATTAACACCTTCATTCACAAACAACTTGTAAAATGCAAAAACATAAGACCTCATGGTCTCATTTGATGATTTGATCACCAAATCTTCCTGTTGTTCCAAGTCTTCCATGTTCTTCAGAGATTATTCAATGGTCTCCTCTTTAGTCTCCTCAAGCTGTTCAACCTCCAGCTTTTGGCCAATATCATAAACTAAATCTCCTCTGCTTCCAATATGTTGGAAAGCATAATCTTTCTCTAACTGTGCATGGACATCTTCAAAACATGCAGCTACTTCATTTTCTTCCTTAGTGACAACATCAACAGTTTCTGCTTCTTCACATGATTTTTCTACAAACATACAAAATATGTCAGATGTAAGGCTCTTGGACCCCTTGGTCCCACTTGAAGCTCCAGTCTCCCAGTTCTTCTCCAAATACTCAATCGTTCTGAGCATTTATTCCTTCTTCTGAGCATTCATCATCTGCTCTTTCTTTCTTTGTGGCCTCCACCACTTTACCTTTTTCTTCATGAGCCACCTAACTCTCTGGTTTTCCTCTATCATCATCTCTAGTTCATAAAGCTGCTTACTGATCTCAGCTATCTCCTTCCAATATTCTTCATCAGTGAGTTTCTTCCTCATGCCAACTGCTTTGGCATCTTCCCTCACTCTTCTGCTATGGCCTCTCTCAGAAACTCTGTAATCTCTGCTATGGATATCAGTAGCCATTCTCTCCTCTATGATTTCTTTACTCACAAGCTGCACTAAGCCTCTGCAATGGCAAGCTCTCTTGCTGCAACTTAACTCACCAATTCCTTCCTCCGGATCTGGCTTTTGGCAAGTACTGGTCCCCTCTCTGTTGGAAACTTTTGAGCACTCTCTTTTGCTCTCCAGTCTTCACTCTACAACTTCTCTCAAGAACACCTATGTTCTTCTTTCATCCAACCTCAGTGGGGAATATTCCAGGTTCTACCACACTCTTTCTGCACTCAGAATCCCTTGCTGGACTCTTCTTATCACTACTCTCAAAGCTGTGATCTGTTCTTTTGCTGAGATTTCTTCCTCAATTGATTGCACTCTACACTCTGCAAACAATATTCCTCAAACTAGAGTCAAATAAGGCTCATCAACTCACCTCCCAAGATCCCTGAATGATCTTGCTTTTTTTTTTTTTTTCACTTGCACTGCATTTCTATCTTCTGCAATCTTCAAAACAATTTGTCTTCAACTCTAGATTCTGCACATCTGAGTTATCACCCTTCACTTCATACTCAATCAAATCTACAGTTCTCTTAAACAGATTTAAAACCCAACTTTCTCACTGTTCCGAAAATAAACTTTTCAAAGAGCTAATTCAATTCAAGCTCTGATACAATTATGATGGGGGTAAAAACCCACAGTCCCTTTTTACTCTTATTTTTCAGTCTCAAGCTGCGTGTAAAATGCCTTCAAATTCATTCCCCACAGCAAATCCACCATCTAGGAAATCTCACAACATTCATTTAATTTGAGCTGGTAATTGAAACAAATTAATCTGAGGCTTTTAATATCTCAAATATCTGGGATTTGAGATACTAAGTTCAAGTTTCTCTTGTGTATGTAAAAACCACACATTTCAATAGTCTCAATTCTATTCTCTTATGTGGGAGGAAACCTACTCACGGTGCATAAAGTTTTCCTTTCCCTTTAAATTCAGCCAAGCCTTACCCTATTAAACTTTCACCCATTAGCTACAACAATATCGCACCAAATTGCATATACAAGTCTCATATGCACACAATAATATATCAAGATATATTACAGTCCTATTTTAATCTTGGAAGCATTATAATAAAACTCCAACAAACATTGGACCCCACTATGTTCCACCGCTCTATAAACTATTGAGGATTCGACCTTGCTTGGTTTAATACCAATGATATAAATCAACGATGGCATATGAACCTCCAAAATTTAATTAAACATGTTATTGGCTCACTGTACAATATAAAATACCTTGGGTTAACCTCCCATTTTCATCCTACGGTCGAGGTGTCATCAGATTGATTTCGGTGATCTGACGGTCACAAACAAATATCGCGAGACGAAAACATGCGGAGGCTACCTCTCAATTTTCACACGATGGGAGCAGTTTTCTCAACCCAATTATGGACACGTGTCGTCCAGTTTGTGGAATTGCATTTTTATTTCGAAAACAACTTACCATCTAAAATTTATGCGAAACCTGCCCCTTGGTACTAAAACCGCTTCTACTGTTTAATAATCGGTTCCATCCCTCTGCACAAGGTTCTGCTTCACCGAGCTCGCATGCCAATTAAACGCGTCCAATTCCCAATTCTAAAATCCGACAGTGTGGAAGTCGGACTCCACCAGATCGCATCTCAATGCAGATTCAATACCAAATCAACCGCATTGACAACACTTCCCCTGCAACTCATCGATTATGTTTGGCCCTTCACATAATACTAACGCATGCAATATTCCGCATTCAACACAAATTCTGGGTTGTGGCTTAATAATAAAAATTGATTATGTAAATCAAACACACCTAGCCTTACACAAATATTGGCATAGGTGCCAGTATTGAACGCTATAATTGAAACTTAACATGACTCTGACATATTAAAGATATCGAGTTCTACAGTGGGACTCAAGATTGACTCTATGTCATCAACCCTTGTAGTGGTCGATGACTCCAACCCTTAACGAATGCAACCTCAATAAATCATCCCAGGAGTATATGTAGCCACATCTAAAACCCTGTCAGAGAGTCCTTTCACACGGATTCTCATACATTGAGGATTCAAAGCCCATTTACACAGGAGTTAAAACAGATAATACACATGCAGTACTGGAACAGATTCCTTCATTCATATACCTACAGTGAAACCATTTACAGAATGTCAGTCCTTGGCCAGATCTTTGAATTCCATGGCCCTTCTACCCTATACTTTGTCTCTACAGATCTCCCGGTCTCTATGCAACTATCTGCAGGTCTGTCTATTTTGCCTCTTAGACCTATTTTTAAACAAAATCAGAAATCAATCGATTCAGCTTCCTACAGTGATTCGAAAACTCCTCAAATCCTATTTTTAGCCTAAATTCCTAACTGTACTGAACTAACTGCCTCTTCATGTGCCCACTAATCATTCGGGCAGTTACATTTTCCTCCACAATTTAACTAAAATAACTCAACTATGAATAATTACATGGGGAAACAAAAACATGAGGCCCCCCTTATGTTTATTTATGTACAAGGATTGTCTTGACCCTAATGCCCCTGCATCATGTTTTATTAGGGATGTCTTTATCTCTTACTTTGATTTGATGATACTCCAATCTCAAATCAATCTTGGAAAAATAATTAGACCCTCTTAGTTCATCCATCAACTCATCGATCTTGGGAATTAGGTATATTTTCTTCATGGTATTTTTGTTCAAAGCTCTATAATCAATGCACATCCTCAATGTGCCATCTTTCTTCTTCACCAAGACCACTTAAGAGGCAAAAATACTGATGCTAGGCCGAATGTGTCCTAAGGCCAAAATATCCTTAATGGCCTTTTCAATATCCTCCCTGTAGGCTTTGGGATGCCTATAGGGTGTGTTGATCACTGCTTGGATCCCCTGCTCCAACTCGATAGTGTGCTTAAATCCTCGGTCAGGAGGTCTCCCAGGTGGGATATCTCCAAATACTGTGGAGCATCGATCCAAAATAGATTGTACATTTTTATGTATTGTTGAATCCTTGCTCCCTACTTCTGACATACATAGTTTTACTACCCACTCTATGTCCCTTCTGTGCAAATAAACTTCTATCTTGTGTGTTGAGACAATCTGGGGTGGATAGGTTTTTATGCCTTTGATTTTTTTATGTTTACCACTCCCTTTTTCTATCCATTCCATATCTAATATTTCCCAGTCTGTGGTAACCTTCCCTAAGAGGATTAACCATTGGACGCCCAATATCACATTGGTGTCTGGAATATCAACCATAAAGAAGTGGTTTGTCAGTGTGTAGGTTCCCATAGTGATGGTTAATGATGGAACATATGTGGCACACTAAATGGTTCTAACTCTCGGAACCAAAACTGAGAAACCCTCAAAATCTTCTATGTGAATGCCCCTCCTTCGCACCAACTGTGTGTCAATAAAGTTATGGGTAGCTCCACTATCTACCAATATTGATACTCTTTACCCCAGAATAGTGCCTCTAACCCTTAAATTTAGATACTTCGGAACTCCCCTAAAAGCTGCAAGAGTTCCTCCCATTGGAGAAAATGCTCCCACTACATCTCCCATGGGTGGTGCACCTCCTCCTGCTGCTACAACACTAGTCTCCTTCTCCTCATCAGAAAATATCTCAATATAATGTGCCTTCCCTGCAACACATTGGTGGTTTGGTACCCATGGCTCCCGACAAGTGAAACAAATTTTCTTCTTCCTTATATCCCTCCGACTATTATCAAGAGATTTCTTCTCCTGATCCTCCTTTGTGTAAGAGAATATTTTTTGCTAAAAAGGGGCCTTTGCCTTGGGTAAAGCATGTTGTAGATCCCTAGCCATCTCCATAGCTTCTTGGAGCATAGTTGGTATAGTAGATTTCAGCAACCCATGCAATGGTTCAACCATCTCATCAATGAACATGCATACTCTCCTCATCATAGTGAGGTCAGATACCATGACTGAAAGCTTTGGAGACTTAGAGATATAAGTTTCTAAAACTCCTAATTTCTTGAGCTTGGTTATCCCCACAAAGTGTGCTTCTGGATCCCTGGGATCAAATCCCTCCACCAAATTCCAGGTGAATTCTGAATATGAAGTGATACTATCATGCCCAAGTGTAGATAGCCCATGAAACCACCACTCATGTGCCTCACCTTCTAGGTGCAGCACTGCTATTTTGATAGCCTCCAATCCTGAAACTCTGTTATTTTGGAAGTAAGTATCCAAATTATCTACTGTAATACTCTAAGTTTTTAGCCTTCAAGATAAATGGAATATTAGAGTTGTTTCATAACTAGGTAGGTGAATAAATGGGTAGGGAGGCCCATTAACCTCTTTAAAAGGATCAATAACACTCCTAATGTGAAAGGAGTAAGAATAAGTAGCTAATGTGAGCACCCTTGGGTGTGAACAGAGATGGGATCATGTTGATTCAGTCAACTTTGACTGAGTCAACTAAGTTGTCTAGATACATTGAACCTCCTTTGGACAACGCAGTTTTGGTGGAGGACAACTTGCATGAGCTTGGTGGCACATGTGGATGGGACCCAATGTGGAGAGGTTCACTTGCTATATATGGAGAGGATGGGAGCCTTTGTTGGATATGATTTTGTATTTCAATATTTTAATATTTTCTATTTAGACTTGGCTTCCTCTTGCTATTTAGCAGGGTAGTATCGGGTGTTCCCGAGCGGGAATCCCACCTCTTCCCTTGAGAAGCCTCTTGGGAGAGCTTGTCCTATATTTCTCCACATCCAGGCTCAAGGCCAAGCATCATTCTTTAGTACCAACATTATTTCTATAACAGGATATTGCTGAGTTGCAGGGTGTTGCAATGGAGGATTCTTACACCACTTCCGGGTCTAATTCTCAATAGAGGGTGCCTTCCTTCTCTTGAGAAATCAGCTAGGAATATTTCTAGGAAAATTTCATATCTTGGTAGCAAGAAAAAGTGTTTCTCATCTCCTATAGCATAGTCCCTTGCAGGAACTGCATCATTTTATACAGAGTTGTTGCAGCAGGGTTAAGACCCTTGTTTATGAGCTAGTTTCCTAGGGAAAGGGCAACCCTTCTCTCGGAAAGCTAGAGGAAGGGATCCTCATCCCTATTTTGTATTATTCATATATATTTCTATAATGTTGCAGTAACACTATATTTTCTGAGCTGAATAAATCATATCTTCTCTTCCTTATACATGTGTCTCAAGAAACCCTTGCCGGGTTAACTCTATAATACAATAAGGAGGCTAGATCTTTGTTTTCTTGGCATAATATTCCATATAAATCCAAATCTATTTTATTTCATCATTATACTGCATAAACCCTCATAAAATATCGCTTTACATGCTTCAATATTTTTCTACATAACTCAAGTCACGGGATTTGGCCATTTTTAAGCTGTTAGGTAGCCGGGAGGTCTGTTTAACATATCAAAATGGATTTATTTCTAATCCCCTTTCTAATCCATGTGCATAACCACTTGCAGATTTTTTCTCAGACTTCATAGAGGGCAAGGAATTATGTAGGTGAGTTCTGGAATTCAACCATATGCATTTTTCCTTTAAGTGACACCTATAACCTGTGTGAACATGAAGATAGCTGCAGAATAGGCGACTAGCTACAGAATGGCTGCATTCTGTAGCTAAGTCTAGTAAAAACTTACTACAACAACAAAACCACGAAAGTATAGTAAGTCAGTTATTGTATGCATTCTTAAAGTGACTTTAATCAATCCTATTGATCTTTTAAGCCTATAATTGATAAAGGAAAAAGGAAATGAAGTGAAATTTGGTGAAAGAAAAGGACATCTTTGGGGCTCAACAAACCCCCATTGCAAAACTTTTGCATGTCCTCATGCAATCAATCCATGTATTCTGAAACTTTTGCTAGGACATCTAACCTCCTTTTTCTGCTTTTCTTGGTGTTCAATGGCATCCTAGGTTTCCTTATGACCAACTTGAATCTCAAATTTATAAGTGCCCTACTCAAGTTTTTGTTTTTCTTCTTCAGCTTTTCACTAGCCTTGTACAATTTTTCCATTTGCAGAGAGAGAGTTGTGTTCATGTTACTCTTTCAGTTTGACTTGTTCCCTTAAAATTTCATTTTCATTCTTTATATGCCTATTGAGTACTTCTAATTCATATTTGTCTCTTCTTATTACTTCAATTGCAGATCCTGGTGGACTAGGATTTCTTCCTCTACTTTCTGAGGCTCTCTTTTCTAATGACTCAACATAATTATAGATTTTTTTTTGTGCTGGGTCTATCTCCGGAGTTCCTTCATCAAGATCCTTTTCGTACTGGTACTCAGGATATCTATCAGTTGGTGTCTCAGCTTCATCCTCAATCCATTGAGTATCATCTAATTCTGTAATTGTCTTTGCTGGAGGATACAAGGTAAATTTCTTGGTTGAACTACCATTAGAGATGTACATATCACTGGATCTACAACTAATGAAAGCATCATCTGTAGCTAACCAAGGTCTTCCTAATATAATAGGATGCCCTCCTAGATTATTCTTAGGAGTTAGGATCATAAAATCCATAGGATACTCCCAAGAATCTAGGGACACTGGAATGTCTTTTATTACACCATCAGGTTTGATCACAGATCTGTCTGCTAATTGTAATAATGTGGGCGTAAAAATAAGATTAGGAAGTTTCAGTTTATCCATGATTTTTCTACTCATGATATTGATTGCTGCTCCTAAATCAATAAGTGTGTTTTGGATCTCAGTTCCATTGATGTGTATTTTAACAACTGGATTTCCTGGGTCTAGATACTTTGGAATGGCAATCTTACCCATCATGATATCTGCTATTTTTCCTGCCAGTTGAATTTTCTTTGTCTCTTTGATTCTTTTTCCCGTTTTTTTCATGCTCAACTCCTTTATTGTTTTTGCTAAAATTGGAATTTCCTTGATAGCTTGTAATAATGGGATCTTAATACAAACATTTCTCAGCTCATCTAGGAAATCATAATTAGGCACCATAATTTGTTTTTCTACTCCCCTATCAATTTGTAATCTTTCTGGAAAGGGAGGTGTAGAGATGGATGTTGATGGCTGCTCTAATATAGGAGTTGAAATTATTGGCTCTTTTTGTTTTAATTTTTCAATATTCGGGTCTTGACAAGATATGTCTTCTTCAAGACTTTTATTCACCCGTAGAGAATCTTCCTTAGAGTTGTTTTGTTCTTGTATGATTACAGAAGGTTTCTTATTTTCAAGTATTCTTCCAGACCTAAGTTGAACATCATTAAGGTCTAAAGGAGTGATCAAATAGGTTGGAAACTATTGGCCTTCTATCATGTATGTGTTCTGAGGATTTTTATTGTTGGGGTTTGGTATGGGTTGGGCATGCAACTGATTTGTTTTCTGAGGAAATGGTAATGGAAGTGGTGAATTTTGATGTTGTGGATTTTGAGGATTCTATTGAGGTTTTTTTTGAAGATTCTGTTGAGGCGGGAAATGTGGATATGGTGGATAGGATGGTGGATATTGATAGTACTGAGAGTATCTTCCATAGGGATTTTGTGCTCCTTGTGCCCATGTTTGAGATTGATTTTGGAATTGGGGCCAAGGTTGCTACCAAGAATTCCAATTTGGTGGGGGTTGATTATACAGCTGATCATGGAATCCTTGTGTTTGAGGTCCTTGCCAAGGCCTCCTAGAGACATAATTGAGAGATTCTGTGAAATTTGTAGGGTTTTCTTCTTGAAAGACAACTTTAAGACCAGGAAGTGAAGGAAAACTCTTGGTCTCATGTTTTTCTGAACAAATTACACAAGTCTCTACTAATTTTTCATCCAAAGGGCACTCTCTTAAGGCATGCTTCTTTCTACATTTGGGACAAAAGATTTCTAAGGCATCAGATTCAACTTTTTTCTTGTTTTGTAATTTAAGGGTGTCTATTTGTTCACTAAGACTCCCTAAAATATCATATTTGAATTCATCAATCATATGTCCTATGTCTGCCCTACTCACTGTCCCAGAAACAGAATTACTTGCCCTTGCAAGAGCAGGGACTCTTGGTCCTTTTACAGTTTTAGATTTCCCTCTTGAAAGGTTGATACATAATTCAGCTATTTCAGGTAATGTGAGCTGAGATATATCCTCTTTTCCCATCATATCAAGGATATCTAGCCTTTCATCCCTAATTGTCTTCAACAAGAGAGCTTTCAAGGTATCTTGGTCTAGGTTTTCCATTTTTTCTCTTTTGATGTTGTAGTTAAACCTCTCCAACAAATCTTCCAGGTTTTCATCCTCTTTTTGTAGAATTTTAAACACTTCCTCCTTATGGTTGACTGGCATACAGTAATCCAAATACCTCTCTATAAATGCATGTTTCATGTCTTCCCATGTCCTAATAGAACTGTTGATCAAACTCATAAACCATTTTAATGCTGCTCCTTTCAATGTTGAAGGGAATAGTTTAAGTTTTTGGGAATCTTGTAAGTAATCATATGTTCTACATAGGACTTCAATTTCAAATAGGAAGGTTTCAGGATCTTCACTTTTGAGTCCATAAAAGTTTGGAAGGACAGAGGGTGAAATGTTTTTCATAGTTGCATTGGTTTCTTCATCTACTATAGGAAACCCAAAAGAGCTTCCCATTTCCCTTCTACCTCTTCCTCTACCTCCTTCTTCACCTCTACCTCCTTCTCCTCTATCTCTACCTCTACCCCCTCCAAATAGTGTATGTTCTCCATTAAAGACTCCTCCTCCCCCTTCTTCTGCCATGGTTGATTCTCCTATGGAAGTGGAAAAGTTTATGTTTCTAGCAGGGATTCTTGAATCTTCTTCTAGGACAGGTTCAGTGGATGAAGTGGAAGGTCTCTCTTATGGAATATATGATATTAAGCCTTCTAGAAGTCTGTGATCAGTATAGGATGGGATGTGGGTTTGAGTTGGAAGTGTGATGCCTCTTGGTCTTGGTGGAACAAGTGGTGTTCTAGGAATCAAGCTTCTGCTTCTTATGAATCTACCCCTTGAGTCTCCTTCTCTATGCATATCATTGTTTTTGGGAGGTAAGAAACAAGGCTACCTAGTTACACTTCCCCGGCAACGGCACCAAAATGTCTGCTCAACTTAGTGTTCCTAAATTGATGTCATAAATTGTCAACCAGGGCTAGTAAATTGTTGAAGTGAAGTGCACTATATGTGCCTAGGTATCTGCTTCCTACTTCGTTGTGTTTAGTGTTTTTCTAGTGTTTTTGTTTTTGTGTTTTTATGCTAAGAGGAAAAGAACTAAGTTTTTGGCAAAGGGAAGTTATTGGTCACACTAAAACAGAGCAAAATCTATTCTAAACTATGTATAGCACCTAAGAACAGAAAATGCTAATTCATAGATTGCAAAACTTGATAAGAAAAATAACTCATAACATGAACTCAGTCCAATTCATTTCATTAGAAGTATGTTGGAAAAACTTGAGAAAAGGATAAGTTTAATGCAATGAGGTTCTTCTAAGTAAACAACAACTTACAATATCACAGAGAAAATCTCATCCATGGTTAGAAATTTGTTGAAAAACATTTGGAAAAGATTATCTGCAACATAGTAAGGAACCCTACTCGAAATTAAATTATGACACTAAAATTAATCCATTCTGCAACTCAAAATGTCACTATTAAGCCTCATTCAAGGGTTAGAAATCTTTTGGAATAGTTTTGGAAAAAGGAAAGTTTGTAAAATTATGAGAAATTGCAGAATAGTCAAGACTTCAAAATGACATTACCAATTCTTGTTCCTATGATAATGATGTATTAGCAGAGATTAAGAACAAGAGTAGTTTTTAAATAATGAAGACCTTTAAGTATAATGTAACAGAACTAGAATACAACCAGCTAATAAAACTTAAAATACATTAAACAAAACTGAACTAATATGCAAATAACCTCCGAAATACTATAGCTGAACTAAAATGAAATTAATATCTGAAATACTATTGTTCTATCTCATTCAGTGTTAGTGATATTTTGGAACAATTCACAAGAACAAGACTGGCTGTAACATTCGATGTAAGTGAGCATAAAACATAAAGTTCAGAAAACTGCCTAAATTATGAACGAAACAGAGCTAAAGTTAATAATCTAAACAATATACACTGAGCCTCTCGGGCAGTAGGGGCCCTCTAACACCATATTAGCACACGAATCTCCTCAATATTGCTTCAGATCATGTATTAAAGTTTTTCTTCTTTCATTAAAGGAAAACGCTTCAAAAACATAGTATTACGGTATTGGACAACTTAACAATAAAACATCAACTAACTAACTGTCTCTCGGTTTCCCAAGTTATTCTTATAAGAGAAATACATAACTGCCCTAGAGAAGAAATAGGGATAAGTGTCTTTTTCAATTAAAATCAAATTAGAACTCTTGTGGAGGCCTCGTACTTTGCTGAAGACATCTGTAGAGTCCTTGTCCTAATAGGAATCTACTTCTTAGTTTGGGTTTCCTCCACGTGCATAACCGCTTGCAGATTTTTGCTCAAACTTCGTAGAGGGCAAGGAATGATGTAGGTGAGTTCTGGAATTCAACCATATGCGTTTTTCCTTTAAGTGACACCTATAACCTGTGTGAACATGAAGATAGCTGCGGAATAGGCGACTAGCTACAGAATGGTTGCATTCTGTAGCTAAGTCTAGTAAAAAATTACTACAACAACAAAACCACGAAAGTATAGTAATTCAGTTATTGTATGCATTCTTAAACTGACTTTAATCAATCCTATTGATCTTTTAAGCCTATAATTGATAAAGTACAAAGGAAATGAAGTGAAATTTGGTGAAAGAAAAGGACATCTTTGGGGCTCAACACCTCTCATGGCTGCCATCCCTTCCCTTATATTCTTTGTGAGATCCATCACCCTTGGCCCCACTCATTTATGAGGTTACTTCCATGCAGAGACTCCTCCTCCAAAACTACGTTGTACCCACTAGCTCCACTCTCTTCTTTGGCAACGTTGTTGATTTGGTCAATCTTGACCCAATCTACATGCATTGCACCCTTTCACACCCAAGGTGGCTTTATTTTCACTATCTAAACTGATCCACGTCCATACTGTAAGTGATTTATTCCTACTAAAAAGATTTAAGGGTCTCCCTACCCCACTTATTCCTCTAGACTATAAATAGAAGAAACATATAATATTACAACTAGCTAAAAGCTAATTGGGAATATTACATAAACAGACTAAAGTTACCCAAATAATATAGGCTAAAAGGATAGATCTATCAAACCCACTGAGAAATCAAACTCCTTTCTTTATTGAGAGCGAAATTACGAAGTTAAAGATTTATATCCCTCTCACTGAATTGATCAACAAAAATGTCTACATATCTCAGGTCCTGAAAGTGTTAAATATAGGGGAGATCACTGACACTGTCAATTTAAGTGATGACCAACCTTAAAAAAAAATTGGGCCAGAGGTCGATGGCAAACCATGGGAAGGAGGGGTCCCTCCTTTTTATTTCAGCTTAAATGTTCATGACAAGATACTTCATAATGTTGTGTTGGCTTCAGGCACATCACACAACCTTATGCCCAAAGCTATCATGGAGAAACTTGGCCTGGAAATCACTAGACCTTTTAGAGATTAATACTCTTTTGATTCTAGAAAATTTAAGTGCCTCGGCCTGATTAAAGATCTTTGTGTCACTCTAGCTCAAATACCTGCAAAGAGTTTAGTAATGGATATTGTCATGGCTGACATTCCCCCCTAAATATTGAATGCTTTTATCTTGCTCGTGGGGAGAAAAATTGCAAGCGACACTGCAACTATACATGACATATGCTACCAATCCAGTGTTTGTTCAATTGAGAAGACTTTATAGGGAAATACTAATGAAGTACATGGTACGTAGCCAAGAGAAGCCTCACAATTACCCTATATACTCTGTTCACATTTACCTTGATTCTTTCATTTTGTATAATGATGGAATCATTGACTCACAGGTTTCCTAGGTAGAAAATGATCCCACAGAAAATACTGACAGTCAAAAAAAAATAGAACAACTAGATCTGGCCAATGAACCTCTTTGGAACATGAGTTTTGATGGCTCATGTGGCCAAGCAGGCTCAGGGAGAGGAATCTGGGTGTATACTACAAGAAACAATAGTGCACAGGGTCATTCATACAAATTAAATTTTCAGTGCACAAACAACATTGCGGAATATGAAGCTTTTCTTTTGGGACTACAAATGTTGAAAAAATTAGGACAAAAAAAGATCTTTGTACATGGTGATTCTAAGCTACTCATAAAACAAGTTAAAGGATTGTATGCAGCCAAGCACCCTAGAATGAGAGGTTATAGAAATGTAGTCCTTGATTTCTTGAGAACCTTTGAGGAATATGATTTGGCAGTAATTCCCAGAAACTAGAATGTCCTATAAAATGACCTAGCTTCTCTAGCAAGTACCTGTAAACTGCCTCACCCAAACAAAAAGCATAAAATAGAAGTCAACCATTTCCCTTCTGTGCCAGATAACATGAGGTACTAGAAATTTTTTGGCAGTGATAAAAAAATTGAAAGCTTCTTACAATCTAAAGATGAATTTGAAGACATAATGTGGATATGGATTATGAGGAGGATAGTCTTACTGATGAACAAAGTACTGAGGAAGAAAAAATTGTTGTTCTATAAAACACTGTTTTAGATGTAAATGCCAATGTAACTATTCCAGCTAACAACACTGTACATAACACCAATAATAAAAAAGACCTGAAAAAAGAGGAATTTGAAATACTCCATGTTAAAGACAATAATATGCCTAGGGGGTTGGTCCCTTTAGAAGAATTATTTGACTTTAATGATGTGGCCAAAAACCCCAAAATAGAGCTGACTGAAATAGACATTGAGGAATGTAATCTAGGCATAAAACAGAACCCCAAGATCATCAAACTATCTAAATCTCTACCTACTGTTACAAACAAAAAAATATATAGCCTTCTTTAAAAAATTGATTGATGTGTTTGAATGGAGCTATGAGGATTTGAAGTCCTATGATACCAACATCATTCAAGATAATATTCCAATTAAAGAAAATAAAAAACCATTTAGACATAAATTGTGAAGAATAAATCCTATTTTAATGCCTTTAATTGAGAAAGAGTTTAAAAATATGTATGAAGAAAAAATCATAGTGCCACTCAGATACCCTAAATGGGTCTCCAATATTGTCCCAAATAGAAAGAAAATAGGCAAAATTAGACTCTGTGTTGACCTTAGAAATCTTAACAAGGTATCTCTTAAGGATAACAACCCGTTACCTAAGATGGATCACATATTGCAAAGGGTAGTGGGTTCTAGTAGGATATCTTTGTAAGATGGCTTCTCTTGTTACAATCAAGTGTTAGTGCACCCTAATGACCAAGATAAGACAAATTTTACAATTCCTTGGGGGACATTCATGTATGTGAAGATGCCCTTAGGATTAATGAATGTCGGAGCTACCTTTCAAAGGGCCATGGACATTGCATTTGATAATGAAATTGGCCCATTTATTGTGATTTATTTGGATGACATCACCGTGTTTTCTAAAACTGATGAAGAACATTTAGCACACTTTAGGAGAGTTTTTGAAAAATGCAGAAAATTTGGAACTTCTGTGAATCCTAAGAAGACAGTATTTGGATTAGAAGAAGGAAAATTGTTAGGTCATAATATCTCTAAGGATGGAATCAGAGTTGACCCTAGCAGAACCGAGCGAATATTGAAAATCAACCATCCCAAAAATCTAAAGGAACTCCAATCCTTCGTTGGTAAAATCAAATTCCTAAGGAGATTTATACCCAACTTGGCAGAAATTTTAAGGAACATCACTAAAATGCTCAAGAAGGGGTTATAAATAAAATGGACCATAGAAGAAAAATAGTTTTTGGATTTGGTCTAGCTAGCATTGAAAAAATCCCCAGTACTAATCAGTCTGGATTTCACTAAACATTTCATGATTTTTTCTTTTGCCTCTGAACATATTATTGTTGTTGTTTTATTACAGAAAAATAGTGAAGGACAGGAGTAGCCCATAGCTCTCTTCAGCAAGTAATTAAGAGATGCATCTTTGAAATATAATATCATGGAGAAATAGGATTTTTCCTTGGTTAAAGCATTGAAAGACTTTAGAGTCCATATTTTGCATTCACATATCATTGATTATGTTCCAAATGCAGTTATCAAAGATATCTTCACATAAAACAACCCTAATGGAAAAAGAGGGAAATAGATTGTAGTGATCCTAGAATATGATTTGGAAATCAAGCCTACCAAGTTGATTAAAGGCCAAGGACTAGCTGAATTGATGGCAGAATCTAACTTTCATGTACTAGACATCAACATGGTACACAGATTAGACGATCAAGAGGAACTGGTGACTCCACCGATTGATGAAGCATTCATGAATTCTCCATGGTATTCTGATATTTTGTATGTATTGTGAAATCTAAATTCTCCTCCTGGTTTGTCTAAAACGAAGGTTAGGTTTCTAAAACTTAAATCTGTTAAATTTTTCATTTTAGACATTGTTTCATACTGGAAAGATATCAAAGGTATTTTGCTTAAATGTCTAATGAAGGATGATGCGGATAGAGTAATGCAAGAGTTCCATGGAGGTGACTGTGGTGGGAATATATATTGGAAAACCGCTACCAAAAAGATCATAAGAGCTAGTTTTTATTGGCCCACCCTTTTTCTTGATGTCCATAAGATGGTTACTGTTTGTCATAAATGTCAAATATTTGAAGGAAAGAGAAAGTTAATGCCCTTACCCTTGAAACCTATTTCTATAGAAATCCTTTTCCAACAATGGGGACTAGACTTCATTGGAAAAATTCATCCTCCATGCTCTACCCAACATAAATGGATCCTTACTGCTACATATTATTTCACCAAGTGGTTAGAGGCACCCCTTCTAGAAACACCATTGACTCTGTTATTATCAAATTCCTAGAGACCAACATCCTTTCTAGATTTGGTTGCCCTAGAAAAATCATTACAGACAATGATGCAGCCTTTAGATCTAAAAATATGGTTGACTTATGTCACATGTATCATATAAAATTGGGGCATTCAATAGGCAATTACCCTCAAGGTAATGGACTGGCTGAATCTTCAAATAAAAGCCTGGTGAACATCATTAAAAATATTCCGGAGGAGAATAAGGAATCATGGCACAATAAGTTGATCAATGCTCTGTGGGCTAATAGGATCACCACAAAGAATTCAATTGGCATGTATCCATACCAATTGGTTTATGGAATGGATGCAATGTTTCGTTATTCTGTGGGAGTTCCAGTAATGAAGATAATCTAAGAAGTCTAGGCTGAGCAAGATGAAATTCAAAGGAGGATTAATGACACCATTCAGCTGCAGTAGTCTAGAGAGGAGGTTTACAACAGAACACAAGTAATTCAAGAGAGTATCAAAAATATATTTGACAAGAGAACCAAGACCAATGATTTCAATCTAGGTGAAAAAGTTCTGAAATGGGATTCTAGAAGAGAGGATAAAGACAAGCATGGAAAGTTTGATAATATTTGGCAAGGGGCATACATCATTCATGCTTTCAAGGGAAATAATGCTTATTTTCTCAAATATGCTGATGGTACAGAAGTATCCAGAGGTATTGTCAATGGCAAGATGCTAAAACATTATTTCTTCTAAAGGTCAAGTTAAATTTTCACCATTGTAAATACTACAGTCTTACAGTTTTCAATAATTCAGTGGATAAGGTTGAAGCCCGAAGTGAAGGCCCTAAGCTTAGTTTGATGATCAGATATAAAAACATAAAAGAAATTAGTTGAAGAAGAAAGGAAATTAGTCAAAAATGTTGCAGAAAAAGGAGCATCCAAGGCTACTGGCCTCAATTTCTTGACATTTCTTTTCAAGAAGCACCATCCCCAGCTGGAGCCACTATTAGTACCCTAAAAATTATAGGATCTCAAGGTGATTGGATACTTCACATTTCTTGCAAGGTTTTCATTATAGAAAGGATTTTCAAAATTAAAATGAGTTCAAATAAAAAAAAATATGAGAAGAAAGAAAAGAGGGTATAAAAAGACAAAAAAGAGAAAAAGAAAGAAAACCCCCAAAAGAAAGAAAACTGAAAGTGTTGCAAGTTCAAATGCCACTATTCATTAGTTATGTCTGTCCAGTCATACAGTATAATCATGATTGGACAAATTTTCAGTTTTTGTTGATATTTTAGAGAATAAAGATCTTCCAAACTATTTAATCTTGGTTTATCAGTAGATAGGTAGAAAATGAAATTGGCTCAAAAATTTAAACTAAGCCAATGGCTGAAATAAGGATAGGTGTTAGGATAGAAATTCAAAAGAAAAAGGATTTAAGGGTTTTCTAGTCCAAATGCACCCTGAAAAAGAAGAGAAAATGTTAGATGAGTAGCTTTGGGTAGGTAGATAGGTTCAAGAGGAAGAATGGAAGGCAAATGTGAAGACTATTCCACCAAGATACAACATCCCAGTTATATTTTTTTTCTCTTTTATGTTAGGGGAAAGCCAAGACAGAGATTGCTTGTTTCTCAAAATATGGGAAAGGGGAAATGTTTTAAAGGTTTGGTTGCGATGTCATCAGGGCATGCATTATGTCAAATTTTATCCTAAGTCCCAACAGTAAATTCGTTGTATGCCTAAAAACCCCCCAAACGCAAATTATTTTCATTTATCCTAAGTCCTACCATATCCCTAACGCTCATTCACGACACTCGGCCCCACTGTCCCATCACCACATCACGTCACGCGCTAAACATCCTCCACCTTTTCTGCCATCTCCACTCTTCACCCCACATCTGACAGCCATCACTTCATTTTGGCCGCCCCTCATCCGCCAAACATTAACAAAGGGGTGGGGGGGAGGGTGGGGGTGTCCGGAATGGCCAATTTCTATTACCGCCCACTCTCGTGCATGGTGCACCCATACTATTTTTCCCTCCCCGCTCCATTACCAGTCATTGCCTTCGACCATATCCGAAAATCGGTTTCCATCATCAACCAAACCGTTGCGTCTGTGTGACTGTTACCAATGTCGCTGCACCACATCCTCCCTCATCTGTCTGCTCCACCCTATCACATCTCCTCCCTTCAACAGCCCATTGCACCATGAATGGTTGGGACTTTATCCAATAGACCCACACCAACTTAATGATCACCCTCAATTACATGTTAAAGCCCAAATTCTCCGCTAAAGCAGAGTTTACCTTGCTGATCTTGTTGAATTACTACAACCGTTGGATTTGCAGATATTTACAGAGAAATCATGGATTAGTAACTATTTCTGAAGTTTTATTATTCATCAAAGGAGGTATTATCAGTGCTCTGTGAACCTAATTACAGCTCTCCTTCGACTGCTCAGTCTCGATCACGATCCCTTCTATCATATCCCTTCCCTAGTGCTGATCTGTATCATTTTCCCTTCTCTTATCCCTTTTCCTTACAACCCATTCTTCATTGCAGGTTGAGAAAGAAGATACACAAGACAGATCATGCCTCCCAAGGCAAACCAACAACCTTTCAATCCCATGGTCTATCCTCAGGTAGACTTAGATCATATCCCCCTAGCTAACAGAGACTACAAAATCCATGAGAC
Organism: Pinus albicaulis; assembly: GCA_034641835.2. NCBI lineage: Eukaryota > Viridiplantae > Streptophyta > Pinopsida > Pinales > Pinaceae > Pinus > Pinus albicaulis. Next base: position 527,955,489 of record CM076575.1, on the reverse strand, counting down.
AGAGTCAGACTTCGACTTGTTTGATGTCTACTGCTGGCTTGAGGATAAGCTCCTTGATCAAGCAGATGATATCAACTTGTGGGAGACCAAGCTTCTATTTTACATATTTCCTGAAACCCATAACTGCCTAGAGCTAATCAGAAAATCTCAATCATGTTATGACATTAACTGGAGAGCCATAGTAAACCCCACAGGATAGATTCTAGTTTACATTAATTCCCAATCCATTCGAGAGATGATGCAAGCCCCCATTATTGAGAACACAATCCATTTTTCATATGAGGCCCTTATAGGATCATACTAGGGGTTAGATTTTTCTAGAAGGGCCAAAACCTTAGAGATTTTCATGGCCACAAATGCACTAATGCCTACCAAGAATCCCCCATATCCATCATCCACCTTCCTGGATAGGACCAAGCACATTATCATTGCTTTATCTTATTTTTTAGGATATCATAATGATCAATGGGTGGATGAAGCCATAATTTGTTTCTTGTCTATCCTTTCCTCAGATGCTAAGCCCGTTGTATGTTCAACTATGCTTAGTTTCTTACTGATGCAATTCATGATCAGTTCCTGACGTTCCAGACAGAAGAGGTATTCAAATAAAATTATGTGTTGGTGTACATGTTTGCCTGTTTTCAATCCAGCAAGTTCCAATTTGACATGATGAAGCAGCGTGATGACTCTCAATTCCAGTCTATAATCTTCTGGACAACTTTATTGAGGAAGGAGTAGGAAAAATATTCCTGCAAGAGTTTTGCAGACCTTTTTTTTCATCCAAAAATCAGTGCACTCAATAGTACCACAGAGCCAAGGATCAATGAGGAAATCAAGAAGGTGATGCAGTTGACAGAGAATATCAAAATAACAGATTGTTACCTCTACCAAAACTACACAAAGATCAGGGTTTATGGCAGTGAATTGCCCCCTATAAACTGCCCAAGTACCTCTCCATGAGAATCTTTGCACTTTATTATGTCAGACAAATGATAGATGCATATGAGGTGCATCTTGTCTCCATTAAGAAGAAGTCACAATTCGAGATCAAATCACAAATTGGTCCATTTATTTGCAACAACAGTGCAGTAGGGGATGAGGCAGATAAAATGTTAAAGGAGATGAAGTTCACACATAGTTTCACTTGGACCTATGATCTAGTGGGGATCATCTCCAAGAAGAGGGTGGACAACAAGTCCACACCATACATTCATACCCACATATTGGAGATAGAAAATTACATGAACCAAGAAGAATGGGTAGTAGACACACTCTAGGAGGCAGAATATCAGGTCAACTCTACATCAAGAATTCAAACACCAACTCCACAAGAAAGGAAAGATGCAGGAGTTTAAGATGATAAAGGGAAGGATCCTGAACGGAGATATGAAGCAAGAGGACCAAGGAGGATCAAACAAACATCGACATTGATTCCTCCACTAAAGAATTCAAAATTAAGTACAGGAATAGGGCCAAAATCCTCATGCGCCTTGACCAGGGTAGTGACAAGGACCAAAAAACTATCATCATAATCAGAGAGTCACCAACTTCATATCCAGTAGGTGGCCAAACAATATTCTCAATATCCTCTGCCACTATGCCTTTACAATAGCAGAATATGCAGACTCCAACATCTACGTCCACTGCAGAGCAAAAGGAGGAAGATATCTATGACACATTCAGGGAGATCAAAAGAAGGAATGGGGTTCTAAAGACCAACACATAAAATCAGTTTTGGAAAAAAACAGACAGCTCCCAGAGCAGAATTATATCACCCTTTGACTCTAAGAAGAGAAAATGAATATGGAATTATTAGAAGCACAAATTTCTCAGCCCAAAGGTGCAACAAACTACAAGAAGACCTATTTTGAGTTTGACACAAAGAACATTCATCCAATAGACAAGATGAAGATGCACAAGCAGACATGGGGAATTATATCCTCCATGCTAACTAGTACATCCATGAGCCTCTCAAAGATGCAGGTGACATTGCCCAACACATAGTCATAGTGCAATTTTGTAATATTAGTTGCATTTATTTTGGGTATAAGAAATGAAACTAAACATGAAAATCATTAAAATATTAGACCCTTAACATGATTTTAATATTAAAAATCATTGTAATATTATCATAATATTACCATGATTTTTTATTCTTATCATGGTAATATTCTCACATAATATTAATTTAATATAATGTAAGAATATTCTTATTATTAGTAGTACTTGAATAATATGAATATGATTTTTATAAATTAGTAAGTGGAGAAGATCTCCACCATGGCCAAAGGCTCAAGGATAAAAACTAATATTCTTCATAACAGATGATGGTTATGCCAAGTTCTCATAGCCTTGATATCAGTTCCACTTCTGATCAGAAGAATGTTAAATCTATCGAGGCTCCTCATCACTCTACTACAGATATTGAAAATACTTTGGTTTTACAATTTTCACATCCTCCATCTATTTTTCACGATCCTAGGAAAAACATATGGATGAAATATTATAATTATTATAATAGTACATTAAAAATTAGTATAACTCTAGATGACCAAGAGAAGACAACATTAAAAATTAGCATATCTCCAGAGTACCAAGAGAAGACAAGATGAGATAAAGTATTTGGGAAAATCACCTCAATTCTTGCCTCAATATTCATTATTAGTAGTTTTAGCCCTCAAATATATATTTCTAATGAGGTATCATGTGAATCAAACAAAGATCATATGCTAAAGTTACAACCCCGAGAAATTGAGGTACCAATTTACCCCAATGAGGCCCATAGTTTGGTGTTTCATCTACTAGGATTAGGTTTCTAGATGTTTATGGTTTTCCATTGTTTCTAAATAATAAATAGACCTTCGAGCCTCATTTTAGCACAATTATGGATTAGGTTAGCAAACAAAATGTAGTCGTAGTTTTTATTTCTCCAAATTAATTACTAAAGTAATAGTTCTTATCCAATTACTATGGATCTTGATCCTAGTTTACATTTAGAATGATTTTTAAAAATTAGTAAGTGTGTGGAGAACTAGAGAAGATTGGAAGTATGAGTGTAAGAGGAGGAAAAAAGTGAATTCTTTCCATTATGAATCCTCTCTTAGTCATTGAGAAAAAAAAACTATCTTGTTGTAATATATATTTTCAAGATGTGATAATATTTTTTTTTGGTGGAGTATTCTAAATGAATACTTACTCATTGATTTGATGCATATTCCAAGAATCCATTTTGTTGTTATTTCCAGCAGCTCCTTCCAATAGAGCTATAACTAAATAAAAGGTTGTTACATCCACAATTAAAATTTTTTCATACTAGTCGATTGAACTGATATGATCCAACCTTTGATTGATTACCCTGTAAAAATTGTGTGTGAGTGATAATATTGTTGTTGTCAAGATCCATGCATAGAATAAATTCAATAATTTCAAGTGTGGTTAATTTAAAATTGTTAATTCTATATTACATTATGGAAAATGAAACATTGGAACATAGTATGGTGGATGATTCCAGTTGGTTGTTAAGTCTTTGAAATGGTATTGTTAAAAACAAAGCTTAGCCATCAATTGACAAAATATAATGGATATGAAGGGGTTTATTTTTTTTTCAAATAAAATTGAAATATGATTGGATGACTGTGTAAAATTTGGTATTTAATAAAATTTATTTTTTGAAGAAATAATTTGGAAGAACCTTGGAATCCCCTTAGATGCCCATAAGTTAAAGTTATTCCATGCTATTTGAAAGGGGTTAACTTTAAGGTGGTTTATGGGGCTAGGCCCACTCATATATTTCCTCATGGGATGATATGGAAAAAATATTCTTGGATAAGTATCAGGACTACTATAGAACTATGGATGAAAGAGAAGAGTTGTTTAGAATTTCCCAAATAGATGAATAAATATTGGAAGACTAGGTATGTAGAATGTGTTCATTATAATTTTCATAGATCCAAGAATAATGATTTGTACAAGGATATATTGAAGACTATTTTGATCAGAGGAATGAAGGATGACTACTTAGATATGCTAAATATAATTGGAAAAGGAGACATATCTAAAGAATCATATGGTATAATTAGTGCACATTTCTTGAAAATTTCTAAAGGATCAGTAAGAAACAAGGTCTCATCACAAGATGTCTCTTCAAGGATACAATGATCATCCTATAGTATGTTAACAAGAGTAGAAATTGGAAAAATGTTAGGAGAATTCATGAATTATTCAAAACTGACATTATGAGGTCTCTATCTACTCAAATTGATGTATTACATGTAAAACAAAGGTTTACTAAAATAGAAAAATCTTTATATACATTTTTCCCTAAATGCAGAAAATGCGTCCTCTCAAAGAATTCCCACATAACAGTATAGGGACCTATAACATTTTTGAATGGGAACATTCTATAGAATAATTCCCATCATTTCCAATATTAAAGGCAATTTATAAGGAGTCGAGAGAAGAGGCTAAAATAACAGACTTCATTGGTTCCAAGAAGCCTTGGCAACCTCAAACACTGGGTATGGTCCAATATCTTTTCTCTTCTTTTAATGTTTGGTCTAATATGTATCATCCTCAATAGGTTTCTTAGAAAATGAATTTCCCTAGAAATCCATGGAAACCTTCAAAACATCCTCTAGTCTAGTATCCAATGCCTTGGCCTCAATGTCCTTATCTTCCAAATAAATTAGCCTCGTGGCCTAAAACATGGAAAGGAACCACTTTTCCTAATCAGATACATGTACAATTAACAATGTAGCAACAACTGCAACTTCCTTCAAATGTACCAGTAAGTGGTCCTCCTCTGCAACCCCATTTACCTTTACAACATAATGCTAATCCCCATAATAAGAAAATGCATAAAATTGAAACATTGATTCCCCCCACTTATTTTGTATCACTTGTGGAATGTAACGAAGTATGATTACGATTAGGAAAATTTAGTAAATACAATATTTTCCTTGTTATTACATAACATGAGGAAGATAGTTCGATAATGGAAGAAACTCTAATTCAAGGGTCATTTGAAAAAATATATATTAAACCCTCTGTATCAACAAATAATACTGATACCACAGCCAATACTATTGCAACAAATAGTATTGTTGTAATGGTTGATACCACTATAACAGTTGCACCTTTTGAAATATTTGATGTCACTGCTACTATAAGGCCTATAATAACATAAGTTTTTTTTAGTACAAATACCTCTTTACATCCATCACATCCCAAGAGATTAATGGAAATCCAGGCTACCCCTCAGCTAGAGTCTTATTTTTAAAAGAAATTAAATAATTTACATGTTCAAATATCACTAATATAGGAAATATAAGTTGTTCCAATATATGAAAAAATAGTAATAGAGTTGTGTGTCAAGAAACCTAATAGAAAACCCCAAAATCCACCCATTGTGTATGTGGTAGGAAAAATGTTAAAGTTAATGTTAGGAAATATTTCACCTTTCAAATATGAGGATCCTGGGATCCTAACAGTGACTGTTCATATTGGAGGAACAACCATTCTGAATACCTTGGTTTATTTAGGAGCTACAATTAATATAATGACCGAGGAATCCTTTTATTTGGTTGGGTTTACCAACTTAATACCAACCCCTACTATGTTGGAACTAGTTGATATGTATAAAGTTTGACCTGAAGTAATATTGGAGGATATAGTTATCTCAAATGATTCCTAGGAATACATAGTGGGTTTTGTAGTGTTGTAGCCCATGAAATTCCTAGGAGAACATCCCCTGAACTTAGGCAAGAATTGGTTGGTCACTGAAGATTATTTTATTAGTTACAGATATAGATTTATGACCATATCTGATGGAGCTACTACCAAGAATCTTGTTTTGTACCCTCCAACTAATTCGAGTGTTGAATGCGAGAGTTCTTTATGGCCAAAATTTGAATCAGTGGAAGATTATGCAAGACCTCTTCTCATCATCAGAGAAGCCTTATATTTTAAAAATGATACCAAGGTAAATACCATTAATACTTTTATTAATGACCCCTCTATTGTTACACAACCAGTATCTCGGTTGTTGAGTTCTATCATCGAAAAATTTAATGAGGACTATATATCTAGTCAAGATATATCTTGGAAAGACCTTGATTATTTACCCCAATATATCCATGCATAAATAGATAAATTGATATAGCTACTCAGAAAGTACAAAGAAAATTTTTCATGGGACTATAAGGACATGAAGGGTATCTATCCTGGGTTATGCACTCACCATATTTGTTTGAAGGAAGGTTCCCAACCTTTCCAAAAACCTTAAAAAAGAATGAACCCTACCTTGAAATATTTTGTTAAGGAAGAACTTCAAAAACTTTTGAATGAAAATTTGACTGATTCAATATATGATAGTCAATGTGCATCTTTTATTGTCATTGTTCCTAAAAAGAATGTGGAGAATTTATGTTAATTATAGAGATCTTAATAAAGCCACACACAAGGACCATTTTCCATTTTATTTTATTAATCAAGTCATTAATACCCTCTCTAGAAAAAACAAAGTCTCATTTCTTGATGGGTTTAGTGGATATAGTCAAATTGAAATGGCCCCTGAAGATTAGGACAAGACTACCTTCACATGCCCAAGGTGTATATTTTCTTATTGATTCCTCCCTTTTGGACTTTTTAATGCATCAACAAACTTTCAACTTGTTGTTCTAGGAATATTTTTTGATTTGGTTAATGACTATCTAGAAATATATATGGATGAATTTACACCTCATGATGATGAGTTTTATGAAGCCTTTAATAATCTTGAAAAGGTACTTGAGCATTGTATACAGACCCATCTCTCTCTTAGCACTAAAAAGTTTCGTATGATGATGGATGAGGGAATCGTGTTGGGACATTATCTTTCTGTTGCAAGTGTATAGTTCAATCCGGAAAAAATTGAGGCAATTTTGAAAATCCATACTCTTAAGATGAAGAAATATGTGTGTAATTTTTTAGGGCATGCAGGTTATTATAGGCACTTCATAGAAAATGTTGCTAGGATTAAATCTCCATTGTTTTCTCTATTAATGAAATATAAAGAATTTATATGGACTGACAAGTGAAAAATTTCTTTTGTAGAGCTCAAGAGGTGCGTAACATCAACTCCTATCTTGTGAGGACCAAAATGGACCCTGTCATTCCACATCCCCACGGATGCCTTTGATACAATCATTAGGGTTGTGCTGGGACAAAAAGAAGGAAATAAACCTTATGCCATATGTTTTATTAACAAGAATCTAACTCTTGCATATTTAAATTATATGGTAACGAAGAAGGATTGTCTTATTGTTATACATGCTATTAATAAATTTAGGAATTATATCACCTACTATCAAACTTTTGTGCATACTAGTCATTCTACTATTTGTTTTTTAATGAATAAAAAGATCAATAATGCTAGTGTTAATAAGTGGTTGTTGTTAATGCAAAAATTTGATATCACCATTGTAGATAGGCTCGTGAGGGATAATGTTGTTGTTGATTTCCTTTCCATATTGCCTAACAATGATGATAATTTTCTTGTTGAGGATTATTTTTGAAATTATATATTTTTCTAGTTTCCACTTACTCACCTTGGTATGCATATATTGCTAACTACCTTGCTGCATTAAATATTTTTCATCACCTTTCTCCTAGGGAGAAATGAAATATCATTCAACAAAGTGTCTAATATTTTTTGTTAGATGGATATCTATGTTGGGTATGTGTTACATTATTTACACGACTAGTCGTAGAATGGATGGTTGAACGAACCCAAGGATGATTGGGTGGACCTGAAAATGGGGAGTAGGCCCAAGGGTCGTGGGGGGACCTACCCATGGTTTTGCACATGGTTTTTTGTGCATGAATTTGGGCATGTAGGTTTTTCCCATGTTAATTTTTAGATCTGGTCAAGGGAACTATGACTATGTTCTAATGCACGATTAATGGTGGTGAGCATCAGTATTGGAACAAGAATGCTACAAATACCAAGGCTACCAACTTTAATTATCAACCTGGGGTTCATAAAAAATTAAGAGGTATCAACACTATATGTGAGGCATAAAATGTGTACTTATTTTGTTGATCTGATGTAACGGATGGAATGCCATGAAATCAAAGCCTAAAATAATTGCAGAAATGGGAGTGTTGATTTGAAAAGAAAATCATCCTAGGAAAGAACAAAAATTTTTAATTGAAAACCTAAGAGCATAAATTAAAATAAAAATACCTAATCTAATTTGCAATAATGAATTTCCTAAGTGATTTTTATTCTTCCTCAATCATGTATTTAGGTCCTAGGGGTCACGATTCAAGCCTAAGAGACAAAAACCAACATTTGGGAGCAAATCTAGCCGAGTGTACGCATGATACAAGAGTGCTATAGGAAACTTTGTTTTTGCTATAGGCAAGTATGTTTTAGAAATAACTCACTGAATGGCTAGGTAAATCAAATGAAAATTGTATGGGACAATTTTTTTTATTAATTATGATGAATCAGGTCTCCATTCCAAGTGGAATCACTCCAAAATACCCCGGTTCACATGTGCTAAAAATAATAGAAAATAACTACTCTAAAATTTGGAAATTCAAGAGCTAGTGAGCTAGTTAATCTATCAAATGCCTAACCTAATCAAGTGAAAATGAAATGGGGTGAATTTTGTAACCAAATTTAAAATTATTATGACCTAATACAAGTGGAATCAAGTCAAATGTATCTCATTAACACCTTCTAAAAAATATATATAAATTTACTACTATTTTGCTACAAGTAATTTCCATAAATCTTATAATTGTGAACAAGTAACCAAATCCAAGTAGCTTCATAATTAAGATGACCTTCCAAAGTTATTCAAAAGATTAATGATGCTTTTTAACATATATAAAACCTACAAAAGAGCTCACTTAAATAATCTAACTCAATCCTACATCATTAAATGAAACAATACTAAATATAGAAATATGCAAAACAGACATAAGAGATGCATGTGAATAAGAAGTGAAAATAATATAAGTAAATTGGGCAAGAGGGCTCCGAGGCTCCTGGGATGGCCAAGCCTAAGAAGGACTCAGAGACCTATGGAATAAACCAAGCCTTAGAAGCTAAAAATGGTGCCAATCTTCATTATTCGAATCAATTCAACTACATCCCTATAAGAAAAGAAAGTGGAGCTACCATAAAACAAGTTTTCTCCACAATAAGACTAAAAAATACATGCCCCTAGAGGCAAATTCGAATTGGTACTTACAAAAAATGATGATTAAGAATTCCCCTTGAAAGGAGGAAGCTTTCCCCTCCAAAATCCCTCAAATAGTGGATCTAGTTCCCAACACTAGGAGTTTTCAGTAAATGGCAGGGAACACATTCCTAGATTTTCTCAATCATCAGAGTTCCAGAAATTTTCCAGAATTTATCAATTATTTGATGATATTTTGTTCATTTATTCTCCAATATTGATCCTCCAGCAGTAGCGAGAAAGTCCCTAAATTATCTCCTTCTCTAAGTCTTCATAATCTTCCCAATATTCTCACAATATTCTACAAAAATAAATAATATTAGGCACAAATATGAAATTATATTTAAACCTTCCTAAGAACATATTAAAGAATAAAAAAACATTATCAAGTGTAGAAGGAGAGATTTAATATATCTTTTATGTGCCTAAGAAAGGTTAGATGGGCCTTAATTTATGTCTAATTTAGAGGCTCATCATACCACCCTACTGAAACTATTGCTCATCCTCTGAGGAACCTATTCATCCTCCTGGCCTTGTGGTTCTTCATGTATGCTGGCCTATTTCATTCGTTGTTTATTGGTCCATGTGTTTCTCTTCCTTCTAATCTTTTTTATACTCTTCTATTTGCATTTCTTCTTGTAGGTGTTGCATGGAGGTCCTCAGGTGCCTTTCCTGGTGTGTTCATACTCCTGGAGTCTCCTGGTGGTCCTTTGAAGCCATATTCATCAAATTTTCTTCATCTTTTCGCCTTGTTGTGCCACACACAGATTTGATACAAGAAAATTTCAATTCATGTAGCTATATTTTCTTGCTTCGTCTTGCTTCAACTTTCTTATGAATGGAGGGAAATGGTTTGTGTAGGATATGAATGGAGTCATGGGATGAGTGGAGTGTTGGATAGGTGAGTGGAGAGGCCCCATGCCATGTTTGAGATTATATAGCTACTAATGGTGCAACATATGGTTGAGAGAGTGAATCCTTGTGCATGGAGTGAAATAAGGGGCTGGGAATGGCAGGTTGTTATGAAACTAGCTCCAAAAATATAAGAAAAGAGAGATCAACACTTTAGACATAAGCCACTTCAAGGGGGAAACCTCCTTTACATTACATAAATGAACAATTCTTGGATGATACAAATGAAAAAACCTCCTTTCTATATATAGGATTCTATGGGGTCACATTATAATCCTAGCTGACCTAACAATAATCATGTAAGGGCACAATAATAATAATATGGGGGTTACAGGGGTACAACAATAACAATAAGGGGGCTACACTAACAACAATAATAGACTACACTAGTAATATAGGGACCTAACATGCCCCTCTCCTTAAAAAAAGTGTTGTCCTCAACACTTGAGTAGCTTAGGATTCTTCTGTATAAAATTCTCATCCTCCCATGTAGAATCTTCTACGGGTAAGTTCTTCCACTTGATTAGTTACTCTGAAATTGATCGATTTCATAGCTGTTGAGTTCTTGTTTCCATGATTGCTTCATGTTCCAATATGATTTTTCCTTCCTCATCAAGTTCTGGCAATATTCTTTGAACTGGAATTTTGTCACCTATAACCTTCTTTAAGCATGAAACATGGAAAACTGGATGCACTCGAGAAGAAGCAAGAAGCTCCAATTTGTATGCCATAGTACCAATATTTTGCAACACCTTGTAAGGCCCATAGTACTTTGGTGATAATTTATTATACTTCTTAGCTTTCTCGATGGAAATTTGTTTGTATGGTTGTAGCCGTAAAAATACCCAGTCTCCTACATCAAAAATTATCTCGCTCTGATGTTGATTTGCCTGTTGTTTCATTCAATTTTGTGCCAAATTTAGGTTATCCTTTAAGAGTTGGAGAACTTGTTGTTGATGCTCGATGTGATCTTCCACTGCTTGAACCTTAGAATTTTCTCTTAAAGATGATGTGATGGATGGTGGATGATATCCATAAAGTTTGATAAATGGGGTCATTTTTGCTGGAGTATGGAAGGAAGTGTTATACCACCATTCAGCCAAAGGTAACCACTTGACCCATTGTGTTTGTTTATCAGATACAAAATTATGAAGATATCCTTCCAAACATTTGTTCATTATCTCAGTTTTCCCATTAGATTGATGATGATAAGATGATCTATGAGCTAGTTGAGTACTCAAACAAGAAAATAATTTTTTCCAAAAATTTCCAGTAAAAATGGGATCTCTGTCGCTTACAATAATCTTTAGGTTTCCATGTAGATTTTGAATTGTTTCCAAAAATCTAGTAGCAATTGTACTTGCTTTAAATGGATGAGGTAACGCACAAAATTGTGCATACTTGGTAAGTCTATCAACTACCACCATGATGACATTCTTTCCTTCAAACTTAGGTAAACCTGTGATAACATCCATTGAAATCACCCCCCAACGCTGACTTGGAATGGATAAAGGTTCTAGAAGACCCGAGGTCTTAATTGTCTCAACTTTATTTTGCTGGCAAACCAAACATTCTGCCACAAACTTTTGAATATAAAATTTAATGCCATCCCAAAAAAATCCTTTCTTAACCCTGTGGTGATTTTTTTTAAAACTTGAGTGTCCTCCTAAGGGAAAAGTGTGCAATTCCAAAAGAATATTTTGTTTTAGTCGGGAATTATTACAAAGATATAAGCGATCTTTGTACCAAAAGGAATCATTTTTCCAACTAAATGTATCAGATGTACTAGAATCTTGCTACAACTTTTGAATGAGTGTCCACACTTCTTCATCCTTATTCCATTCATCCCTTGCTTCGGTTATCCAATCTGGTTGGATAATAGAAACGACACAAAGCAATGCTTCCACCTCTTCATCCTTTCTTGAGAGTGCATCTGAAACAACATTTAGCTTCCTTTTTTTGTAGATGATTTCAAATTCATAACCAAACATCTTTGTGACCCAATTTTTCTTCTCTTCTGAAGATAGTGTTAGTATTTAACACTACCATGATCAAATTTTACCTTGAAGTGTCTTTCCATTAGGTAAGTTCGCCACTTATTTAGTGCATGTAGTATTTCCAACATTTCCTTCTCATTGAAATATATTTTTGTAAATAATTTCCTTTGATTGGATGACTTTCAAAAGCAATGGGTCTTCCTTCTTGCATTAAAACATCACCAATTCCATTTCTTGAGGCATTACATTCCACAATAAAGGTTTTTGTGAAGTATGGCATATCTAAGACAGGTGTTAGGCACATTTCCTCTTTAAGATGTTCAAAGGCCTTAGTTTCTTCAGGAGTCCATGAAAATTCATATTTCTTCACTAATGTTATTAGAGGTGCTTCTATTCTCCCATAATTATTAACAAACTTGTGATAATACCCTGTTAACCCGAGAAATCCTCTCAAATTCTTTATGGCTACGGGGAATTTCCATTCCTTAATGGATTTAATTTTGTTAGGGTCTACCTTAACACCCTCTTGAGATACAATATGACCCAGATATTCCACCTCTTGTAATCCAAAGAAACATTTGGAGGTTTTTGCATGTCAACATGTTGAACATAATCCTTCCAAGACCTGCTGTAGATTAGTATATCATTAAAAAGTACTAACAAAAATTTTATAAGGAAGGGTTTGAAAATGGAATTTATCAACCCTTGAAATGTATAACGTGAATTTGAAAGGCCAAAAGGCATGACCAAAAATTCATAATGACCCTCATGCGTTCAAAATGTTGTTTTCGGAATATCTTTAGTCTTCATTCTAATTTGATGATATCCTGAATGAAGATCCAACTTGGAAAAATAAATTTCTCCATGTAATTCATCCAATAATTCATCAATCACAAGAATGACAAATTTATCTTTAATAGTGAGCTTATTGAGCTCCCTATATTCTAGACGCATGTGTCGTGATCCATCCTTCTTGTGCACCAATACTACTGGAGCAAAGAAATAACTTTGGCTCGGTTGAATTATACCAGCCTCTAACATTTTTTCAATCATACGTTCAATTTTTCTCTTTTGGAGATAAAGATATCTGTAAGGCCTGATGTTTGGAGGAATACTTCCTGGAATCAAATGAATAGCATGATCATGATCACAAATATGTGGGAGTCCTTTGGGAGTTTCAAACACCTTGGAATGATTGTCCAAGAATTTTTAGATATATGGAGAAATAGATGATTTTGATGTTGGAAATTCTAGCGAGAATAATTGTGGAATTACGCCTTGTTGTTCTTTCTTCAGAAGATTTGTCATGATATTATAGCTTATTATATTTCCTGGCTTCCTTATGATACCTCGTAATTCAACTTCCTTTTCTTCTAAAAAAAATTCAAGAAAAGTTCTTGAAAATTAAAAGCTACCATCCCCAAATATTGTAACCATTGTAATCCCAGTACAACATCAACACCTCCGATTGGAATGGAAAACATTATACTATTCAATACATATTCCCCCATGGTTATCCTGATATTATGGAATTTTCTAGAGAAATGTATACTTCCTCCATTTGAAACCATCACTTTACATTCTGGTGTTGGGTATACGAAGCAATTCAATTCCTTGGCTACCTTACAATGAATAAAATTATGGGTACTACTGTTGGACCCTTCGTTAAACTGAGGGGGGGGAGGGGGAATCAGTTTAGTGCAGTCATGTTCTTATTAAACTTTCTTTTATACTCATTAACATCATCATTTTGTGATCAACTTAATATACAATGGAACATCAATCTTAATAAATGAGCAACATTTATTAAGTAGAATAAATACATAGTATAACCACATATACATCATGCATATAGACAACAGATATAAGTGGAAAAACATAAGGGATAAAACCACATATTATTATTTTTGTGATGCAAAGGCAAGCTCCAACTCCCTCTCACCACTGATTTTCTGTAGGCACCAACCTACAGGAGGCTCCTACCTCAATTATGCAAGCTACAACTTGCAAGGAAGCTCCAAATCCCATCTATTTTCTGCAGGCTACAACATACAGGAGGCTCCTACCTCAGCCAGCTACAACTGACATCTATCAAGCTACAACTTGATATGGAAGCCCAAATTCCTCACTCTTTCAAAAACACATGCTGATTTACCTGGATATCAGCTCTGTTCTGTTCCTTTTCACTGCTATCCACTAGCCTTCATATCTACCTTATATCATCTCTGAGTCTTCACAGCTTCTCTATCTGCTCCTCCTTCTTGCCCAATCTGACTCAATTCTCCATTTTCTAACCTCTCTATGCATATCTATGTGATATCATTTATAGAGTTTACCTCATGACTGTTTGTATTCTACAGGGAATTTGAAGTGAACAACCATGACTCTTTGAATTCTACCTTCTCATTTCTTTGTCCAGCTCATTCAGAAAAAATATAACAATATGTTCAAATTTCAATATTATAGTGGAATTTTGTTTGCCTACGGAGACTTTCCTTTGCATCACAAACAATATAAAATCAATTAAAACATTTACATTTACATTTGCATCTGATATATCTCATTCAACCCTTTCAGTTCTTGGTTCACTATGTGCTTGTATTTTCTGCTGCTGTAGTGTAACAAACCCACATTTTCATTCCTGTGCATTTCAAATTCAGATTCTGCAAATCTGAATACCATCCGAGCACACCTCTTCAAATCTGCAATCTATGTTCATTGTGATAGTGTATCTGTTGCATATATAACTGCTTTACAAGTTTAGCCCCAAATAATTTTAAAGTATCCTGCATATAAAAATGCATGAAAATTCCTGAATATATAAACCTCGCCCTCGCCTTCGCCTCATGGGTTTTAAACCATCATTCGAGCTTTAAAAAAAACACAATATATCATAAGCCCAAAGCTTATTTTTCACATATAACAATAATACACCCAGCATACAATTTCATTTATACATGGTTCAGCTTTATCATCAACCATAATATATATATATATATATATATATATATATATATATATATATATATATATATATATCAACATAGATATATACTCCCCAACCAAATGTTAAGAAGCATTCAATAAACCTTGGACTTTATATGAAGACCCAATATACATTAATATTTGTTTGGGTCCCACAACTTTATTCACCCTTGGACTTCGTCACAACTCAATATGATAACAATAATCACAATTTACCATTTACATATATTCTTATGGCCTTATTGTTACACATCCAACATAATATTTAATCATATATAATGTCTTCAATCCAATGTTATGAAACCTTTATAACAAACATTGACCATTTCCCTCACCATCGAATGTCAACAGTACTTATATTAATTGGAATCCTCGAGCCCACAACATATATTAACTCACACATAATCAATGCTCCAATGTGCTCACCATCCATCAATATGCCTTGCCATATTAACTCTCTAACCTTGGGTTTAAACCCCAAATAAAACAACTTTATAGGCGGAAGCATATCCTTTCTTCAATCCAAGGTTTAAACCATATGCTGGAGACCCCTTTTATAACTTATCGAATAAATATTTGATATTGCGTAAAATGTATATGCGCACCCAACTTTGCAAGAAAATCCAAAGGCTAGCCCATATATCCATAATGGTTCATATTTTATCAATCATCATAACCTTATCAATTCGAAAGCAAAATAACATTACCATACATTCACCCATACTTATCAAATCCGATGGTTGATGTTCCATCTCGCTCCAGCTTGACGTCTCCACCATCGATCCATGCCTTAATGTTTTATTTAAGTCTTGTATTAACCTCCGGATAGATCCAATAGTTGATCTATTATCGCGCTTCAACTCCAAATCCAACGGTAATCGCGTAATATCATGCAATTAACATGCCCGAGCCTTAATCTTCAAATTTTACGCGATAAACGTGGTTTTCGATTAACCACTTTTTCCACACGTCAGTCAAGTAACTATATCGCGTTTGTTTCACAAAACCCACTTACCATTTTTAAATTGCGTGAATACCACTCGTGGGTTATAAAACCGCTTCTATTGTTCACTTTTTTTGGTTCTGCTCAACGCCTCAAGGTTCCGCTTTCCACTAACATTCCATCGCTAACATTAATGCTTTGTTAACAATTTCATTTTAGTCTTTCAACGCGAATTTTCCTTTCACGGTTTACACATGACAAAGTGTATAACTAGACCCTCTTCCTGCATACTATACATGAAGACAATGTTTCATACAATAGCATCGACCCGTTGGCTTCATACATAAAACTTTCCATTATTAACCTCACCATTCTTCAAACTTCTCAACTATAGTTCGAACCCGGATTCTCTATTCTCAATTCTTCATTTGAATAATTGATCGCTCCAATGAATTATCCAATTCTATTCCCATATTAGAACACCATTTCACCTGCCCATATTTATTGAGATTCATCAACATTTCTAGTTCAAAGACTACGCCTTGATCTGTATTGATGCAAATCAATATGTGAACACAATTTCGATAGACAAAGAATTACTTCTCTGTTACGATTTAAGCAATGACCCCAATTACCTCCATTTTGGTATTGATTCGAACTCGCTGTTTGACCAGAATGCTGTCCATCAATTCAAATGTATTGCAGTTACTTTAAAACCCCAACTTCTTGCTTTGAACACATCTTATGGCTTAGCCCCGTAATGATCCCAGATCATATGCCTCACTCACACAGTGATTTCAAAGACCAATTTAACCTCATTGTGTCATCGATCCATTTGTGATCAACTGACTGAAATTACCCAGTGCAGTTTCATTCAATCTCATCAATAGTATATACCAACCTTACCATAGAGTTAAAATCTTGCCAATCTCATCAACCTTATATGCCAACACGACCCATTTAAAGCCCCAAATATAGAATTTCACCTCAATGGTTCTCATACAATTGCTTTTGAAATCAAAGCTCTTTCACATAGAATTTAAATCAATAATATCCATATAATACTGAATCAAATCCTTTTATATACACAACTGAATTTACTTACAAAACTTCTTCTTGTCTTGGCCAGATCTTCAAGTCAGAAGGCCCTTTTCAAAATCAATGGCCCTTCTACAACACTACTCTGTATTTCTAGATCTGCAGCTCTTTTGTTGTCTGCTTCATGTCTAATGTTCTCCTTGCCTCTCTTTTGCTATCTCTCTGCTTATTTTCTATCTCCTTTGCCATCAATGCCAATATTTCCAACAGTCTCCCCCTTTGGCATTGATGGCAATACACATCCTCTACTTGCCTTTTAGAAGACCCTTTCTTCTGTTACTTGCTTTTCCTCCCCCTTTGACATCAATGGCAACTCTTTGCACATTTCCTAGTGTGGTTTCCAAATCTTGTCCATAATACTCTGATCTTGAGGACTTGTTCCATGCACTACTCACTAGCTCTAGCTCTTTTGTGACAATATTTGTTGACTGATCTCCCCCTGGAATGATGCCTTCTTTTCTGATCTCCCCCTGGAATGATGCTTTATTTTCATGTCAGAGAGTAACATCTGCAGTCACTACTCCTAGTTTGTCTCTTAGATATTCGAATGGTTCTTTATCAAGGGGTTTTGTGAATATGTCTATTGTTTGTTCCTTTGTTGGTACATATTCCAACATTACTACTTTCTGTGCTACTTTTTCTTTGAGGAAATGGTACTTAATAGGGATGTGCTTTGTTTTTGAATGAAATACAAGATTTTTTGATATACTTATTGCACTTGTATTCTCACATTTGATTGAGATGGGATCATCCATGCTTACCTTCATGTCTTGGAGAGTTTTTTTCATCCACATTACTTGTGTGAAACATGCTGCTGCTGCTATGTATTTTTCTTTTGTTGTAGATAGAGAGATGGAAGTTTTCTTCTTGCTTAGCCATGACACCAGAATTTTTCCCAAATAAAAAGCACCTCCACTTGTGCTTTTCCTATCATCCATGCAGCTAGACCAATCTGCATCTGTATATGTAGTCAAAGTGAATTTTTTGCTTTTTGGATACCATAGCCCATACTGTGCAGTTCCTTGTAGATATCTGAATATCCTCTTGATTTCTAGTAAGTGTTTTTGTTTTGGTGCTGCTTGATATCTTGCCACAATTCCTACTGCCAACACAATGTCTGGTCTAGAGGCAGTTAGGTATAGTAGACTTCCTACCATGGATCTGTAAAGTTTTTGATCTACATCTGTTGATCCATAATTTGCACATAGTTTGCATCCAGTGATCATGGGAGTTGACACAGGTTTGCAGTCTTCCATTTTGAACCTTTTCAACATCTCTCTTAAGTATTTTTCTTGTGAGATGAATGTTCCTGTGTTCTTTTGTTGAATTTGAAGTCCTAAATAGAAGGTGAGCTCTCCAATCATAGACATCTCAAATTCTGATTTCATTTCTTCAGCAAATCCTTTTTCTAACTCATCTTTATTGCTTCCAAACATGATGTCATCTACATACACTACTACAATTAAGAGTTCATTTTAATTAGCCTTTATGTACAGATTGTTGTTTACTCCTCCTTTCTTGAAACCTTGTTTTTGCAAGTATTTTTCCAGCCTTGAATACCATGCCCAAGGAGCTTGTTTCAGCCCATATAAGGCTTTCTTTAATCTGCACACATAGTCTTGTTTATCTGTTAAGGAGAATCCTTCAGGTTGTTCCATGTAGACTTCTTCCTCTAGTTCTCCATTCAGGAAGGCAGACTTCACATCCATTTGATATACCTTGAAATCATGATAACATGCAAAGGAAAAAAACATTCTGATTGCTTCCATTCTGGCTACAGGGGAAAAGGTTTCATCATAATCAAGACCTTCAATTTGTGAATATCCCTTGCATACAAGTCTGGCTTTATTTCTGATTACCTGCCCTTGTTCATTCATCTTATTCTTGAATATCCATTTTGAGCCAATGAAATTTTTCCCAGTGGGTATTTTAACTAATTCCCAGGTATTTTTCTTCTCAATTTGGTCCAGTTCTTCATTCATAGCATTTACCCAGATTTTGTCTTTGCTGGCTTCTTCAAACTTCTTTGGCTCTATTTGAGATAGCATGGCTAGGTGTACTTCTTCTGTCTGTTCAACAAGCTGTCTTCTTGTCTGGAATCCCACACTCTTGTCCCCAATGATTTGGTCTTCTGGATGATTCTTTTGAGTGCGTCTTGAGGGACCTTTTGAGTTTAATTCAGTATCTTCTGTTGTTTGGCTCAGTTCATCATTATCTTGGTTTTCTTCTTCATTATCTTCTGGAGGATTGCTTCATCTTGTACTTCTTGTTCTATTTGGTAGATCTTCATCAAATCTTACATCAATGCTTTCCACAATTTTATGTAGTGTTTTGTTGTAGCACCTATAACCCTTTCTCTTGGATGCATATCCTAGAAAGGTTCCTTCATCTTCTCTTGCATCAAACTTCCCTAGTTTTTCATCATTATTTTTTATGAAACACTTGCTTCTAAAGACTCTAAAGTGTTTGATTGATGCTGGTTTACCATGCCATAATTCATGGGAGTATTGTCACAGTTTGGTCTTAAATGATCTTTGTTAAGAATGTGAACAACTGTGTGTACTACTTCTACCCATAAAGTTTGGGGAACGTTACTTTCTTGCATCGTTGCTCTGGCAATATGTTGTACTGACCTGTTTTGTCTCTCTGCCACTCCATTCTGTTGAGGTGTACTTGCAATTGTAAACTATTGTTTTATCCCATGCTCATTGCATAGGTATGAAAAATCATAGTTTGTGAATTCACCTCCTCTGTCTGATCTGATGCACTTTAGCTTGCATCCTATTTTATTTTCTACCAATGCCTTGAATATCTTGAATTTCTCAAGTGCTTCAGATTTATATTTGAGAAATGCTACCCACATCATTCTGGAAAAATCATCTATTATCAACATGAAATAAGATTCTCCACTAGGTGCTTTAGTTCTTGAAGGTCCACACAGGTCCATGTGTACTAGCTAAAGTGGCCTACTAGTTGATAGTTCATCTTTGGTCTTAAAAGATGTGTGGGTCTGTTTTCCCAATTGGAAAGATTTACATATGGTATTTGAAATCTTCTTTATTGCTGGCATATCTCTAACTGCTTTCTTCTTGCTCAGACTGATGATGTGGTCAAAGTTAAGGTGTCCCAATCTTCTATGCCATAACCATGATTCATCAAGTTTTCTTAGGTGGCATGCTTCATTCTCTTCTTTCACTATATAGACATTAATTTCTTTTTGAATGCCTTTGATCAAGGTCTTTCTTGTGGTGCTTGATCTTACTTCACAGCGTTTATCACACATTTGATTAACACTTAGCAGATTTTCTTTTAGCCCATCTACAAATAGTACATTTTGGGCCTTTCCTCTTCCATTATCTAGACTGACTGAGCCTTTTCCTTTGATTTTCCCTGCTTTATCATTTCCAAAAGTTACATTTCCATATTTATTTTCATCAAAGGTTATAAACTTGCTTCTATCTCCAGTCATATGCTTTGAGCATCCACTGTCCAAATACCATTGGCTTTTCTGATCTTGGGCTATTAGAGCCAGATCACACTTATTCAACTTCTTTTTCCACTACAGGAAGCTATTTTTTTGGCACCATTTCTGGGAATATGGACCACATTCTTTGAGAGGACATTGGGAAGACATATGTCTGATTTTACGACATACACATCATTTAATCATGTTTTTAGCAGAATTATGAGTACGAGTAAACTCTCCATAATTCATAAATCTCCTTAAGGTTTTGAACATCAGTATTTGTCCATATGTTCTGCACTCCTTGGCTTTATGGCCGAATTCTTTATAGTAAAAACAATACCCATAAAAACAATTAGTGTACCTGATGAAGGGTTGTCTTCTCCATTTGTTTGCTTGAGGTAGTATTTTCATTTTTTGCATCCTTTGCTAGTTGGAATCGATTCTCCTTTTATGACAATATGCAGCAATATGTCCTAGATTGTGGCAGGCATAACAAGTGACATTTTTCATATGGGGGAGGAATCTCCTTTGATAGCTTCCAAATTTTATATATTCAGGAGTGTATGAGCCTTTTTCAATTGACTCTTTATTAATTTTTGTCTTTGTCATTTGAGGTTCCTTCTTTTTTCTGTTTACTTCATTGCAGGTTGCTACTTCTGTAGGAACCTTCTGATCTGCTTCATTTTCCTTAAAAGCTTTTACAAACATGATATTCCTGTTATCTTTTTCTTTGGCTTTACTTGTTACTCCTTCATAACCTATTCCAGTTTTTATCAGTGGAGATCTTTGAGCATCTAGTATGTTATTCAACTTATCAGAGCTTGTCATTTGAGAAATGTTTATCGACAATTTCCTTTGGGTGTTTTCTAATTTCTTCCTCAAGCATACTACTTCTTCTTCCAATTTATCTTGCTTCTGAATTTTATCCTCAATTTTCTTAAGTAGAGTGTCTCCTACCTTCTTGGCTTCTTCAAGCTCTACTTTCAACTGAATGAGGTCTTCTAAATTTTGTTCTTCTCTTACATATTTGAGGAGAATGTCTTTCTATTTTCTGCACTTTAGTTTAAGTCTGTCTATTTCCTCCAGGGAACTTCTTAGCTCCCCTTCAAGATCAACTTCACCTTCTTCCTCATCTTCTAGCAGGAGTCCTTCAAGCTCTTCCTTGACCATCAATACAAATTCAAAGGTTCCCTCTTCATTGGAATATTCATCTGAGCTTTCAGATGCACTTCTGTCTTGCTGAGAATACAATGATTTTATCCTGTATCTATTCCCTTTCTGCCAGTTCTTTGATATGGTTTCTCTGTCTCTTGAGTTTGATTCTTTTTCTTCTTATCAGGACACTTAGAAGCATAGTGTCCAAATCTTCCACAGTTAAAGCATTTAAATGAAAGTTTACCTTTATACTTGCCTAAGCATCTATCTAATATTCTGATAAATTTTGTCTCTTCTTCATCAGAGCAGGAGCATGTATCTTCTTTTTCTTCTTTTTTCTTCTCTGTCTTAAAGGCTGCCTCCCTCACATTTGACTTCCTCTATGGTAGTATCATCTCATAGGCTATTAAGTTTCCAAGTAATTGTTTCATGGTCAAAGTTTTCCAATCAGCTATTTCTTCTATGGTAGAAACCTTGGGGTTAAAGCTGGATGGTAAAGATCTTAGAATATTTTGAACAATTACATATTATTTTATGGTTTCTCCTAGAGCTTTCATATTATTCACAATTTGTGCAACCCTTAAACAGAAGCTGCCAATGTCTTCATCATCATTCATTTTTATATTTTCAAACTGAGCTCTATAGACTTGAAGTTTGGCTATCTTCACCTTTTTGTCTCCCTCATGGATGTTTTCTAGTGTATCCCATATTTCTTTGGCAGTATTGTTATGCATTACTTTGATAAATTCTACCTCACATGGTCCACTTAAGAGTGCATTCATGGATTTTGCATTAGCTAAAAAGTCTTGTTTGGCATATTTCTCTGAGTCAGTCTCCTTTGTGGTATATCCCAATTCCACAACAACCAAAACTTCTATTCATAGAGACATTATGTATGTCCTCATTCTTATTTTCTAGAAGGCATAATTTGTACCAGTGAACAAAGGGGCTTTATTTTTTGAGAATCCTTCTAGACTAGCCATCCTGGGGACCTAGGATCTCCTCCCCGTTGTTAAAATAATATAGAAGGAACCTGCTTTGATACCAATTGTTTGACCCTTGGTTAAACTGAGAGGGGGGGTGAATCAGTTTAATGCAATCATGTTATTATTAAACTTTTTTTTATACTCATTCACATTGTTAGGAATCTGTAATTAGTAAGATCGGCAAAGTCCAATCATAGAAACAACATCGTTTCAACCACTTTGGGATTCTAGGATCTAGCCCTCCTGAATCCGGAGAGGGATCTCTCCAATAAGTGCAAAGATGGATTTGTCTTTGAAGCTTGGGGTAATAATATTAGGCTAGTTATGAAGGTTTGTTTTTTTTTTGGATGGTTGAGCACGATTACTATTTGAGGTGGAAAGTCCCAAATGCAAAGAGTTTCAAAGGTGAGAAGTTGCAAGCAATCAGAGTAAGCTTCGGCCAAAAAGATAGATAATTGCAGGTTTTAGTCCATTGGGCTATGGATTCATAATAGGGTTTGATTGGAACAGTAAGAGGCAAGAGTGGTCCATGGGGCAAGTCATCTATGTCTAAGGATCTCTTTGAAGTTTGATTTATGGAATGAAATGATACAATAAGAAGGAGAAATAAAAAGATGCAGAACAAGGAGCAGCCCGGGATCTGGTAAGTACTTCTAAACTAGCCAGCCTTCGACATAGACTCAAGAAAAACATAAAATTAAACTAGGATCTGGTAATTACTTTTAAACTAGCCAGCCTTTGATACACTTTCAATAGAAAACACTTTAAAACCAAGGGAAACTTGAAGGCAACCTTTGGCGTAGAAACTAGCGGGCTAGGCTCACCACAAATCCTCTCCTAACTCTGCTTTACTTGGTTACTTTGAAGACAAACACAAAGATAACAAAGAATGGCCTAAGATCTGGTAAGTACTTCTAAACTAGCCAGCTTTTAACACATTCCAAGGGAAACATTCAAACAGTTGTGGGGATAAAACCGGGACCAGGGCTCACCATATCTTCCTCAGTTCATCCTAAAAATATACTGAAAATAACATTTACGAATAACATTCAGCTAAGACAATAGGATGAGGAAACACCAACATTCCTATGCTTGAAATGAATTAAATCATTCCTAAATAACACAGTTTAGAAGAAAACATTCAGATAAATATTTTCAGTCAGAGAAGGTTACTGTTGTACAGTAGGTCCTAACTCTATGCATGTTGTTCTTTATAAGAGAAAATGGAACACAGTGAAAACAGAAACAAAATGACAAGTTACAATAAGAAAAACATCACCGTCAACATAGACTAAGATCCCATAAAACAACTTGTATTGATGCTCCAAACTAATTATAGCTTTAAGTCCAGTGCTTTAGTTTAGCAACCATCTACACATCTCAGCCTAACCTATCTATCACCAGCAGAGCTCCAAGAGCCAGTGAACATTATTTACAATCGGAAATTTAAGCTCAAGTGTATATCAAAGTTCTACAACCAACCCCTTACTAATCTTTTGCAGTAGTATATATAGAAGAATGAGGAGGTGAGATTTGATAAAAGATCTCCAATTACAATTAATATAGAATTAATGGCTTCTTGGCCCTTGGGGGGCTCAATGAAGAAACATTCATACATATCCTCTGTATTAAATGATTTACATAAAGATTTAAGTTCGGTGGGAGCTTTTGTTGACCTTTGAGGTTCTGTGTGGCGTCGAAGTAACTTTGCAGATGTTTGTCATTAATTTGCGTGCAGAATTTATCTTTTGGCTATGTTTTGAGGCAGATATTAGGTCCTGATCAATAAATTTAGCCTCTGATTGAATACTTTGATGTACAGGTGGCATTTTAGTAGCTGGGATGAATCAATTTGCCTCAGATGTGGCGGTGGAAGCACTCCTATTGATAAAACACTTAAGATCTTCTTTAAACTGTGTTTTAAATCAGGGATTAGGATTTTGATAAACATTCTTAGCTGTGATCCCCAGAAATATGTCTTTCATCCTCTGTCCTGGTTCATTTTGATCTTCGTCACTGATACTCTATGACTGTGCCTGATTCATGGATTTTCTGATATACAGGGCTATGCAAGGTTATGTAGCATCAATGCTTCATGAACGATTGATGAAAATGTGGTTTTAACACCCTGTGATGATATTATTTGGTGAATCGAAGGCAGGAGGATCGTCGCCCTCTTCTATCGAATTTTCTTCAAAAATGGCAAGAAAATCATTTAAACCCTGCAAA
The DNA here is from genome assembly GCA_034641835.2 of Pinus albicaulis. Taxonomy (NCBI): domain Eukaryota; kingdom Viridiplantae; phylum Streptophyta; class Pinopsida; order Pinales; family Pinaceae; genus Pinus; species Pinus albicaulis. Next base: position 527,930,488 of record CM076575.1, on the reverse strand, counting down.
ATACAAACAAATATTAAAAAATCCTGGATATATAGGTTTATTGCTGTAGAAGGCATGTGGAGGAAGCGTGGCCATTGGATGGAATCATCCAATGGTCAGGATTTATCGGGATAAGTCATAGAGAAGGCAGAAGAATTTTTTAAATCAGAACCGTAGATCGCAAAGAGATCGACGGTCGGGAGTGGAAAACGTTGACTGGGCGATTGAAACAGGGTGATGAAATGTGGGATGTCGATCTGCAGATCAGATCGACATCGGAGATCTATTGAATGCCGCGCCGTAGCCCGGTTAAATGTCAGGCATCGTCGGTGAGCGATAGCCGTTGGAAAGCCTACCCCAGATCGGACGGTATACGGCGATATCACACTGGGTTTGTTGCCGAACTTGAATGCGCGATTGGGGGGGGGCAGTTTTCAAATAGTGCATGGGAAACGCGTCGACCAGCGTATGGAATCGCTGCTGATAAAAAAAAAACCACCCTTGTCCCAAAGGCGGTGTGATGAATACCGCGTGGTTTTGCAATCGGTTAATGGACGGCGGGGACCACCGGGCTGATGGAATCCGCACTGTCGATCTATAGATTAGATCAATGGTGGAGATTGATTTGAATTTCGGACCGGCGAAAAAATTATGACATAATAAAAAATCAAAAAATTAACATAAACAAAGGTTTATATTAATTTACAATGCAGCTTGGCACCCGACTGTGGGGCCGGGGGTTATATGAAGGGTGAAATTACTGGGGGTTTATGCAGGAAGGGACTAAAGGCGATCGGGCGACGTGATAAGCACTTTGGAGGGTTGGCGCCAGGGTGTATGGAAGGGAGGGGTTAAAGGCTTAGCCCAAAGGGGCTTAATTCTATAATGTATGAAAAATGTGATTTTTACGGATTTCCAATGGTTTTCAAGGGAAATTGAGGGTTTCGATATAGTTTAAAAATGATTTTTAAACTATGTAAAGAGGATTTTCACAAAAGGGAGAAAAGGAATCATGAAAATAGAGAGTTTTATGGAGAAAAAGGGGAGAAAATGAAAGTTAGTTTTGGGAGAAGGGGAAAAGGGAAATGGTGCTTGCAGCAGTATTCTGGCTTGGAAATCAACAGGATTTCTAAATTCTGAAGGGAAACAGCAGTGAATTTTTGGATAGAGGAAAGGCATAAGGCCTTCAAGAGTCTTCAAGAACCAACACTTTTTAGTAATAAAATTTGTTCCTTGAAGGCTCAAAAATTCTTAGCCACCTTTTGATATAACAAATTTTATAGGTGGCTAACAATGGCTCCACTTGGGGATGGTGCCTTCTTGAAGGCATCAAGAACTTCAGACTTGCATTTTCTGGGAGGCTGACCTGTGCCACATCCATTATGTTCTCTGGGGGGCTGATTAGTTTCCTCATCCATTGGGTTCCCTTTTTTTTTGTGGATGATGTGCTCTGAAAACATATTTAGTAGCCATAAAAACAATGGATCTTCATCAATACAAACTTTCTACCTACCCAATCCTACTAATCTAAAAAAATTTCTTCATTAGAGTGCACTTGGATTGGAAAAATATTTTACAACATTTTATTCTTTTGAAAGTAGGAAATATAATCTATTTCTACTCCTTATTTCTCCATGGACCTAGATTAAACAGTTGAGCCCATATGATTCTCTACCTAATCTACTGTCTGTTGGGATTAAACTATCCAATAGACTTTATTCTCTAAATTCTACAACATAAATTGAAAAGCACTCAAGTCAGGATTGAACAATCTAACTTGATGCTGGTCTATGGCACAAGAACAAACTGCACATAGACATTATTTTGCACACAATTTAAAACAAAAAATGGAAGGCTTGAGATCGAAAATTTGAAAGCAATTCCTTCATCTTTTTAACAACTCTGTTTTGAATTTTGTTTGAGTTGTTCCTCCTTTGTTCTCTGGTTCAAATTTTGAGTTAATTAGAACCAGATTTACATGTTTTTTGACTCAGAAAATGAAACAGATTTGAGTCATCTCTTTTTGGAAACTTAGGTTTAGATTTTGATCATGTTTGAACCTTTAATTTCTATCATAAACTATCTACTGATAAGCCAAGATTAAACAGTTTGGCAAATCGATTTCACTATCCTATCAGCAGAAAATTTAAAGCTAATTAGTCAAGATTAGATAGTTTGACTAACTAGAAGTGTGTTATTCAGGAGTGGCATTTGAGCTTGCACACTTTAAGATTTGTTTCTCTTTTTTGGTATGGGGCTATACCTTTCTTATTTTCACAATCTGCCCTCTTTTCTTTCATTTCATTGTTTTTGTATTTTTTATTTTTACAACTTTGAATGCAATGGTGGATGAAATATTTATAGTGGAAAAAAGATAAAAAGGCTTTTGGAACATAACATGGATCAAGAGAAGTAATGCTTAAGCATCCTGCCATTGACAGGACCCCCAAATAGTTTTGCTCCATTCAACTCCTGCAAGAAAAATGCATTGTTGCTAGCAACTGAATGAATAGAGTAAGGGCCAAGCCATAAGTTGTCAAATTTTCCATGCTTGCCCTTCTCTTCCCTCCTTGACTCCCACTTTAAAACTTGGTCCCCAATTTTGAAATTGCTGGCCTTTGTTATTATGTCAAAAAGCTTTTTAATGCTGATCTGTTTCTGCAATGCTTTGTTATAAACTTCCTCTCTGGTTTGTTGAAGATGGATGGTCTGATTTATTCTTCTGATCATGTCATTACCTTCAGTTTGCAACTCTTGAATCAACTTCATTACTGGTACACCAAGGCTATTTGGAAAAATTGCATCATTACCATACACCAGCTGAAAAGGTGACATGCCAATGGATTTCTTCAAAGTCAATCTGTCAGCCCACAGTGCATGAACTAGCTTTGTGTGCCAAAAATTTTTGTTGTCTTCCAACAGTTTCTTGATTATGTTCACTAAAATTTTGTTTGAGGATTCTTCAAGTCCATTACCTTGAGGGTAATACGCCATGGAATTCCCCAATGTTATCTAATATCTGTGACAGAAATCAACCATCTTGTTTGATCTGAATGTTGTTGCATTATCAGTGATAATCTTAGTAGGACAGCCAAATCTGGAGAGAACGTTAGTCTCCATAAATTTTATGATAACTGAATCATTGGCCTGCCTGCAAGGTATGGCTTCTATCCACTTAGTGAAATAGTCTGTGGCAGTGAGAATCCATCTATGCTGGGCAGAAGATGGGGGATGAATTTATCCTATGAATTCAAGTCCCCACTGTTGAAATGGGGCTTCGACGGTGATTGGATACAGAGGCAGGGGTAGCAGTTTTCTTTTGCCTTCAAAAAGTTGACATTTGTGACAGGTTATGATAATATTGTGCACATCATGGAAAAGAGTAGGCCAATAGAAACTAGCCCTCAAGATTTTGTTGGCTATTGTCTTCCAGTATAAATGACCTCCACACTCTCCTTCATGGAACTAGTATTTAACTTTTTCTGCATCAAACTCAAGAAAAAATTTAAGCAATACACCACTTGCATTTTTCCAATAAAGACATTTTTCAATAATGCAATAGTTTACAACTTTCAATTTGAGGAATCCTACCTTTGTTTTTGTCAAACAAGGAGGTGTATTGAATTTAAGAAAAACATAAATAATATCAGCATACCAAGGAGAATTCATAAAATGATCTTCAACAATAGGAGTTGAGAATCCTTCTTGGTCATCCAAAGCATCAATCATATTAATATCAAGAACTTCAAAATTGGATTCATCCATTAATCTAGCTAGACATTGGCCTTTGATGAGTTTAGTGGGTTTTATCTCTAAATCGTATTCAAGGATAACATCAATCCACTTACCTCTCTTACCATCTGGGTCCTGTGTTAGAATGTCTTTAACAACTGAGTTTGGGACAAAGGCAATGATGTGTGAGTGAAGGATGTACACTCTAAAGTCTTTCAAAGCTTTAACCAAAGCAAAAGCTTGCTTTTCAGCAATGTTGCTGAGAGATCTCAGCTCTGCCTTGCTGAAAAGAGTGCAATGGGTGGCTCAATCATACGATTTTTCTGTAAAAGGACAACAACTATGGTATGTTTTGATGAAAATGAAAAAATATAAAAATCTTTTGAAAAATAAGGACTTATTAGAACCGATGTTTTGGTTAACGCTTGTTTCTCCAGCTCAAAAGAGTTATTTGCTTCCAAGGTCCATTTTACCCCTTGCTACTTCTTCAACATGTTTGTGATATTAAGAACTCAGCAGATTAAAATATTAAAATTAATCTAATGAAAAATTTATCTGGTGTTGAGATGAAGTTTTGTTTGACACTAAAATCTCTTTGGATTCTCTTTTATATCTGAAATAGCATTTTATTGATTTGTCTCTTGGGTGATAACATTATATGCAGGGTTAAGATAGCTAGCTTTGTTTCTCAAAGTGTTCAATGCTCCAGGCCTCTTTGTGTTTTTGCTGGGCGACATAATGGGTATAACGTGAAGACCAGTTTGCAGAAGTTTTATGTAGCAGCTCGAATTGCAGCTTAAGCGCTGAGCTGAGGAACGCTGCGTCTGTCGTGTCATGGTGTATCAGGACCTCATTAGCTATTAGACCAACTGAATCTCTTGTTGGATAATAATGTCATTAAAATTTCTCTCATTACTTTTGTGGTGTGATATGGTCCATCTTAGGTAAAGGGTAGTTGTCTTTTAATGAAGCTTTGTTTAAGTCTCTAAAGTCTATACAAAGCCTAATTTCTCCATTTTTCTTCCTAACAGACACCAGATTAGACACCCACTCAGAATATCTAATAGGGACAATAATACCAGCATCGTACATTTTCATGATCTCCTTCTGAACCAAAAGAAACTGAACAGGGTTTATTTTGTGCAGTTTCTGTTTGAATGTTTTTTGGTTTTCTTTAAGGGGAATTTTTTGCTGTATTATTTCAGTGTCATAGGATTTAAGATCTTCGTAACTCCATGCAAAAACATCAGAAAAATATTTAAACAGCTCTATGTATCTGAGTTTAATGTGAGCTGGTAAAGTCTTAGACAATTTAATCAATTTTGGTTTTTTCTCACTACTTATATTGCACTCCTCCACTTCAGTCTCTACAGGTTCCATTTTTGGCTTTTTGGCCACATCGTTAATATCAAACAACTCTTCTAAAGGCGCTCGACCACTTGGCAAACTTTCATCTTTAGAGTGCAGAGTTTCTAACTCCTCTGTTCCTAACTCTGCAGTCGTTTCATTTTTGTTTTTCAATTTTCTATTCAGAAGATTAATGTTGACAAGCTCAGGAGACAGCTCTTCTTCACCAAGAAATTTTTCTTCACTGCAGTCTGTATCATAATCTGAGTCCGAACCGTTTAGTTCGAATTCATTTCTGAATTGCATGAATTCTTCTATTTGTTTGTCATTGTCAAACACCTGCCAATAATTTTCATTATCAGGCACATCTGGTCTAAATTTGATCTGAGTTGTGTAGTATTTGGTGTCATATGGCATTAAGCATGTCCTAGCTACAAAGGCTAAATTGTGGGCAGCAATATTTTTTTTTCTTGGGACAAAATTCAATTTGGGCTCCTCGAATATTTTCGAAAGGTCCATGAAATCGTTTCAGTAGGTTCTAAGTCTGGGATGATTTGCGTTATATTCCCCATTGACTTGCCTAATGACTAACTCTGAATCCCCATACACATTAATTCTTCTGGCTCCTAACTTTTTCAATAAATGTAAGCCGAAGAGAAGGGATTCATATTCTGCTATGTTATTGGAACACTGAAAGTTTAATTTACATGAAATTTTTTCTGTGTGGTTATTTTCAGTGTTGGAAATCCAGATCCCTGCACCGGTGTTAGTTCTAGTGCAAGATCCATCAAAATACATACTCCACAGAGGACTAGTTTTAATTTCATCTGTTTGGTGAATGTCCTCTTTAACTATTGTGCTTTCTGATTATTCTTGAGTATTAGCACTTAGTTGAATTTGTTTCATTTCCTCAGACATATTATTGGGTTGAGGACCACTTTCTTGACTCACAATGTTTAAAACATTCAAAATTTGGGTCTTATATACATGTTGGGCAGCTAACTCAGTCAAGGGAACAGAGATTTTGATCTTTGAAATTTCTTGCTCAAGGCTGAAAGGGATTTGGTTCTTTGAAGAACTTGTTTCAGCCTTATTTGCGGTCATTCTATCAGCAATATCAGCCTGCTGATTTGTTTTATTTACACTTGAAAAAAAAAATTTCACAGGAGTACTGGTTGAAGTATTAGTACTACTAATGTCTGCACTCTGTTTTTCATTGTTTTGAGTGCCTTTCTGTTTATCATCACCAGAATTTACAATCACTGTTTTATCCTTTTGTTTGATAACTTTAGGCTTGATTACAGTGCTATTTTGTAAAGGTTTGGCAGAGGTTTTGTCGTTGGGGGTTTGTTGGCTGGTTTTGCTTCTAAGGTTATATTCCTTTTGAGGTTCTATGATGACATTTTCCATGTCTCGATAATAATTTTCATCATCATCTCTTCTGTCATCATATGGTGTGTATAGACCTTGTTTTTTATCATAATGAATATAAAAGTCATCATCTTCTACCCCAAACATGTTGACATCATATTCCTCTGTTATCTCATCCATTTCCTCAACCTCACTCACATAATTTTAATGAAAGGGAGGAGCGATCTGTTGATCATCTTCCCTAGGTCTGTTTGGAGGTTGGCTTCTTTTAAAATTCTGATTCTGGTTCTGATTTCTATTTTGAGGAGCATTTTGGTTTTAGCTTGCTTGTGCTCTCTTAATTATGCTCATCTCTTTCATCATCTCCTCCATCATTTTCTCCATCTTTGAGTTGGAAGTAAAAGGTGAGCATTCCTCTCTAAAGGACGCTCTCTTTTCATCTTTCATTCTTGCTCTCTTTTCCATTAAGTTGACCTCCACAGAAAGAGCGCCTCTTTGCATATCTTCAATAGTTGAAAAATCTCTCTCTCTTAGTTGATAGGCCATCTAAGGGTCAAACCCTTCAGGAAACTTGTTTAAAGCTGAGCCTTATGGAGGTTTTAGTTCTGGGGAAAGTGCATTATACACACTGTTGAATCTAGTACAATAATCTTGTACACTTTCCCTAGTGTTTCTATGGAGGTTCTTGTAATCAGAAAGGACTTGGAGAGGATTCTTCTTCACTTCCCATTTTCTTAAGAAATTTTGATGGAAAGCTTGGAGATCATTGATACTATGGGGGGTTAAGCCTTTAAACCATTTTCTTACTTCTCCCCCTAAGCTCTGAGAAAACAATCTAAGCTTGACAGAATCATCATCAATTTCATTTCTGTCAAAGTAGTCATTCATTTTATCCACATGTTGTGATGCATTTGTAGCATTGCTAGCATCATATAATGGAATTTTGGACTGATAGTCCTATGGAAGATTGACTAATGGTGCAGGAAGGACTAAGGGAGCATACCATGTTGCCATGATATGTGGTGGGGGTGGATTTACAAGAGGTGGATTAACAAAAGGGAAAATGGGCTGAAGTGGAGTGGTTCAAATAGTGGATATATGATGAGAAAAAGTGGATGGACCAGGAATAAATTGTTGAGCTGATCTTGGATGAGAGACACCTACGATGTGAAGGAAATGTAAATCAGGAGGTGTTGTTTCTCTATTTCCAGGAGGTTCACTTATTTCAGGAGATGAAAGTGAAGACTCAGAATCTAACTAATCTAAATCATCAAGAGACCTAGTTCTAAAGGGATTTACTAAGTCAACTTGTGATTGTTTTAGAGCTGAAATATTTTCAGGAACTGAATTAGCTCTCAAGGGTGGTCTGAAAACAATTGAAAATTTAATCCTAGGAGACTTCCTAAGGATACTTTCTGGGTTATCAACTAACTCAGGTGGATCAGGGTCAAGATAGGCTCTAGTGTGAATCTTTTGAGGAGCCACTATGCTGTGTTTTTCAGACCCAAATAAACAAAAAAAGTTCAACTAGGTATGACAGTCTTTGAGAGGTTAACTAATCTATTTATAGAAATTTCAATCCTACGGTCCTCTAACTGAGTTTGAATAATGTTAGAATGTTGAGGGCTCTTCCTAGTGGAGTCTTAAGGTCTGCCAAGGATTGTGGAGTCACCAAGTGGAAGTTTTTAGCTCTTTTCAGAGGTAAAAGGTTTTATGGTCCACCACCATGTTTATTGGATACGAATCTGAAATATTTTTGTGTTTTCTGAGTTATTTTTCAGTTGTGTGGTTACTAAGAATATTCTAACTCTGTTTCAAAACTTAGCTACGGTTATGAGACAAAGACAATCTATTCTCATGGCCAAGCCAACTGATTCTTCAAGGTTTAGATAAAGTCTTAGGAGAATCCTAGGGTTTACCTAGTTTGTCACTGATTCAAACAAGTTTTACCATGATTACCTTTCTTTGGTAGTGCTTGAAAAAGGTTGGTTTTTACTCTTAAAGTTTTATAAAAATGAAAATGATTCTGGGTTCGAGTCCCCAGCGGAGTCGCCAGAAATGTTAGCTCCCTATAATCAGAAAGATTGGCAAAGTCTGATCTCAGGGAGAAACATCATTTCAACCACTTTGGGATTCTAGGATCTAGCCAACCTAAATCCGGAGAGGGATCTCTCCAATAATTGCAAATATGGATTTGTCTTTGAAGCTTGGGGTAATAATATTAGGCTAGTTATGAAGTCCAAGAGTTTGTTTGTTTTTTGGATGGTTGAGCATGATTACTGTTTGAGGCGGAAAGTCCCAAATGCAAAGAGTTTCAAAGGTGAGAAGTTGCAAGAAATAAGAGTAAGCTTCGGCCAAAAATATAGATAATTGTAGGTTTTAGTCCATTGGGCTATGGAGTCATAATAGGGTTTAATTGGAATAGCAAGAGGCAAGAGTGGTCCATGGGGCAAGTCATATATGTCTAAGGATCTCTTTGAAGTTTGATTTATGGAATGAAATGATACAATAGGAAGGATAAATAAACAGATGCAGAACAAGGAGTAGCCCAGGATCTGGTAAGTACTTCTAAACTAGCCAGCCTTTGACATAGACTCAAGACAAACATAAAAGTAAACTAGGATTTGGTAAGTACTTTTAAACTAGCGAGCCTTTGATACACTTTCAATAGAAAACACTTTAAAACCAAGGGAAACTGGAAGGCAACCTTTGGAGTAGAAACTAGCGGGCTAGGCTCACCACAAATACTCTCCTAGCTCTGCTTTACTTGGTTACTTTCAAGACAAACACAAAGATAACAAAGAATGGCCTAAGATCTAGTAAGTACTTCTAAACTAGCCAACTTTTAACACATTCCAAGGGAAACATTTAAACAGTTGTGGGGATAAAACTGGGACCAGGGCTCACCATATCTTCCTTAGTTCATCTTCACTAGACATATACTAAAAATAAAATTTAAGACTAAAATTCAGCTAAGACAATAGGACGAGGGAACGCCAACATTCCTATGCTTGAAATGAATTAAATCATTCCTAAATGACACGGTTTGGAAGAAAAAATTCAGATAAATATTTTTAGTAAGAGAAGGTTACTGCTGTATAGTAGGTCCTAACTCTATGCATGTTGTTCTTTATAAGAGAAAATGGAATACAGTGAAAACAGAAACAAAATGACAAGTTACAATAAGAAAAACATCACCGTCAACATAGACCAGGATCCCATAAATCAGCTTGTATTGATGCTCCAAACCAATTACAACTTTAAATCCAGTGCTTTAGTTTAGCAACCATATACACATGTCAGCCTAACCTATCTATCACCAGCAGAGCTCCAAGAGCCAGTGAACACTATTTATAATCAGAAATTTAAGCTCAAGTGTATATCAAAGTTCTACAACCAACCCCTTACTCATCTTCTGCAGTAGTATATATAGAAGAATGAGGAGGTGAGATCTGATAAAATATCTCCAATTGCAATTAATACAGACTTAATGGCTTCTTGGCCCTTGGGGGGCTCAATGAAGAAACTTTCATACATATCCTCTGTATTAAATGATCTACATAAAGATTTAAGCTCGGTGGGAGATTTTGTTGACCTTTGAGGCTCTGTGTGGCGTCGAAGTAAATCTGCAGGTGTTTTTCATTAATTTGCGTGCAGAATTTATCTTTTGGTTGTGTTGTGAGGCAGATATCGGGTCCTGATCAATAAATTTAGCCTCTGATTGAATACTTCAAGGTATAAGTGGCATTTTAGTAGCTGGGAGGAATCAATTTTCCTCAGATGTGGCGGTGGAAGCGCTCCTGTTGATAAAACACTTAAGATCTTCTTTAAACTGTGTTTTAAATCGGGGATTAGGCTTTTGATAAATATTCTTAGCCGTGATCCCTGGAAATATGTCTTTCATCCTCTGTCCTGGTTCATTTTGATCTTCGTCATTGATACTCTTTGACTGTGCTCGATTCATGGTTTTTATGATATACATGACTGCGCAGGGTTATGTAGCATCAATGCTTCATGAACGATTGATGAAAATGTGGTTTTAACACCCTGTGATGATTTTCTTTGGTGAATCGAAGGAAGGAGGATCGTCACCCTCTTCTTTTTAATTTTCTTCAAAAATGGCGAGAAAATCATTTAAACCCTGCAAAATACAAACAAATATTAAAAAATCCTGCATATATAGGTTTATTGCTGCAGAAGGAATGTGGAGGAAGCGTGGGCATTGGATGGCATCATCCAACAATCAGGATTTATCAGGAGAAGTCATAGAGAAGGCGGAAGAATTTGTTAAATCAGAACCATCGATCGTGCAGAGATCGATGGTCGGGAGTGGAAATGGGAAGTCAAAGTGGAAAACGTTGACTGGGCGATTGAAAAAGGGGATGAAATGTGGGCCATCGATCTACAGATCAGATCAATGGTGGAGATCTATTGAATGCTGCGCCGTAGCCCAGTTAACTTTCGGGCATCTTCGGTGAGCGATATCCGTTGGATAGCCCGCCCCAGATCAGACGTTATATAGCGATATCGCGTCGGGTTTGTTGCCAAAATTTAATGCACGATGGGGGGAGGTTTTCAAATAGTACATGGGACATGCGTCGGCCAGCGTATGGAATCGTTGCCAATCGGGAAAAAACCACCCTTGCCCCAAAGGCGGTGCGATGAATACCGCACGGTTTTGCAATCGGTTAATGGACGGCGGGGAGCACCGGGTTGATGGACTTTGCACCGTCGATCTGCAGATCAGATCAACGGTGGAGATTGATTTGAATTTTGGACCGGCAGAAAAATTATGACATAATAAAAAATAGAAAAATTAACATAACCAAAGGTTTATATTAATTTACGATGCGGCTTGGCACCCAACTGTGGGGCCGGGGGTTATATGAAGGGTGAAATGACCGGGGGTTTATGCAGGAAGGGACTAAAGGCGATCGGGCGATGTGATAAGTGCTTTGGAGGGCTGGCACCAGGGTGGATGGAAGGGATGGGTTTAAGACTTAGCCCAAGGGGGCTTAAGTCTATAATGTATGAAAAATGTGATTTTTACGGATTTCCAATGGTTTTCAAGGGAAATTGAGGGTTTTGATATAGTTTAAAAATGATTTTTAAACTATGTAAAGAGGATTTTCATGAAAGGGAGAAAAGGAATCATGAAAATAGAGGAGTTTTATGGAGAAAAAGGGGAGCAAATGAAAGTTAGTTTTGGGAGAAGGGGAAAAGGGAAATGGTTCTTGTAGCAGTATTCTGGCTTGGAAATCAGCAGGATTTCTGAATTCTGAAGGGAAACAATTGTGAAGTTTTGGACAGAGGAAAGGCATGAGGCCTTCAAGATTCTTCAAGAGCCAACACTTTTCAGTAATAAAATTTGTTCCTTGAAGGCTCAAAAAGTCTTAGCTACCTTTTCATATAACAAATTTTATAGGTGGCTAACACACATCATCATTTTATGATCAACTTAATATACAATGGAACAACAATCTTAAAAAATGAGCAGCAGGTATTAAGTAGAATAAATACAGAGTATCACCACATAATCATCATGCATATAGAAAACAGATAGAAGTGGAAACCCATAAGGGAGAAAACCACATCTTATTACTGTTGTGATGCAAAGGAAAGCTCCAACTCCCTCTCACCACTGATTTTCTATAGGCACCAACCTACAAGAGGCTCCTACCTCAATTCTGCAAGCTAAAACTTGCAAGGAAGCTCCAACTCCCATCTATTTTCTGCAGGCTACAACCTACAGGAGGCTCCTACCTCAGCCAGCTACAAATGACATCTATCAAGCTACAACTTGACATGGAAGCACCAAATTCCTCACTCTTTCAAAAACACATGCTGATTTACCTAGATATCAAATCTGTTCCGTTCCTTTTCACTGTTGTCCACTAGCCTTCATATCTGCCTTATATCATCTCTGAGTCTTCACAGCTTCTCTATCTGCTCCTCCTTCTTCTTTCCCTCTCTTCCTCAATTCTCCATTCTCTAACCTCTCTATGCATATCTATGTGATATCATTTATACAGTTTACCTCATGATTGTTTGTATTCTACAGGGAATTTGAAGTGAACAACCATGACTCTTTGACTTCTGCCTTCTCATTTATTTGTCCATATCATTCAGAAAAAATATAACAATATGTACAAATTTCAATATTATAGTGGAGTTTTGTTTTCCTACGGAGAGTTTCCTTTACATCACAAACAATATAAAGTCAATTAAAACTTTACATTTACATTTGCATCTAATATATCTCATTCAACCCTTTCAGTTCTTGGCTCACTATGTGCTTGTATTTTCTGCTACTGTAGTGTAACAAACCCAAATTTTCATTCATGTGCATTTCAAATTTAGATTCTACAAATCTGAATACCTTCCCAGCACACCTCTTCAAATCTGCAATCTCTATTCACTGCGATAGTGTATCTGCTACATATATAACTGCTTTACAATTTTAGCCCCAAATAATTTTAAAGTCTCCTGCATATTAAAATGCATGCAAATTCCTGAATATATAAACCTCACCTTCACCTCATGGGTTTTAAACCATCATTTGAGCTTTAAACAAAGCTCAATATATCATAAACCCAAAGCTTATATTTCGCATATAACAATAATACGTCCAACATACAATTTCATTTATACATGGTTCGACTTTATCATCAACCATTTAATATATATATATATATATATATATATATATATATATATATATATATATATATATATATATATATATATATATCAACATAGATATATACTCCCCAACCAAATGTTAAGAAGCATTCAATAAACCTTGGACTTTATATGAAGACCCAATATACATTAAGATTTGTTTGGGTCCCACAACTTTATTCACCCTTGGACTTCGTCACAACTCAATATGATAACAATAATCACAATTTACCATTTACATATATGCTTACGGCCTATTGTTACACATCCAACATAATATTTAATCATATATAATGTCTTCAATCCAATGTTATGAAACCTTTATAACAAACATTGACCATTGCCCTCACCATCGAATGTCACCAGTACTTATATTAATTGGAATCCTTAGGCCCACAGCATATATTAACTCACACATAATCAACGCTCCAATGTGCTCACCATCCATCAATACGCCTTGCCATATTAACTCTCTAACCTTGGGTTTAAACCCCAAATAAAACAACTTTATAGGCGGAAGCATATCCTTTCTTCAATCTGAATTTTAAACCATATGTTGGAGACCCCTTTTATAACTTATCGAATAAATATTCAATATTGCGTAAAATGTATATGCGCACCCAACTTTGCAAGTAAATCTGAAGGCTAGCCCATATATCCGTAATGGTTCATATTTTATCAATCATCATAGCCTTATCAATTCGAAAGCAAAATAACATTACCATATATTTTCCCATACTTATCAAATCCGATGGTTGATGTTCCATCTCACTCCAGCTCGACGTCTCCACCATCGATCGACGCCTTAATGTTTTATTTAAGTCCTGTATTAACCTCTGAGTAGATCCAACGGTTGATCTATTATCGCGCTTCAACCCCAAATCTGATAGTAATAGCGTAATATTGCGCAATTAACATGCTCGAGCTTTAATCTTCAAATTTTACGCGATAAAAGTGGCTTTCGATTAACCACTTTTTCCACGCATCAATCAAGTAACTATATCACGTTTTTTTTTCACAAAACCCACTTACCATTTTTAAATTGCGTGAATACCACTCGTGGCTTATAAAACCGCTTCTACTGTTCACTTGTTCCGGTTCCGCTTAACGCCTCAAGGTTCCGCTTTCCACTAACGTTCCATTGCTAACATTAGCGCTTTGTTCACAATTTTGTTTCAGTCTTTCAACACGAATTCTCCTTTCACAGTTTACACACGACAAAGTGTATAACTAGACCCTCTTCCTGCATACTATACATGAAGACAGTGTTACATACAATAGCATCGACCCGTCGGCTTTATACACAAAACCTTCCATTATTAACCTCACCAGTCTTCAAACTTCTCAACTATAGTTCGACCCTGGATTCTCTGTTCTCAATTCTTCATTTGAATAATTGATTTCTCCAATGAATTATCCAATTCTAATCCTGTATCGGAACACCATTTCACCTGCCTAGATTTATTGAGATTCATCGTCATTTCTGGTTTAAAGACCATGCCTTGATCTATATTGATGCAAATCAATATGTGAACACAATTTCGATGGACAGATTATTACTCCTCTGTTATGGTTTAAGCAATGACCGCAATTACCTCCATTTTGGTATTGATTCGAACTCACTGTTTGACCAGAATACTACCCATCAACTCAAATGTATTGTAGTTACTTTAAAACCCCAAATGCTTGCTTGGAACACATCTTATGCCTTAACCCTGTAATGATCCCAGATCATATGCCTCACTCACACAGTGATTTCAAAGCCCAATTTAACCTCACTGTGTCATCGATCCATTTATGATCAAATGACTGAAATTACCCAGTGCAGTTTCATTCAATCTCATCAACAGTATATGCCAACCTTACCACAGAGTTAAAATCTTGCTAATCTCATCAACCTTATATGCCAACAGGACCCATTTAAAACCCCAATTATGGAATTTCACCTCACTGATTCTCATACAATTGCTTTTGAAATAAAATATCTTTCACATAGAATTTAAATCAACAATATCCATATAATACTGAACCAAATCCTTTTATATACACAACTGAATTTACTTAAAAAACTTCTTCTTGTCTTGGCCAAATCTTCAAGTCAGATGGCCCTTTTCAAAATCAATGGCCCTTCTACAACACTACTCTGTCTTTCCAGATCTGCAGCTCTTTTTCTCTCTGCTTCATGTCTAATGTTTTCCTTGCCTCTCTTTTTCTATCTCTCTGCTTCTTTGTTGTCTCCTTTACCATCAATGACAATATTTCCAACAACTATCCGATTCATTCAACATTATTACCTTTTTCTTCTTGATATGTCCTTCTATCTCGAGAGTTTGAGGAGTGTTAATTCCTACCAATGCATTATAGGATATGGCTGGACTCATTTTTTCTTTCTCCAGGGTTGGTTCTGGGTGTATATCCTCTTCTTTTGAAGTTTCTTGTTCATTTTCTTCCTCCTCTTCACAATCTATGTAAAATAATTTCTTCTCAGCACACTTATGACCTTTAGTGTATTTTCTATCACAACTGTAGCAAAGCACTTTTATTTTTTTTCTTCCAATTGTTGTGGTGTCAACCCTGTAGGTTTTGGAAGTCTAGGAGTAGCAACACTTCCATATTTATAGATGTGAGTGGCAAGCTTCCTTGTCACCATAATTTTACATTCAATTTTTCTTGCCAACCTGAATGTCTTCTCCAATGAATCACATTCCCAAAGGAAAACCTCATGTTGGATGTTATCCTTTAAAGTCCCTATAAATACATCAATCATGTGTTCCTCTCTAAGAATATCAACTACCCTTATATTCAATTTTGGGACGTCCTCAATGTGCTCCACCACTGAACCCTTTTGTTTGAGATTTATCAATTTGTTAAAGAAGGTGTTGATCTTTGTATCCTCATAATGTTCTATCATTTCCTCCATAAAAATTGACCAAGCAACAATTTTTCTATGGGAGAAAAGCCATCAACACCATACAAATGTATTTTGTTCTAAATATAAAGTTGCAAGGCGTACCTTTTGTATGTTTTGCATATTATTGAGATCAAAATATTGCTCCATCTATAGTATCCATGTTACGAGATCCTTGCCATAAAAATTCCTCATATCTATTATCAATATTTGGAATATGGTGGGTCTTCAATCCAAAATTAGAGTTTATGAAATCATGATTAACATTTATTTTTTTCTAATCGTGAGTTTCCTCTACTATATTTTCGCCATTAGGAACCATTTCTTGTATCAACTTTGTCAAACCTTCCTTCAAACCTTCCATGTTTTCTTTTATATCATTCTTCATGTCTTCCATTTTTTTCTTCCATGTCTTCCATGTCATTCTTCAAACCATCCACCTTAGCTTCCATGTCTTTCTTCAAAACTTCCATCTATTTTTGTTGCTCTTCGCGAGAGCGAAATTTGGTGAACTTGCTCTTGTAACTTTGATATATCATGTTGCACTTCTTCCTCTTCATGAGTCATAGTAGAGTATTTTGAAGCCTTAATGTGTGTTGAATTATTTTTAGGGGGAATTTTATAACCCAATACAGATATCTATGCTTCAATATTCCCTTGGAATCTCTTCAAACTGATTTTTCAAGCAAGACTTATGCAATTTGAAAAACAAAATACACACATTTTTCTTCCTTTTGAGGAGCTCCATATTGAAACTTAATTATATTTGAAATTTCATATCTTAAATATCTGAATTTTGGTCCTGGAGTAGCCCTCTAAATCGTCTTTCGAATGCCACAGGTCTGACTTGATTTGGATTCTTCAAGGCAAATTTATGCCCAATATCCCACAATGACCTAATTATGGACTGGTTCAATAGAGTGAACTTGTACTGTGTGCCATGTGTCACTGTTTCCTCCTTCAGCTCTGACATTGATACATGAGAAAATAAAGTTTGTGTAAGTTCGACCACATTTTACAAAATTCCAATCTGATGCTCAGAGAGAGAGTTATGACAATTTTTCCAAGGTCACCTCTTTTAGATGAAATTCAAGAGCCTACAAAAACCCTAAATTCCATAGATCATATCTCAAAAAAATTTGGAAAAAAAGATCTAAAATTTTTACACCAAGTTCCTCGGGATTTTTTCAAAATGGGTTTTTATTTTTAGTTCCTGAACCATTGTATAAAAAAAGTTATAGTGACAATTCCACGATGACTTGTTTGAAGAATCGAAACCCTAGAATCCAAAGCTCTGATACCAAATGTTATGAAACCAACTCCAAAAATAGAAGAAAAGAGAGATCAGTGCCTTATAAATAAGGCACTTCGAGTGGGAAACCTCCTTTAAATTACATAAATGAACAATTCTTGGATGATACAAATGACAAAACCTCATTTCTATATATAGGAGTCCATGGGGTAACAATATAATCCTAGCCGACCTAACAATAATAATGTAAGGGCACAATAATAACAATATGGGGGTTACAGGGGTACATTAATAACAATAAGGGGGCTACACTAACAACAATAAGGGACTACACTAGTAATATAGGGGCCTAACATAGGTATAGGCAAAACATAAACTATCATCCTCTCCTTAAAGTTTAGAAATCCTTGAGAGAGAATTTTCCTTCATGAGTGAGTTTCTTGTAGCATTTACAGGAGTTTCTTGTAGTGCTACAAAAATCCTATAGCTGCTGGATTTGCCTGTAGCAATTATAGTTAGGTGAAAAATAATTTTTTTGCCTATCTGAGGGGTGTAATGAATCAATGAGTGTATGCTAGAGTGCTTCATGGAGTGTGTAAGTAGAGGAGAGAGAGAAGAGAGGAGGAAATCCACCTTTGATCAACAAAATTTTTCGTTTCTCTTTCTTGTAGAAAAATATGTTCTTGCCTGTAGCAGCCCTATTTCTCCCGTAGCAATTCTATTTCGCATGCCAAGAGGTGGTGGGTCCACCTTTTATTTTATTTTTCTTTTTTCAAAATTTTCTTTCTTTTTTTTCAATTTTTTTTCTCTTTTTTTCATTGCATGCAAAATAAACTCAGAGTTCTTTTTATGTTAACTAAGTTCGCCCTCAATTTCCCCTTGGAACTCTTTGTCTTCCATCACAACCAACTACTTCCTACCCAATTTCCCAAGTCCTCTTCACTTTTGTCTTGTTCCTCTCCCACATGTGGATGTGTCTTGGTGGAAAGGTGAAGCTAACTACTAGATAAGGACGAGGTTGCTTTGCTACTGATTTTGGCTTTAAAAAACTTTCCTTCTCACACTTTTAATGTTTCTTTAGCCAGAATAGATTCGAAGAAAGGTTTATATGATTGCATACCTGAGCCTTACCCTTGATTTAATTTTGCAGGTGATATTAAAGTTGCTGATTGATTGTTGAAGCTATCTTTGGTGGTTTTCAAGTTGCTATTGAAGCTACATGTGATAATGTGTTGGAGGTCTTATTGTTGATAGCATTGAATCTAGAGGTATTTTAGGGTTTCTTTTCTTGTTGTTGTTGTTGCTTCACATCCCTTACTTAAATTTTTCTTATGATATGTTCATGATGTGAGTGATGTAGTTGATGATTTTGTTTCTGTACAAGTCTTCTTGAAGCTGAGTTTTGATGTGACTGTACAGGCTGCTCAAGACAACCCTCTTGTAGCAGACTTGATTTGGGAATATCTCTCAAATGGAAAATCATAGTGACCTGATTTTTTTTTAGCATACTACTATCATCATTATGCACTTACCCATAAAAAATCGTGTCCATTGGATGTACGAATCATGAGAAAAATAAAAAATGGTTTTAGGTGATGGAGGTTGATTTCTCACAAAATGTGCACGAAAAAATGTTGAAATTATTTCAAAATGTTACCATCATATATATGCACCTCCCTTTGAAGCAGCTCGGAAAATGGATGCACGGTTTTTGAGATATAACAAAAACAATTTTATGCTAAAAACTATTTGAGGACAACCCCCTTGTAGCAGACTTGTTTTAGGCATAGCTCTCAAATAGTAAATAAAATTGACCTGAATTTTTTGATAATATTAATAGCATCCTTATGCACCTCCCCATAAAAACTATCAGCCATTGGATGCAAAAATCACGAGAAAAGTAAAAAATAGTTGTAGGTGATGGAGGTCGATTTCTCACAAACCATGCACCAGAATGTGCTGAAATTTCATGAGCATGTTACCATAATATATATGCATCTCCACATGAAAGAAGTCAAAAAAATGGATGGATGGTTTTCATGATATGATAAAAACAATTTTCTTCTCAAAACTAGGAGTTCCTTGTAGCAAAACAGGGTTTCCTGTAACATTTTACGACAACAAGGATAAATGAATGAAAAAAGATTAGAAATGATGGGTGGATGTTGGAAATGGATGAGGGTGATGGATTGACATGACCTAGGTCCTTTTGGAGAATCTGAGAAAAGGATTAGGAAGTCCAAGTTTGAATTCCTTTGACTAGGGTTTTGACCAACTTTTTCTTTTGGTGTCAATTTGTTTTTTTGCTACTTGAAAAGGTTGGAGAGCGCCTGCATTCATTAGAGAGAGATAGATGGAGCAAATAATTTTTTTTCCTTTTCATTTTTTCACTTTTTCCTTCTTTTTTCTTTAGGCCTACTAGCTGCCTCAATGATATTTTCAACTAGTAGGTTTGCCTAGGTGCCTCAAAGGAGGTTTTCACCTAGGATCTTTTATTTTTCTCTTATTTTATCTTTTTTCCAACCCGTTCGCTGCCTCATGGAGGTTTTCAATCAGTGAGCCAATCTCAAGCGCCTCAAAAGAGGCTTTCACCTTGAGATTTTATTCTTTCTCCTTTTTCTCTTTTTCCATTTTTATTTTTTCTAACCTACTCTACTCGAAAAAACAAAATCTCTTTCAAGTATAGGAATACTTCCAATGGAGCCATGTGCACATCAATATGATAGATAAAATCATGCGTACACTTGAAATACATGCTTTGATATGTACCCTAATATGAGGGACCAACTTCTTTGACTAATATTGTAACAAGTACTATTGAAGAAGAGTGTGTTGTTGCAATTTTATGACTGTATGGAACAATATTTCAATATGGTTGTGATACCCCTAGTCCACTTGCTGATTTGGATCATCTTGGATGTCCTCTTCTACCATGACATTCAAATCTTCCTCCTTTTTTTTAATGTTCTCTTGAACAAATGGAGGAAATGATGGTAAAAATGAGGGAACTTTCTCAATATTTGATTATGATGTATCCTCTTCATCAAGTGTAGCCCATGATTCTTTTATCTCCTCATTTGAATCTTCTTCTTTTGGATGTTGTCCTTTAATGACATCAAGAAAATCTCTTTTTTTAATATACCTTTCTTGAGCTAAAATGCATACCATTCAAATAAAGTGGATATGTTTGGTAGTATTGTACCTCAGCATTGTAAGTGGGTTAAGATACTTCATTTTATGGGTTTGGAAATGGTGGTATAGGTAGTTGAGTGGGAGTGGATAGATGAGATGGATGTGATTAACGTTGTGGTTGTGGTGGAGGTGGATGGTAGGGATACCATGGAGTTGGGTATCGAAGATATTGAGGAAAAGATTGAGGATATTGTGGATTTCTTCCATAAGGTTCTTGCCAATCTTGCTTCCAAGATTGGTTTTGGGATTGAGATGGCCAAGGCTGCCAAGAAAAGAGTGTGTTCCAATTAGTTTGAGATGGATGTGAGCCAGCTTGAAATTGTGAAGTAGGTCTGTTGGGCCAGAGAATTATCCTTAAAATACATCCACTTTCACTCCATTCACACATTTTATCACCTCTATTCCACCACCATGTCACCACATCAGCCTCACTTTCATCATTATATGGGTTTCCTTTGTGTTTTCCAAAACATTATTAATTCTTAGTATTTTTAAGAGAATTTATGGTTAAACTTTAGAAAATAATCTCCATATACTTATACCTAACAATTGGAATGAGTTTGTTGACATGTGTAGGTACAAAGGAAGCTTCCTAGGCACCCTTATGTGGCACTCTATGTTCAAATTCGAATTTGAGGAGATCATGGACCTCATGGGGGAGATCGTGGAGGATAGGGTTATGTGTCACCATTGGTTGAGAAATATGTGGGTCAAAGGAGGGAATAGTGGATTTACATTTATGAGTTTGTTATCATAGCTTTTGTATAAATAGGAGTGTTATCTCCTTCATTTGTAATCTTAATCTTCTTCTTCATTTTGTAATCTTAGTATCTTATAGGTTGGTAGTGAGAAGTTAGATTGGAGAATCATTGTAATGGTTGTAATTGCAATTTGCAATTGATGATGAATAAGACGGAGCTTCTTTGATCCTCTACATTTGACTTTTCTTTTGGTATGCTTGTGAATCCTTGGAAGGATCCTCATTGCCTAGCAAGTACACTTTTATTTTAGTAGGCTTTTATTTTATGGTTGTTTGTGAATTTCATTAAATTAAATTATTAGGTTCATATGTTTGGAATATTAACGAATGACCTTTCGTAAGAAAGTAATAATGTTTCCTTCAATGAATCTGATTTGTTATTTAATGTTTGATTTCATTAGTTTAAGTTTTTGATTTATATGCTTTAGATATAAATGAATAGTCTCTTGTAAGAGAGCTTTAACATTTCATGCAATCAATCAGAATTAGGTTTAAGTGCTTTATTTCGTTAGTTTAAATAGTTTGATGATTAAGATGATTAGAAATATTAATTAACATTCTCCTGTAAGGGAGCTTTAATATTTCTTACACTTGTCACAATGTCTTTATATTTCATTTTATTAAATGACTAAATAAGTGTTGGAGATCCCAATGAAAGACCTCCTGTAAGGGAACTTTGGCATTTCTTCAACTAACTTAGTTTAGTTTGTCTCTAATTCCATATATATTGGATGATCCTCGAAGTTTACTTACCTAGATTGATAGTAAATGAAACTCTAATTTGCATCCGCATTTTAGACCAAACATTTTGGTGCCGTTGCCGGGGAGGATGATTTAGAGATAGACTTAGGAAGTCATTTTTATTGCAATTTCTTTTTATGGACTAACTTGTGAAACCTGGTGACAGCAGGATCTTCATAAAGGAGTTCAAGTTGAGCTTTTTGGTTTTTCTTTTTATATTTAGTTAGTTTCAAATTTGGTTTAAAAAAAAACAAACCCCCATTTCTTACTAACTCATCTACGGATGAGAAATTTTAAGATGTTAAATAGGTACTTCTTGGAGAGCAAGGATAATATCAAAGACTTGTTTCAAAAGAACCTTGCACCAAATCCAAGGATCAAACAGGTTACTCACATCCTTGCAAACAATCAGGTAAAAATTTTAAATCTTGATGTGAGCATTTTTGAATTTTTAGTCCGTAGATGGCTTCACTGGAAGCATTCTTTTACCTAGGAAATAAAAAATTCTTTCAAGCAAGTTAGATAGAATAAATTAGAAAGATAAAACGAGCTCGTTAGAAGTTTTTAGTCTTGTTTTCAAAAAAAAAAAAAAATCATCATAAATAATTTAAGTGGCGCAGTAAGAGCCATTTCACTCCATCCACGCTAACCTGCAGAAATAAAATTAATTCAAGAAATTAGTATGCTCTCTTCCTGTGCTTCGAGCAATTAGGAAGATCAAAAAATCTATTGAATTATTTTTAAAAAATAATAAATAAATAATCTTGCTGGAAATTTAATTGCAGATCTACTTGACGATCGTTTGAGTCACACAAAAAAAAAAAAAACTTCTCTTGTAGAAATCTGTTCTTTGTTCTGTTAATGACGAAATTATTCCACAACTCTTTGAAAGAGCCTCATGTTTGAGTCATCGATTTCAAGAATTTATTGAAGATTTAGTTGTCAAAAATATCAGGACAAACATTGCACAATCACCCATTTCCTCATCTGGAAGACATTCAGGCCATGTTTCCTATTTTGGTAACAGCTCTCGATTCTCTGTTAACAATGATGGTGCATTTGCCATATCTGTAAGTGGGAAAAGTAAAACTATATCTGTGGGTGAAAGAATAATAACAAATGCCTCTGTTGTAGCATCACCAATAATAAAAAAATTCAAAATTCGGCATTGGTGCGAAGCCCATGTGGTGGCAGCTTAATTACTTCTGATATTCTAAGAGAAGGCCGAATTTCAGATATTGAAACGAGGTGCATAATCACTTTAATATGTAAAGTGAATAAGGGTGATATGGAACAGAGGACAATGCGAGGTTTGGCCGCAGTTTGGCCGCAAATAGTTTTTGTGAATGCCTATGATATGATATGTGGCCAAAACTATCCAAAACAGTGCGCTAAAAAGAAACTATGATATGGAATTTGGCAGAGGACCACGACTATGGCATCTTCCTCATGGATCGAGGCCCGAGATGAATGCCTTGGAAAGAATCCTAGGAATAGTAATTTTCTCAATTATTGGTGACAATAGAACACTCATCCAAGGGTAGCAATCAAATGAAAAAAATTTACTATTACTATTCTCGAGGAAGTCCCCTATAGTTGAAAGTCAAACTATCTTGTTGTAAGCCAAACAAACGTGCTATTGAAAGTATCGGGCAAAGCCAAGAGGCGGTTTTTAGATAACGATGAGAGAGATCAGTGGTTTTTAGCGTGAGGGTGGCATCCAGTTGCAGACCCCAAAAAAGGGTGCCCCTTTTTCTTTTTTTTTAATTCGTGGGCGTCGGTCATGGTGTGAGGTCAATTAATCCAAATCCACGTTGTTATTTCTAGGAAATATATTGTTGATCTTTAGGGATAGCAATTGATTCAATTTCTAAAATTAGGCGTAGTTGCCACCTCCCCACAGCTATTCTGCCTTATGCTATTATGAAGAGCATATTACTGTGCAATATGCTACCTGCTGTCACCACGATCACTGCAACTTTGCAGCACATTTTTCATGTACATATCTCCAAAATCATTTCGAGCATTTACATCGACAGAGAGACAACCTTTGCTTCATTTCTACAATAACCGCAGCAGCCTCTACCTGTAATTTTTGCAAACCGAGAAATTCCACTGTGTTTGACAACTTGCCTTCACCTTTGAACTTCCACTGCACCCAAAAATCTTTCGAAAACAAATTTCACCATCATTTCCTTTTCTCGAAGCTCAGATAAAATGTTTCTACCAACGACCTTCGTGGGTGTCAATTCTAAGCCAGTAACTGAACTCCTCAACAACAACTGAAAAATCCAAAACTTCTTGCTGCATCGATTATATGGAGGCCTTACAAGGCTAAGACTTTAGGTAACCAGATGCAACCAATTTCAAACCTCTCTTTCAGGAGAGTCAGCGCATTTAAGTAATTAGTATTCATGTCTAGCTTGCTTCAATTACAATGAAAAAATTAATGTTTTGAAACTGTTATTCTCACATACTATTTTCTCAAAACATGGGTAGTAGTCTTCTGCAAATTAGGGGTGTATGAGTATCAAAGTTGTCCTACCACACACCTTGCATATTGCATGGAATTACAAGTTAAAATTCTAATTTTAAAAATGACATAACAGCAACATCAAAGCGTAAATGAAATAGGAAAAGGCATAAGAGGCTGCCTGGCAAGACATTCTGTTGGGTTGAAACTAGCAATCACAAACAAGTAACAATCATCATTCTAATACATCTAGAGTTGCGGGGTTAGTATGGTTGCTTGTTTGGCTTTTCCCTCTTCCTCTGCTAGTTGCATTTCTCGAAAAAGAATCAGGGCATCCTCGCCATATCCATTTTGGGTAAATTCAGCAATCATTGCATTCCACGAGGCCGCGTTTTTCTAAAAAATTTCAAGGCCTCGTCAATTCGTCCATTCTGAGCAAATCCAGCAATCATGGCATCCCAAGAAATCCGCCTAGATCCTAAGAAATCCGCCTCAACCCACTATTCCGCCTTCCGCTATTCCGCCTACTACGTCAACTACTTGATATTTCGCAGCCCAGTAACAGATTGAAGTTTGTTTCATTTTCTTGGATTTGTTCTACGAGGGTTATGTGTGTGAATCAAGATTGTTAGAATTGCATTTTGAGGGTTTTGTATGTCCTTCAAATTCTAAGGTGACATTATATTTTATTTGGATAAACATTGACTAATGGTTGGTTGGCGTTCCTGGCTACTTCAAATTGACCCTCTTATTTTGCTTCACTACAATCTGTTGACTCTCTTTTGTCTTTTATTAGAGATATGTAAGCGGTGGATTGGATTGCTCCCTTGATTTTGAATCACATTGTGTTCGCTTCTCATCGCATGGGAATTCTGACAACTCGTATCCTCTTATATTTTTCATTTCTCCCTTCTGTTTATCATGGATAACCCACCTCTAGATAATTTATATCCCACTGCTACAAAATTTGTTCAGGAGCTTTTAGAATCTGCTAGGGTGGATTATAGGCTGAATGCCCCAACAAAATCTTTAACACTTCAGACTATCAAAGACAAGAAAGAAGTTAATGAAAGACACTGTTGGGTATTTGCATTCAATAGACCATGTCCACTGAATGAACAGACAAGCGCAGGGATACAGATATTGTGGATCTTATGATGAAAGGCTTTAAAGTGAATTACTTAAAAGATTCAAACACTAATTTCTATGTGGAGTTCAAGGGACTTCGAGACAGTCAGAGGGAGAATCCAAAAGAAAAATAATGGAGGGGATGCATTTGCGGTTCGAGATCAATCCATGGCGGCCTTTATTACCCAACCTGGAATATATTGAATTTATTGTTTAAGGGGCAAGGATAGGGTTACATTATTTTCTAATATGATCATATTGATGCTATATTGAGCTCATTTTCTCATTGTATTTCGTTGAAAGTTCATCTTTGTATGCAGAAAATTGAATGTTGATTTATTTTGAGCTGAAACAACGGGCTATAGCTTGTAAACAGAGGAGGAACGAAATAGTTGATCAACAAACTAAACGAAAAGATTGTCCCCTCAGAAGTAACGGTGAAGCTCTTACAAAAGACAATGCAGGAAGGAACCAAGGACGAGTTGATGATAATGTAGAGACAACAACCAGATGGGCAAAGCGCATAAAATGACAACACGATGAAACTTTTGCAAAACACATCAATAGGGAATTTTGGCAAATACAAGTTCGATGACAACATGTGAAATTCGAAATCATCGACGCAAATCATGAAACAATTTCGACTGTGGTCGGGATTTACATAATTGCAACGAAATTGGATTTTATTTACAAAAAATTGCATAATAAGGGAATTAATTATACTCATTTTTGAAAATGGATTTGTAAAAAAAAAAAAAATCATAAAATTGGCCTAACTTATACATTTGATTTTATTTAAATCTGTTTCATTGGCGTTTAATTTTTGCATTAAAAAACAAGTAGAAATTGATCACTTTTGCTTGGATATATTTATGTTTTGTGAATGCCAAGTTTTTGCAGATTTCGGATGATCAAATGATCATTAAAGAAACTAATTGTGCACACAATTTGTCTTCAAAAGACTAATTTCATGAGAAATTCTAAAGAACAAATCCATGAACATAAACGAAATTTCCAAAAAATTACAAATTCTTGCAACTTCCTGTAATAGCTTAATGGTTTGACATGTTGCATGACAGATTAGCAAAATTCAAAGAGCTGGGGTTTGTTCCTAAATTTCCAAGGATGGTGAAATACCTATCCACACTTGAATTCGAAGTCTACAGGTGGCTGGTCAACGCTGGTCAAACTCAGCTATTTTAGCAGAAAGTCCAGAATTAAGGAACAGATTTGCTATATTTAAGAGTTTGCATACCATAATTCATTTTTTTTTTCTCCAACAAGACTCATTATCCATTTCCCATTACCCACATACACTTCATTACATTTTCTTCAATCCTAACCCACCAATAAAACCAATGAAGCTCATCTACAAGCTTTTTGGTCCACTTTACATATTCATTGTCAGTTTCATTTTTCCTACACTTACAAATAAAACCTTGCTTCCATACCCCATTAAGTTCATATTCCTTGAGTCTAAATATTTTTCTAAAAACACCTTGAAGCTTGCATGCCTTAAGGGTAAGCTATCATGCCGATAAACAAAGGGAATACATCAATGTCCCTTGTTCATCGGATCTTCTAAGTATTCGACAACAACAAATTCATTCATACTTAGTAAGATGTGTTTGGGGCATCTTGACTCTCATCCACATTAAATATGGGAGCCCTCGTGTTGACTAGTGGCATCCATCAATGGCCACTAAGTTAACAATTTCTTGTTATGTTCGACACCGAAACATTTATTCACATGACAAGAATTGTGCCAATGAGCGTTGAAGACTTGAAGACCAATCATTTTGTAGCAGAGGAAGCAGGATTACTTTCATTACTTTTTAGTTTTTAAGGTAAATGACTTGAGGACAAGTCAATAAATAAGGCTGGGGGGAAAGTGTAAATTCTGAATTTTGTATACCTTCCAAGCCTTATACATTTTTAGCCGCATTCAGCAGCAGATTCCAAACATTCAGCAGCAGATTTAGAAGCAGATGCAGCAACAATAAAAGATTCATTTTTTCGATTTCATCCACCATTTTCACAACCAAGTAAAGAAGACTATGAACAGAATTTTGCAGCCACACGTGCACAACTCTCATCCATTTTTGAAAGGGTAAGTTGAGGTATGATATTTTCTAACTTTTAACCATTTAATTCCTTAAAAGCTAGAATGATAATTTTTGGAAAAAAACTTCCTTTCCTCATTTCACACAACTGCCAAAACCATCAATTTGGGGGGAGGGATACATTCACATACATACTTTGTCACCTTCATATTTTTCCATATTCATATAACACATTCTAAAACCCACATACCTTCAAAATATATTCACTATTACATGAGCATATATATGGCTTTGTCAAAAGTACTTAAAAGCTAATTAGATGCAACACAATCATGTTTGTTACACAAGAACCAACCATGATGCATTCCAACAAAAATACTTTGCAATAAAAATCACATTATCAATATGCAAAGATCATACATTAAAATTGAATGCAACAAACAAAATATGGTTGAAACACAAGAACCAACCAAGTTGCAGTTCATCAAAAACACTTTGCAAAAGTTAAGTAAATGATATCATGCAGAGTTTAAGCCAACACTCAAGTATCAAAAAGTAATGTAATAGATTGCATGAGGACATGCAATACCTTCAGTTTGGGGCTATGTTGGGTCAAAGAATTATCCTTAAAATACATCCAATTTCACTCCATTCACACATTTTCTCACCTCTATTCCACCACCATGTCACCACATCAACCTCACTTTCATCATTATATGGGTTACCTTTGTGTTTTCCAAAACATTATTAATTCTTAGTACTTTTAAGAGAATTTATGGTTAAACTTTAGAAAATAATCTCCATATACTTATACCTAACAATTGGAATGAGTTTGTTGACATGTGTAAGTACAAAGGAAGCTTCCTAGGCACCCTTATGTGGCACTCTATGTTCAAATTCGAATTTGAGGAGATCATGGACCTCGTGGAGGAGATCATGGAGGATAGGGTTATGTGTCACCATTGGTTGAGAAATATGTGGGTCAAAGGAGGGAATAGTGGATTTACATTTATGAGTTTGTTATCATAGCTTTTGTATAAATAGGAGTGTTATCTCCTTCATTTGTAATCTTTAATCTTCTTCTTCATTTTGTAATCTTAGTATCTTATAGGTTGGTAGTGAGAATTTAGATTGGAGAATCATTGTAATGGCTGTAATTGCAATTTGCAATTGATGATGAATAAGACGGAGCTTCTTTGATCCTCTACATTTGACTTTTCTTTTGGTGTGCTTGTGAATCCTCGGAAGGATCCCCATTGCCTAGCAAGTACACTTTTATTTTAGTAAGCTTTTATTTTATGTTTGTTTGTGAATTTCATTAGATTAAATTATTAGGTTCATATGTTTGGAATATTAACGAATGACCTTTCGTAAGAAAGTAATAATGTTTCCTTCAATGAATTTGATTTGTTATTTAATGTTTGATTTCATCAGTTTAAGTTTTTGATTTATATGCTTGAGATATAAATGAATAGTCTCTTGTAAGAGAGCTTTAACATTTCATGCAATCTATCAGAATTAGGTTTAAGTGCTTTAATGTCATTAGTTTAAATAGTTTGATGATTAAGATGATTAGAAATATTAATGAACATTCTCCTGTAAGGGAGCTTTAATATTTCTTACACTTGTCACAATGTCTTTAGATTTCATTTTGTTAAATGACTAAATAAGTGTTGGAGATCCCAATGAAAGACCTCCTGTAAGGGAACTTTGGCATTTCTTCAACTAGCTTAGTTTAGTTTGTCTCTAAGTCCATATATATTAGATGATCCTCAAAGTTTACTTACCTGGATTGATAGTAAATGAAACTCTAATTTGCATCCGCATTTTAGACCAAACAAGACTCACATAACTTAGCAAACCAAAAAGAAAAAGAGTATATCTGCAAAGTAAGGCATTCATGGTAATGACCAATTTGAAATTTAGGACTTTCTACTATCAATTGATGATTATAAATTCATACCTTAATTTAATGTTACAAATTTTATCAGTTTTAATGTTGTTTCCATAATTATAGCTTTTAATTGGATTGAAACATTGGAGTCATTTTTTCTAAAATATTTTAAAAATAATAATAATAATATTTTTTTAACAATCTCTTATGACGAAAGAAGATAATATGACATGATTTCAAAGTGAAGTCATGCACGAAAGTTCTATCATTGGAATATAAATAGACCTTATACAAATGTGAAAATCTAATGTGATGAGGAATCACAACAATAAGGTTATGATGATTTATAAGGGGAAATTAGATATTTAAACGAAATCCTTATCAACAAAGATGAAGACCTTGTACATGGTTGAAGGGAATTGGAAAAACAAGGTACATAAATTCGCAATTCCAACAACAAATAAATTAGCTACAACAACAAATTAACAACATAAAAAATGCTCACAAAAGAGAGATTGAAGATATTAATAGAAAAATTGTCGATTGAAGTTGATACAAATTTTCATTTAAGAATTCACAATAAATCTATACTAACAAAAATAAAGAAGATAGAGAAAGAGAGAAGGCACAACAACAATCCAAAAACAAGGATAAGAGCATTGACACCTACACAATTGATGTGGAAAAACCTAATGTTGTTATCAATGAAGTTGTACCACTCAAAGAGCTTACAAAAGTTGTAACTCAAGTACATATTCTCAGAATAAATTATAATTATTTAATATGGATTACTCTATATAGTTCATGATGTTCTTGTGAAGTGAACTGCTAGGTTCACTTCACCAATGATCTCATAGCATAAACATAAATAGTCCTAAACATAATACAAATTACATTTAACAACTCAAGAACTAAGAGAAACAACAGTAACATCTAACAAAACCAATTGAACCATCTACATTGTCAGTTGAATACATCTCTCTAGGCTCATTAAGGTGATTATATAATATTCTAGGTGAATTTGGGATCTAGAAATTGTAATCTATCAATATAAAAGGGGCTTTACACCTTTATGAAAAATGTGTAAAGGATCTAGGAGCCTTGCTCTAGGGGCAAACATTTGCCTTATCTACATCTACATACTTGGGCTTCTACGGATATAGATCTCTAATGATCACCCTTCTTTATTAACATTGGTTCTGCATTCTAGTTCCCTTGTCAAAATATGGGCATACACAATACTGGACCCTTCCTTTCAAATTGTCCCAAGTTCATTATGTCATCTATTATTGAAAATGTAGTTGTAGGAATTCTTGAACAATGCTATCTCGCAACAAGTTGAACAACTCAAAAAAACATTTCAGACAATGATGGTCTCTTGGAGTCATTATACAAACTCAACAACTATTGTGTCTATTATAATCTCTTGGGTTACCAAATTATTTACATGGGATTGGACTTTGGCCTCAACAATTTGCTTCATATCACAAGCAACAATAAACTAGGACTATGCTTTCCATGCATGTTCTCAAGCAAAAAAAAATATAATTGTTCTTTTTAAAGTGATATTTTTGGTTCCTTTCATTTTCTCGATGTTATCTACATCCATTACTTGTACATACTCCTAGCCACACTACTCGCAGTACTCCAACTGTTCTTCAATTTGCTTCTTATGTTTCATGATGACCTCCTTGTGTTTTTAGAACTTTGTCCATAGGGAATAACATTTGAGGTAGAATTATACTAACTTGTCCATATGCAACTATGTTTATACCAAGGTTGGCTCTACCAATAATGCAGGTATTTTCTTGTGCCCTTTGGCCTCTGTCTCTACTACAAGGGATTTTTGCTTCTCTTTTTTCTCCACCCACATTTTCTCTACTTCTACTACAAATTTCAATAATCCTTTCTTAGTTTTTTTGCCTCAAGGTCGTGGTTACTTTGGTGATGTTCCTTGGTGGTTGGGATACTTTAATTACTACTAACAATTGTAGGAGGACCCCCCCAAAGCCTTCTAGTAATACTTCTTGCATTATGGTCGCATCCTCGAGGATTGCAACCTCCCTCTCTCTCGAGCATCTAGTGTTTGTTTTTTCAATATTTCCCAACCAACCTAAATATTCTCCACTTACACCTTCTAGTGGACTTCAATATCACAAGCTCTTAACGTTGTCTATCTGTACATTCCAATGGAATTCAATGTCAAAAGCTTTATTGTAAATAAAATCCAAGATCTTAGTTTCTCCCTTCTATTTTTTTACTAGTTATTTGTATTGTAGATTATGCATCTATAGTTCAACAATGTATTCATCCTATTTGCTTAATATTCATTTAAGGTTAATAACTTGAATTTTACTATAATGGTATCCAAGTCGAGGATGTTGAGCTTCAGCAAGTCCATTGCATGTTGAGTGAGCACTTTATGCCTATCGCCTACCCCATTAACACATAACATGCTTGTGAATTTTTAAAAGGCTCCAACCTTCCTTGCTTATCTTGCAAAATCTGTAGTTTATTCTCTTTACCTATTATAAAATTCAAACTCAAACCTTGAACATGTTTCTTGCGATGTTGCTAATAGGTTAGAATCTTTGCATTCCTATGAATACTATGTTAGTAGGCCCTTGACCAAGCCCCACTATATTACAAACCAAACCAAACTCCAAGTTAATTAGTTAATTTTAAGTGTCTGAATTCTTCTATTAAAACCCAAAAGAAAAATACGAAATAAAAATTTGGAGCCCTTGGCCTTATCCATCTCATCACCATGGACAAAACCTTCATATTCTTTTACTAAAACCATAGTGCTTGACCCCCTACCATAATCACGTACCTATACCAATGTTAAAGCCCTTAGGAAAGTCTTTGTTGTGCATATAAAAAAAGAGAGAACTTGATATAGTGGATATAAGGTTGGGGAATACTCACTCGAGCTTTTCCCTTCTAAAGACCACAAACCCAAAAACTACCGAAAGAAAGGCCAAATTATGAAGTTGTGTCTTCTCTTTATGTATCTCTAAATCCTACAAGTATATGAAGTCACAACCAAGGAAGTGAGAATTAAGTAGCTTTCAAAGAGATCCCTCAAAGATTAAGAGTCCACTTAGAGATTAGAAAGTCACAAGAAAAATTATATCACAAATGAAGAAAAATCTCAAACCAAAGTCTAAGACCATGACACCTCGTAGAGGAGCCAAGCCATGCACCACACATTATGTGTCAAAAGCATTATAAGTGAGCTATGCACACAAAATACCACAAGTTAGTATTTATATTACATGTGGGATACATTGCTATAATAAAAGGGATGGTTCGAACCTAAGTTGTGCATGGTCTCACCTAAGCTTGTTGATCCCTAGAAACGAATTAAGCCACCACCAATGTGAGGCACCATAGACATCCTCAAAAATATATTAAACATATATAGGGATGTTCAATGGGATAGGAGGAAACAATAAATGGTGATCCCTCATCACATTGACAACCAATGAATTCAATTTTGAAGGACCTTGTGCATATTGATTGGCTCTTATGGTTTATAGTGGATCAAACTCACAAAATTTCAATTCAAGCATTTAGAGAAAAACAAGTTTCAACAAACTATGTGCATTTTGATCGTAGGCATTGTTTCCTAATTCTATCAAATATGTTATTAAATCATTTAAAAAATGATTTTGAAGACACAATGGTAGTGAATATGGTGCTTTGTTTCCTATTTAGTATTAGTAGGTAACCTAGGTGTGTACAACAATATTAACACAATATCCACCTTATCACAAAGACATAAAGATAGAATAACACTAATTATCACTACAAAGCTATATCAAGAGAAAGTTAGATCTACCTTAAACCTATAGTTGGTTTACTTTTCTTGAATGAACCACTCACTTTGTTCCTTGAGGTGTGCATATGTCATGTGAAATGAGAGTATGCCCACCACTTTGGAAACTTGATCTACGTGTTATCTTCCCCAATGCACGAAACTAAGCATAGGGAGTGTTTTAATCAAGGTCTTCTTCCTTTGAACAAAGTACCCATGATACAGGAGGAGTGCACCACACAATAGGATGCCTTGACCTAACATCAATATTAAAGTTATGAATGGACATCTAGGGACCACTAGACCAAACATTGCATCTATGCCATCAATTAGCACAACTCTTAGATTAGTTTCCTTGCGTGTGTCCCATATGTTGGTTCAAGTGTTGTTATGTTGTCCATTCTGTGGAATTTTTTAGACCATGTATGGGGTTTTCCCCTTATTTCCAATCTACTTAGGTTTTGTAACTCTTAAGGTTTTTGGAGGGTTTGGTTTTTTTGTTAGCTACAAATATCTCTTTTTATTTGTTTTTTGCAAAGATGTGTGTTTTCTATTAGGAGAACAAGTAATTTTTATTTTTTTTCGGTGACCACTACATGGATCTGGGTAAATATTGTATGAATACACACTTTGTTCGTGACTTTACAATATGTAAATTTGCTTATTTCTACAAATAAAGTTACAATTTTATCCTAAAAAAAGAGAGGAATGGAGCATAGTGCACCAAATTTGTTTAATAACAACTAGCAAGCTTCAGTGCCTTCGAAAAATAATTCATTAACAGTGATATGAATATATTCAAATGATAGATTTAAGACATATGCTTATCGATTCAAGGTGGAATATCACAATGCCTTTAATTCAAGGTGAATGGAAAATTGCATGTGTGTAATCTTTTGCAAAGGCATATGTAACAACCCCTAGTTAAAAGTTCATGTAATAAAAGTCAATAAAGGCAAAATAAGACGACGGTCACGGGACACATATTCCAAGCTGAATGTTGGGCAAAATATCCTAGTGGACATCACTTTATGTGTTTATGGCTAAGGGTAAATTGGCAAAGGCAATGACAGAGGCTTAGAAAAGGAAAAAATGCACTTTTGGCACTTTATTTATGAAAATAAAGGAAATTAGGAGAAAAGGGAGGTGAAAGGTCGTAGGTTGCATGTGAGGAGGAAATTGAAGGGAAATTAAAAAAAATAAAGAAATTAGAGGCATCAAGAATAAAATGGCATTAGAGCATCAGTTTGTAGCCTTTTTTCAGTTCAATTTCAAGATTAGTCTCAGAGAGGAGAAGAGCACCAAGAGGAGAAGGAAAGAAATCAATCAAATGAAGGACAAGGAAAGCAAGGATAAAGAAAGGAAAGGTTGGATTAAGTATCTTCAGCAGGAATACTTGCAAGTAACAAGTTGCATGTATGATTTCCTAGTTGGTTTTGGCATGCATGTGTATATTTGGTTTATTTGTTGTCAGTGGCATGGATTTTGTCGGGTTTTTATAGTAGTTTTAGATTTGCCTTTCCATTTCCGGATATCCATGGTGTGATGGGTTTCATTTTTTGTTGAGCTTTGGATTGTCGGAAGGTTTTGGATCCAAGTGAGGTGGTCTCAAGAAAATCCCAAGGGTTGGGGGTGGAGATGGTTTTCTCTAAGAATCCCTCAATAGGTGGGTGGAGACAGGAAAATTCCTCAAGGGATGATGAAGAAATTATGAGGCATCGAAGCTCGGTTTGCTTTTATGATCTCGGAACCAGTGTAGGTGAGATTACGGTATGGTGAGGACGAAGGTGGCTTAACCTTTGGATTCCTTTGGCTGTTTATGGATTGTTTTATCCCATGAGATCCCACAATCATGATTGGAATATGGCACGAGGGTGATTAGCTGAAAGAAAGATTTGGTTCAGCCCAATCTATGGTTGGGTGGTACGTGGAAGTCCCGAACCTGGTTGGCTTTTGCATATGGTTAATAAGAGTTAATTTTATCTTGTCTTTGATAAGTAAATGTACTTGTTGTTTTGTGGCTTTAGTGGTTGTTCTATCCTCAATATTTATCTGGTTATATAATGGTTATAAGCATGGTTATTTGACATATCTAAGTATGGCTCTTATCACATTTTCATTAGTGAATGTTTAGTTCATGAATGTATGAACTAATTAGTGTTATGACAACTATTGTGAGAAGGAATTGTTCCTTCTTGTTAAACCTTAGATAAGTTTTCAAATCCTTATGTTCAGATTTGCATTCATGACCTGTAGGTTGCATGTTTACCATGTTTTTGACGAAATGTCACTCCCAGTTGAGAAGGGTAAGGTCAATTCTTGGTTCAATTTATTGGTTTATAAGATTTATTTCTATGTCACTCATAATTTTTAAAAGTTTCACTGAGTTTTGGGCAAAGCCCTGAGTCCTAGCCCCGAAAAAGTGGCTCAGAATTAGGGGTCGTTGGCATAGAACTGATTGGAAAAGTCCACAGACACTAGTAGGCAGGCATATGGGAGCAACTGGAGGCTTACAGTCACTTGCATGCCTTGGCAAGGGAGCAATTGAGGCTATAAGACAATGAAAAAGAGATTTATCTCAGGGGTTGGACACCTGGAGGGGTTGGGTTGATCCTGGAGGTCCTGTAACACATGAGGGAAGTAATTAAGGTCTGAAGTTATCGACTCCATTTCCTTAAGGTCATACAGGAGGTTGAGTCTTATCATAGTGACCCTCAGCTCATGTTTACCTTGAGAAAACCGGTGAAAGTGGGTAAATGTGGGAGGAGTGGGTTACAACATAAATTGTATGGGTAGAGGATTATTGGTGCCAAACTATTATAGGTTTATTAATAAAATTTTAGAGATATATAAACACAAAACATATCGGGGTACACAATACTTATGTTTGGAAGTTCTGTTTGTTGTACTTGTTGTGTTCCTAGAGAGTAAATTTGACTCCCCCTCGAATTAGGATTTGAATTCAAAGCATAGAAAATAATATTGATGAGAATCACCTTCCTATCAATGCTCATAAACCATCAATTATTCTTTTGGATTTGAAATGCATCAAGATCCCATAGTTAAACAAATGTTGTATTTCTTTGAAATTTCCTTGGACAATCATGCACAATTGAGCTTTAAATATTGGGGGGGGGGGGGGAATTAAAAATAATGACAAGGCTCCTAGTCTTCACTATGTGATTAATAAAGTTCATTTCATGTTATTCTTAGGTATTCGTTAAATTGGTGGTGTCCCAATCAAATTGTGATTAGCTAGAGTTTGGGCTATGGTTTTGTGAACTTCTTATCAATTTCATAATTGAGATAACATCTCTTATTGATCTTTAAATGTGAACTTGTGAGTGGAGATGGGGAATGTGAGGGTGGAGAAAGACAAGAAAGGTGTGCCAAGAGCCTCTTGCTAATTTAGCTAACTAGATTCATTTAATTTGAAAAATTTCTTCATGAACTAGTAATATCTACTTATAGCAGGATGTTCCCCAAGAGTGTAAAATATTACGAGGGTTTGAAGCTTTTTTTGAGTTTTGAGTGTGGATTATTTTTTGAACTACTTTGTGACCAGTTAATTATTTGAGTTTCTATCGAGCACCAATCAATAAAAATATTGCAAAGGTAATGCAACTTTCATACCAAGTTTATAAATTCCTTGAAATGAGGAGTCATTATTCTTGATCTTGCATATACTTGTATGGTGCTTAGAAACACTGGGACAAGTTTTGGACAATTCTACTCCATCTTTTTGCAAGAGGATAAAGGATGGCTATCATGTCAAATAATGTGTTATATTGGTTATATTTCCAATATTCAATTCATCTCTTGTCTTATCTATAATTTTTTTCCTAGTTCTTCATATCCTTGCATCATTGTCTTTCAAAAGCTTTCTAAATTATTTTAAGTTCAATGATCTTTTTGAATTTTTTAGTTTAGCTCTTTAGCTTCGTCTTTTATTAAAATGTGTCTAGCCGCAAATCCATTCCATCTATTGTTTCTACATGCAACAAGAACAAACTATGAGATTCAATGTTTCTTATTTACCATTCTTGAGATTACATTGTTTGAACTTTTTTGTCTTCAAATTGGCCCTATGTTTCATTCCTTGTTTCTACTAAGTATTGTTGTTGCTTTTTCTTTTTGTTATGTTTTTTTGTTTTATTTTGTTATAGTTATGCTTTACTTAGTTATTTATTTCATTCGGAGATAACATCCAAATGTATATATAGTTTTATATGAAATAATGGAAATGTAAATATTTCAATCTTTAACGTGGTTTGTGTTTTGTCTTGTGCATTGATCTAAGTTGTAACAAGAATGAAATGAAAAGTAGGAAAGAAAATGGAACACACAAAGAGAGATATAGTAGAGAGCACAATATATAGTGAAAACCCAACTTCTATTGATAAATAAAACAATAGAATATTGTAGAGCACAAACTAGCCAAATGGTGGTAGTTGTCTTTGAAGAGAGAGAGATGGCGACTACATGCATTTGCAAAAGCTATTATCAGATGCCAAAAGAATGACCTTCTAACTTAAAGAACTGACCCCAACTGTCCAAAACCCTAACCCTAAAATATGAAGCGCCCAAAGTTTTGTGAACCCTAAGGTGGTTAAATGGTAAATTAACTCCTCAGGGGTGCAAATTTTACATACGATGTTCATTCGGCACAACAACTTATTGCAAAGAAATACTCGAGGATTACAAATTTTTGCTACGACCAACGAATGCGATGGCAAATCCTGGCTCCCTTAGTCGCTAAGAAACATCATTTAAGGCCTCAAAATAGCCTTGGAAGTTTGAGAGTTGCAATATATATATATATATATATATATATATATATATATATATATATATATAATAATAATAATAATAAAATTAAAAAAAATGTTTGCAACAAGCTACTACTGCTATGTATTCCACTTCTGCTATATATAGAGAGACATATGTTTGCTTCTTGCTTTACCATGCCAGCGGAATTTCTCCCAAATAGAATGCACCTCCACTTGTGCTTTTCCTGTCATCCACACAACTGGCGCAATTTGCATCTTGTTGTAGCCTCTACAACAAATTTTTTTGGAGCCCCTCGATCATAAAGAAAAGTTAAGTTCCGGGAGAGTTAAGTCGCTGAATCGCAGATTTCTGAATTTTTGGAAAATCACGACCTCGCGACCCTGAGGTCACAAGGTCGCGAGGTCGCACCTCCCTTAGACCACCGTATCATGCGACCCCGCGACCTCATTAATGGTCCGCACGTGCGACCTTTTTATAAATAAGAGGTCGCTAGCTCGCATTATGCACATTCAATGGATAGAAAAAAAATGCCTCTGACAGGTCGACTGGAGCGTGATTTTCCCAGGTAAGTTGCCGTTTTCCTCCTGCTATTTCCTTTTATGGTTTTTCTTGCCTAATTCTCCTTCCCTCAGCCTTTAAATTGCCCCTGTCTTGGCCATTGTTTTCATTTGACACTTAGAGCTTCTCCCTTTTAGCTCTAACATTTAGCCTGCCTGCATAACCTTATCTCAGTTCCCATCCAGACTCTCATGGCATGTATCCTGCTCCAAAATCTCTCCCCTTACTCTGTCTGTGCCCATTTAGCCTTGAAATTTTCAAGTTAAAGGGAAAAGGACTTCACGTGGCGTGCACCCAAACCACAGCAAACCCTAGCGCGACTTGCGACCCGTGCAACCCTGCGACCCAGTCACTGAGTCGCCAGGTCGCAAATCGCTCTTCAGTCTGTTTTCTCGCAACTTCGCGACCTTGCGACCCAGTCGTAGGTCGCAGAGTCGCTCTCCCGTCAGTTTTCTAGCATTTGCGACCTAGCGACCCGCGACTTGGTCACAAAGTCGCAAGGTTGCACTTCCTTAGATTTAACCACAACTAGCGACCCAATGACCTCGCGACCTGGTCGCAAGGTCGCAAAGTCGCAAACTCTTCAAAATATCAACATCGCAACCTTTGCGACCCTGCGACCCGGTCACAGGTCGCTAGTTCAGCTCTGCCTGTGTCCCCAATTGAATTGATTAATAGCTGCACCTATTTTTATATCATCATGGCATCTTTCTTATATTGGGACTCTTTCATGAACATGACAGGTGAATTCGAAGCAAACTTAAAGTGTATCCCTGTCCCCTCATATTCAAGCGACATTGGACCTCCAGTATCTCAGAAAAAGGACAAAAGCCTAGAAGCAGAGGACATGGAGATGGATATACCAATGTCCCCGCCCCCGATCTACAGAGATACCCTATGCACATTTGCCAAAGGGGACAACATGCATTGGTAACAAGTGTACCAGGAGTTCACTCGACAAGAATTCCCAGAGGACCTCCCTGATCGGGAAGTATACATACAGGTCAAAAGGTCAAAGCTCCATCTTGCAGGTGCCCATTCGGCTATATTCCCGTGTGCGGAGGTGATAGAATGGATTATACAGAACACTGACGCCAAAAAGTGGGTAATCAGGGACAACGAAGGCAAAGCTTTCACGACTCTCAAAGGCTAAGACGCTCAAGTTTACTATTCATTGCCTGAACGAGAGGAGGACTTTATAGAAGATTGGGCCATTGCCCATGCAGTCCCCATAATAGATACTCTAAAAGGATGGTGGGAGGAGCCTGATAAATTCAAGGTCAAGAAGGATCAAGAATATCTAGTGGCAGGCCTTAGGAAGGTGTATAAATTGGTGGCCGCTATGCTTTGTAGATTGTACGGGCGCCCCGATGCTACCACCTTCAGTGGCACGTGGGCAACCCTCATGGAGTATGTCACGGTGCAAGGTGTTGGTCACTTTAA